>CM052440.1:67897172-67974003 GCA_028533085.1 Varecia variegata | reverse complement strand
AAAAATTACTCTCAATCTTTACTGGATTTTTAAAAATTAAAAAGTATAAAGGTTAATAATAAACAATTCAAAGGTATATAACATAATTTATCTTTTCCTACCATTTGTTTATTCTGCACCTTATCCACTGTGGGGAAAGCAATATTAAAATAATCATTTATTTTTATTTTATTTTATAAAATATTTTGAATGGGAGATATAATCACATGGTTAAAAAATTTTAAAGTGTAGTATATCGATACCAAAACATCAGGTTGTATACCTAAAATATATACAATTTTTATTTGTCAGTTATACTTCAATAAAGCTGAGGGAAAAATTCAAAAAGTACAGGGGTAGATGAATCTCCCACCCACATCTGTTTCCCAGGTACCCACTTCCCTTCCCTAAGGCTAATGAATGTTGGCACTTTCTTGTATATCTTACAAACATATTTTATTCGTATATCTGTACATATTTTTATTCTCCCCCTAATTTTTATACACATTGTACTGCCC
This sequence comes from Varecia variegata, assembly GCA_028533085.1. Taxonomy (NCBI): domain Eukaryota; kingdom Metazoa; phylum Chordata; class Mammalia; order Primates; family Lemuridae; genus Varecia; species Varecia variegata. The sequence continues at coordinate 67,973,506 of CM052440.1, read as the reverse complement.
TATCCAGCATTCACTGCCTTGCACCTTGCATATTTCACTTGACAAAGGTTCTCAGAATCGGTACCATTTCTGTTTGTAAAGAGCTTCTCATTCCTCCTGTGCTGCATGGTGTTGCACTGCATGGCTGAACTACGAGTTATGAACTCGTAGTCCCCTACTGATGGACATTTCCATTGATTCACATCTTTTACTATTAAAAACAATGCTGCAATGAATAACTTTATATAAATAGACCATTTCGTACTTGTGTAAGTAAATCTGTAGGATACATTCTTAGGAGTGGATTGCTGGATCAAATGGCACGTGAATTGTAAATTTGGCAGATGTGGCAAAATTGCCCTCCCAGTGATCATACAAATTTATACTTCTACCATCGGTGCAGGAGAGTGATTTCCTTCCACAGCTTTGCCAATACTCTATGATATTGTAGTGTATTTTTAATCTGCCTTTTTCTTTTAATGAAGAGGAGCATTTGTTCAGATATTTAAAAGCCATATTTATTCCCTTTTTGTTGAATTGTTTATACATGAACGAGGTAAACACTAGTAGAACAGAAATCTTTGTGATCATAGAACTGGATCTTTATTGGGATAATTTCTGTACTTTTCCAGAAAAAAAAAATGCTTCCTGGTTTCTTGCTGTGTGTACCTTCTATATGTTTTTATTACCTCTTTTTTTTCTTATCAAAAGTGGTTTTGGGTTAGATAAAGAGCCTGTGGAAAAGGATGAATGTGTTTATTCTGAGAGTGTTGATGATTATACAAGTTGCCACTTAGGATGGTGAGGGTTGTGGAGAAAGGTAGTTTGACATTCAGATGGAAAATAGCTAAATAAAACTCATGCTTCTCTTCTTTCACTGCCTTTGTGCCTGGCTTACAGGCAGCTTATGAGAGTCACTAGGAGTTACTTATGCATCATACGTCAAATGGACAACCCCCACTAAAATTTTATTCCAGTAGTCAAATGTGTTAACTTTTTGCTGCAGTTATTTCCACGCTCGTGATTGGCTTCAGAATAAAACCAATTGGAATTTGAATCTTGTCCTGTCACTCATTCACTGTGTGACCTTGAACAATTAGTCTCTCTGAGCTTTTTTTCCAGCTCGCCTATAAAATGAAGAGGCGAATGCACACTTAGCAGGGGTTTTGTGAGGAGGAAAGGAGATGATGTACTCTAAGCACTTACTGCAGCCCTGGGGACCGAATGGCTGCTGTTCGGATCACGTGCTAAGGTACACAGACTTAACCTGACACACTGCGTGTCCTCGGGCAACTTCCTCAGTCTCGCCACGCCTCAGTTTCCTCCTCGTAAAATGGGGATAATAACTGTACTTCATCAGGTTGGTATGTGAAGTGTGTAGCACAGTGCCAGACACATAAGTGCTCAATAAATGCTAGCTATTTGTTTTTATTATTGTCATTATCATTCTCTTCAGCAATTTTCTTGAGCTTCCTTATCCTGAGCCCTTCTGTTGAAAATTGGCCGGGATGCTTCCACTATTATTCTTTCTCTATAGTCATGCTGTGACATTTGAGTCACTGTATGATTGAATCTGCCAGGCACTTCTCTCAGATCTGCATGTGGAGATGCGGGGATTCCTGCCGACATAAGCCCCCGGGGACACTTCTTGGGCCCGGGCCAGAGCCCCTTTCTTCTCTTGTAAGAGTTGCAGGGACTGGTCCACCTACTCTCTTCTGACTGCCACCACCTGTTCTTCCCCTCGCATTTCTCCTCTTCAGCTCTGGAATGGAACAAAATAAACGAACATCTACTGGGTACAGGAAGGAAGGAGAAAGAATGCAGATCATGGAATCAGGAGACACGGGCTTTAGCGTTGGCTCTTGCTATGTGGCATTGCTTCAGTATTTACATGTGCAAAATGAGAGATTTTTTATTTAGTTTTGAAATTCCCTACCAGCTCTAACATTCGTTGATGCTCTATTATGTTCAGAGCGTATGCTGTGTGTTTAGGAGGCTGCATAGGCATGTATATGGCATGGTGCTTGCACCACACTGCCAAGAGGAGATACAGCCTAGTGGAAAGAGCACTGGCTGAGTATAAATTTACTGGTGGTTTGCCCTAGGCAATTTGCTTAAATCTTCTGGTTTCAATCTGTGAAATGGGCATTGAATTTAACATAGGTTTTACAGTCAGATGGCCCTACCACTTTCAGGCTGGGTGACTTCCACAAGTTACGCAACTTCACCGAGCTTCCATTTTTCTATCAAAGGCAACTAGCACATAGTATTAGTTCAATGGATAGTTATAGCAGCTGTGAGGAGGAGGAATGTAAAAGTGATGATGATGTTGCTGATGATGATTCCAACTTTGGAATTTTCCCCCTTTCACTCCCATTTTGTCAGCAGCAGGAAATCTTTTATAAAGTCTGAAAAGAGCCAAAAAGTTACAAAATAGAGTCTGAAACCCAGGACCACTTGATTTCCAAGCCCATTTCCTTAACCACTTTGATATACAGTCAAGGAAAGTCTTGGGTTTAATGGGATTAATATTTCATTTGAAAATATGAGTGTTCAACATATAAGATTTTCATTTTAATCAGCCCTGTGGAGTAGCATGAAACAGTAAGAAACTCTGTTGGTCCATCTGAGCTTCCTTCGGCTGTCCAAGAGCATGGTCATTCGAGTCAAGGTCCAGTGGGCCTGACATGTGGCTGGCAGTTGACTAATGAACTGGAATGGAGGACTTGGTAGAGACTCATCAGGTTATATACTCAGTAAGAGCTGAGCGGTGCCACTCAGTTCTGATGAAACAAAGTAAGAATAACGTGTAAATTCATTGGCCACAGTTGTCAGCAGAACCTCCATTGATATAACTTGGTCAATAGGAGCCAACATCTGGGTTATGCCACACCAGCCCCCTACGAGTAGGACCAGGATGGGACCAGAGGGGACACCTCCGAGATCTGAGGACTCTTTCCTTAGCTGTTGAGAGGTCCTGTGAACTCTTTCTTCCCTACACACCAAGATGTCACCATGTACAAGAGAAAAAAGAATGGGTGAAAATAGATTGTATAATTATCAGAAAATATTGAGCTTATCTAAAGAAATAGTTTAAATTACCAAATAAGATTAAGTTTTCAAATAACAAATACTAGAAGTGTTTTTTTTTCTCACTTTGCATCAAGTAGGGAACGATGAGAAAGACCATTTTAGCTAAATATAGAGTTAGGAAACTATGCTTCCTATCCCCCTGAGTTTTAGTGTCAGTGTATTTTTGACCCCTCTAAAATGGTAGTAAAAACTAAACTTGGTCTTTCTTAGTTCCTGGTCTTGGTTCTTCTCTTAGTTATAGAATTCTGATCCAGTTATACTCAATTCTTCTATTTTCCTCTCCTGAGGGTTGATGTTCCTGCCCTTCTAAAAGCTTCTTCCAGCTTCTTCTTTGATACTTTGTTGAGAATCACCTTTTACACATTCTATCAAGAGACTCTGACAGCAGAAGAGTATAATAACACTATTTCTTATTTTTTCCTCTCTTCAGTCCTCACATGGGTGGAAAGGAATTTGAGTTAACATGACCAGTGGCTGTACATATGTAATCATCTTCAGCGACATCATAGTTGTACAAATTTTACATACAAATGAATGCACTTTGTCTAAATGTTTATATTAAAGCATAACACATAAACATAGAAAATTTTACTGAAAAATTTTACTGAAGCTCAGTGATTTTTTTCCTTATGTCTATACCTGTGTAACTACCACCCAAATCAAGAAACACATTTCCATCACTGCATAATATTGCAGTGATCCATCCCAATCTGTGTCCTATCCCCCAAGAGGTAACCATTATTCTGATATTCATCATCACTGGTTAGTTTTTTTCTGTGTTGGAATTCATATAAATTGAATCATATAAATGTTCTTTTGTATCTAGAGTATTTTATAGAACACAATATCTTTGAGATTCATCCATATCAATGCATATACCATTAGTCCATTTTTATTTATTGCTGTGTAGTATTCCATTGGATTAATATATCATAACTTATTTATCTGTTCTACTATAGTAGTCCCTCCTTATCCATGGAAGATACGTTCCAAGACACCCAGTGGATGCCGAAAACTGTTGGAAGTACCAAAACCTATATATACTGAACCCTATATATACTATGTTTTATTTCTTTATGTATATAACTATAATAAAGTTTAATTTTAAATTAGACACAGTAACAGATTAACAGAAATAACTAATAATAAAATAGAACAATTAAGTAAAAGAAAGGCTATCTGAACATAAACACTGCAATATTGTGATAATTGATCTTATAACCAAGACTGCTACTAAGTGACTTACAAGTAGGTAGTATATACAGTGTGGATACCCTGAACAAAGGTATGATTCACTTCCCAGGTGGGACGTAGCAAGATTTCATCATGCTACTCAGTATGGCATGCAATTTAAAATTTATGAAATGTTTATTTCTGGAATTTTTCATTTAATATTTCTGAACTGCAGTTGACAGAGGGTAACTGAAGCCACAGAAAATAAAATGGTAGGTAAGGGGAATTTATTGTCTTCTTTTTAAAAGGAATTATATCTTTAGTTTTTTAAACTTTATTGGGTGTAATTTATAAATAGAAATTACATATATTTAAAGTATACAACTGGATGTTTTGATATTTATATACACTGCAAAATGATCACCATAATCAAGCTAGATAACATATTCATCACCTCACCTAGTTATCTTTAAAATTTTTTTTTGTGGTGAAAACACTTAAGACCTATGCTCTTAGCAAATTTCAAGTATACAATACAGTATTTTTAAATAGAGTCACCATCCTGTACACTAGACCTTCAGAAATTATTCATGTTGCATAAATAAAACTTTGAACCCTTTGAGCAACATTTCCCCATTTCCTCCAAATCTCCATCCCCGAAGCTCTGGGAACCACCATTCTACCCTCTCCTTCTATGTGGTTAACTATTTTTGGTTCCCCACATGCTATGGTTTGAATATGTTCCCCAAATTTCACGTGATAGAAACTTAATTCCCAAATTCATATGTTGATAGTATTTGGAAGTGAGGCCTTTGGGAGATAATTAGAATTAGATAAGGTCATCGAAGTGGGGCCTTCTGATAATGGTGGCTTTATAGGAAGAAGGAGATAGAACTGAGCTGGCATGCTCCTGTCCTCTTGCCACATGATGCCCCCTACCATGTTATGACACAGTAAGAAGGCTCTCACTAGATGGGGACCCTCAACCTTGGACTTATCAGCCTCCAGAACTGTAAGAAATAAATTTTTTGCTTTATAAATTACTGTGCTATTCTGTTATTGCAGCAGAAAACAGACTAAGAAAGATCTTTTAAAATTTCTTAAGACTTGTTTTGTGACCTAACATGTGATCTATGCTGGACAATGTTCTGTGTGCAGTGTGTATTCTTCTGTTGGGTGGAAAGTTATGTATATGTCTGTTAGGTCCACTTTGTCTATAATGTTATTCACTTCTCCTGTTTCCTTATGGATTTTATGTCTGGATAATCTATCCATTATAGAGAATGGGATACTGAAATATCCAACTATTTTTTTATTGGTGTCTATTTCTTCCTTCAGATCTGTCAATATTTTCTTTATATATTTAGGTGCTTTGATGTCAGTTGCATATATTTATAATTGTTGTATATTTCTGTTTAATTGACCTTTTTATCTTTGTCTCTTGGGACAGTTTTTGACTTAAAGTCTATTTTGTCTGATATAAATATAGCCATCTCTACTCTATTTTGTTTACCATTTGCATGAATATCTTTCTCCACCCCTTCATTTTCAGCCGATATCTGCCCTTAAATCTAAAGTGAGTTTCTTGTGGTCAGCTTATCTTTGGGCCTTGTTTTTCTTTTTTGTTTTTATTTTTTATCCATTCAGACACTGTACGTCTTTTGATGTGGGAATTTACTCTATTTACATTTAGAGTAATTATTGATAAGTAAGACTTACTCTTCCCATTTTATTAATTTTATTTTCTGTAGGTTTTGTAATTTTTTGTTTCTCTCTTCTTTTGTCTTTCTTTGTGATTTGGTGCTGTGTGGTGCTTTTCTTTTGTGGCTTTCAAAATACACTTTCCCTTTGACCTTTGACAATTTACTTATAATATATCTCCATGTAGAACTCTTTGGACTCAATCTATTTTAGGGCTTTGAGGATTCATAAATCAAGATGTCTATTTTCCTCCCTAGATTTGGAAATTTTTGACCATTATTACTTTAAGTAGTCTTAATGCTTTTTCTCTCTCTCTCTTCGCCTTCTGGAACTACCATAATGTGTATATTGGTTTTGTTGCTTGTGTCCCATAATTTCCATAAGTTCATTCTTTTTCCTCTTGTCCCTCTGGCTAATTTCTAATGTCTTATTTTTGAGTTTACTAATTCTTTCTTTTGTATGATTGACTATGTTATTGAAGCTTTGTTAAGTTTTTCATTTCAGTCATTGTTTTCTTCAGCTCCAGGATTTCTGTTTGTTTCTATTTTTATGGCTTCCATTTCTTTATTAAACTTCTAATTTTGTTTATGTATTATTTTCCTGCTTCATTAACTTGTCTGTATTTTCTTGTAGCTAACTGAGCTTAAGATGACTATTTTTAATTCTTTGTCAAACAGTTCATGAATCTCCATTTCTTTAGGGTAAGTTACTAGAGCCTTATTTATTTCCTTTGGTGATGTCATGTTCACCTAATTCTTCATGATCCATGTAGCCTTATGTTGGTGTTTGTGCATATGAAGGTACAACCTCCTCTTCCAGGCTTTACAGAGTGGTTTAAGCAGGTAAAGACATTCTCCTGCCAGGACCCTAGACTAATGGTGCTGTCTCTGTGATCACAGTTGAAGGAGACTAGAGCTTAATATCATATGTCTGCTGCTATGTCCACAGTTGGGTCTGTGGTCGGTGGGCCTGTTACTGGGATCATAGTTGGGCATGGTTCCTATCAGATTCCCAGGTAATGGGACTACTTCTGTGGTTGAGAAGTGCTGGGGCTGGGTCATGGGATTGCTTCTAGGTCTTCAGTCAGGTCTGTAGGTGGCAGGCCTGTTACCAGGGGAATAAACCTGCATGGCTCCTCCTTCATCCCTGGATGGATTTGCACTAGGTCTCTGGGCAGTTCCCTCGGTAGGCAGGACTGCCTCTTGGACTGCTGTGGAGTGGGGCTGGAGCCAGGTCACTGGACAATTTCAGGTTCACAATCATATCCAAGGTTACCAGGGATACAATATGTGTGTCTCCTGCTGGGTTTCTGGGCAGGCAGGACTGCCCCTGGATTGAGGTAGAGCAGGACTGGAGCCAGGTCAAGGGCTGCTTCAGGGTCTGCAGTTGGTACCAAGGTCAGCAGAACTGCTACTAGGGGCACAGACTAGCATGTCTCCCAACAGTTCCCAGGGTGTAGCCATTCTATTATTGATGGACATTTGGGTTGTTTTTACTTTTATGATATTAAGTAGAGTGCTAACATAAACTTTTCCGTATGTGTCTTTTTCTAGACATGTGCGCTCTTTTCTTTTAGAAACAAACATGGACGTAGAACTGCTGTGTCACAATATAGGCATATATTTACCTTTAGTGAAAACTGCTGAATAGTTTTTTGTAATTGTTGTACAATTTTATATTCCCACTACTAATGTATGGAAGCCTCAGTTGTTATTTATCTTCTCCCATATTTGGCATTTCAATCTTTATCATTTTAGTCATTCTGATGTACACACAGGCAACTTAGAGAAAAATTATCCTTTATTTTCTGACACATGGCATGGTTAGTCACAAACAGAACTTCTTTCACTGTCTTAGAAATAAAATAAATATCATCAAAATCAATACAATCCTCTTCAATTTGTTAGAAAACACAAAAGGGAAATGCCTAATAGACAAGTTTAAACAGACTTCTAGTTGCTTGAAGAGAAGGGGTGGTTGAAAAGATTATTAGGCTACATTTTAGAGTCACATGAATCATTTAAATTTTTAAAACTGTACATGTAACGAAGAGATTTAGAGATGTATGAAAGGATACTCTCTGGTACAGGAAATCCACACAAAAGAATAAATGTTTGACCTATCTTTATTGTTGACTTAGAGATATCAAATAAATCTTATGTGTATAATAGGATTACAGCTTTTAGACTGTAGAATTAGCTTCCACAACTGTATTTACACTTGGCTTGCCAGTATCTGTTGATTTTTAAAGGACCACACCAAAATCATAATAAAAAATTCTTTTTAACCCAAACTAATTCAAGATGTGGTTAAAATAAAAATTAGCCACTCTACAATTCCTCTTATGTTGAGCGTTGAGCCTACCTCATCAAACAAATTTTGGAAATAAGTGGGATATATTTTATAAAGATCAATAACTATATAATCTACTAAAAACTGCTAAAATATTCTATGTGTATTTTATACATGTAATATTACTGTAATTAGCCTCCATAGCTTTTTTTAGGGTACTTACTGAACTACAGCTACTCCATTCTGTAAACCATAGCTTTTTTACGTGTTTGTTTGTTTGCTTATTTATTGAAACATTGCTTCCCCTATGAAATAAAAGTTACTTTTGCTTTGAGTCAGTGTTCAGAGATTGGGTGTGGATAAATGACCTTCAAAAATAAAACATTGGAAAAATGTGCGTTGTTTTTACAATGCTTTTAATATTGTATACGCACTGTCAACTAACTGATGGAAATAATGACCTCAGGGATATGTTTATCTTGGTTTTAGCCCACTTAAAATACATTTTGCCTTTAGCTTTTCCTTAGGCCCAAACCACATCAAATGGGCCACACACAGACTCCTAAGGTCATCACCACTTTATGGTGATTTTTAAGAAGAAAAGGAATGCAAACTGTCTCTTTACATTACTTTTTAGGCGAGGAATTCCCACAGAAAGAATGAATATATTTTTTCAATTTCTTTCTCTTTCCATGCCAGGTTACTTGCCAGTCCCATTTTTTCTAAAGGTAGATTTTTAAGCCTACAAAATGTGTCTTAAAGCCAACTTCACATGTACTTCACCGTGAGTAAAAGAAGCTTCAGAATCCAATATTATCTCACCAGAAGGTCACGTCCTCAGAAAATGAAGTCAATTTCATCGTTTGTCATTCTTTCAACTTGAAAGCTTTAGATTAACTCACGCTTTACAAGTCACAATGTCCTATAACCATCTCAAACTAAGTACTACGTCTATGCAACACTTCACATTTTCAACCTGAAATACTAAACATTGCATAGTGCTTGTGATGGTGTATAGAGGCCCAAGAATAAGAAATAAATGATATGGTGATGATGTATAAGACAGTAGGATAATTTCCATTTGGACAGCTAGGTGATTCGGGCTGTTTTCTTTTTCAACAAGAAAGTGCATGTGTGTTTGCAGACACCATATGCTGAAATACTGAGCTTTTATTTAGGAAAAGGTGCAAGGCACGCTACCACTCTTCAAAGGCACTCAATAGAAATTCCTGGACCAACCAGTTCATCCTCCTGGATATTTCCTATTCAAAATGAATCATTCCCTGTCTCTTTCAAAATTTAATGAATGTATATCCTGGGATAATAAACTGTAGGCTAGAATCATTAAAATATTGACAATCCCTTATCAAGCATCACAATAGATTCTTAAAAATACTTAACACAGTTTTAATATATATTTGGCATAGAGGCTGCATCATTGACCAATACAATTTAGAAGTTTAATTGCAAACTAATTAAATGATATAATAAATTATATTAGAGAGGGATTTTAAAAAGCATTAATAACTTCTGCTAAGCTATATATTTTAAGCTTTTTAAATAAAATAATAACTTTAAAATTAAAAATTATTTTCTTGCTTTTTTTCTTTTGATTTTTTCATTGCCCTTTACTTTACATTTTTTCTTTTGATTTTCCCAGCGCCCTTTACAAGTAAAGTACTTTACTTTACATTTGATTAAATGTCAAAATCATTCTTTACCTGGGGACACTTAGATTTTTATTTCTTTAATAACATTGAGCTTCACCCCCAACCCCCATTGTTTAACCGAAGGAAAATAGTGAAATATCTAAACCAAAATTTATCTGAAGAGGAGAAAAAAGAGCTTACTCATTGTGACTCCTCTAATAATGTTTTTATGCCTATAAATCAAAGAAAAGTTTAAGTGTTTTTTGCACTCGAAGTATAGGACATCAAAGAAATATAATCGATGAAGAAGAGAGTGAATTTCTTAATATCAAAACCTTGCCATTGGTAAAAATCTTTTCTATAGTCCCAAATAGAGAAAGCCAAGGTTTAACATGCTCTCAGTAAAAAAGCACAGTGTTGGAGAGGAATACAATTATAGTAATTATTAAATACTTTAGCTCAAAGATTTGGATGGACAGAGGTAGGAGGAGTGTGTGTACAATACATATTACAAGTTATTTTAATTATATGGAAGAGTGAGGCAGGGAAAGTTTTAAAAAAGGTCTTCACATCATAAAAAGTAGAAAAATGTTATACTTACTACAGTAGTTAATAGAAAAAAATTGAAGTTTCTTGGTGGGGGGAGGGTGGCTTTCATGCCTGCCTCACTTTTTATTATAGTCCATGTAGTTAGTACCAGGCCTGGTACTTAGTAGACACTAAATAAATATTTGTTGAGTGAATGAATGAAAAAATTTAATTATTGCTTATTAAAGAAAATTGTATTTTAAGCATTATCCAGATTTTATGAAATTTTGAAATGACAATATAATTTGATCCTTGCCCTCAAATAACTAAAATCTAGTGGGCAAGATAGATATTTTTCAAATAACTGTATTACTGTGCAAAATGTACGAAGTTCTGAGATGGAGACACAAACAAAGTTCTATGGTAACAGCTGTGGTAAGGTGGAGAATAGATGAAGTAATTTTAACTGAGATGATAAGGGAAGACTTGGTAGGTTAATTATACCTTGAAACCCAGGAAGGATTTCTACAGATCCAGTCGGGTACAGGGGGAAGATGAAGAGAGTCTTACAGAGAGAGAAAACAGCCTGAGTAAAGCCACTGATGTGGAGAACTCTCTGTTCTAAGGAATAGAGAATGGTCAGGTAAGCTCTGTAGGTGAAAACAAAAAGATGGACCTAGTAATGCCTCACTCACATTCCTATTTCCTTACAGATTCAGTTTGTGATTGGTACCTTACAACTGCCAGCCTCTACACCTCTTTGACTTAGGGATGTCTCTGGTCATAGGAGCCTTTGTGGGAAGGATAGAAATTCTGGGAAATGTGTATGCTTCCCTTCTCTGCTCGTAGCCCTCAACTAATGAATGACAGAACACTTATCCCTCAGGTGGGAACACTCTGAGACACGATTCTACACTATTTCTCAGTGATCCCCAGTGGGATTAAGCTACCAATAGGGTTTGGATGTTTGGCCCCTCCAAATCTTTCTTTTAATTTAATTAAATTAATTTATTTTATTTATTTCAGAATATTACAGAGGTACAAAGGCTTTGGTTACATAAATTGTCTTTGCACCACCCAAGTCAGAGCGACAAGTGTGCCCATCCTCCCCGACAGTGTGCACCATACCCATTAAGGGTGAATTTACCCATCCCATCTTCCCCCCCCACCTACCCGATACCCAACGAATGTTATTTCCCATATGTGCACATAAGTGTTGATCAATTAGTACCAATTTAGTGATGAGTACATGTGGTGTTTGTTTTTCCATTTTTATGATACTTCACTTAGAAGAATGGGTTCCAGGTCCGTCCAGGATAATAAAAGAGGTAGTTTACCATTTTTTTATGCCTGAGTAGTATTCCATGGTATACACATACCACATTTTATTAATCCACTCATGTATTATTCATGGGCACTTGGGTTGTTTCCACATCTTTGCAATTGTGAATTGTGCTGCTATAAACATTCAAGTGCTGATATCTTTTTTTATAGAATGCCTTTTTTTCCTTTGGGTAAATACCCAGTAATGAGATTGCTGGATCATGTGGTAGCTCTACTTTTAGTTCTTTAAGGTATCTCCATCTACTTTCCATAGTGGTTGTACTAGGTTGCAGTCCCATTAGAAGTGTATGAGTGTTCCTCTCTCTCTGTATCCATACCAATATTTGTTGTTTTGGGACTTTTTGATGAAAGCCATCTCACTGGACTTAAGTGATATCTCATATGGTTTTGATTTTCATTTCCCTGATGATTAGAAATGGTGAGCATTTTTTCATATGTTTGCTGGCCATTAGTCTATCTTCTTTTAAAAAAGTTTCTGTTCATGTCCTTTGCTCACTTTTTAATTGGGTTGTTTGATTTTTTTCTTGCTAATTTTCCTGAGTTCTGTATAGATTCTAGTTATAAGCCTTTTATCAATGTATAGCATGCAAATATTTTCTCCCATTCTGTAGGATGTCTATTTGCTCTAATGATAGTTCCCCTGGCTGTGCAGAAGCTTTTTATTTTGATCAGGTCCTGTTTATTTATTTGTGTTGTTGCTGTGATTGCTTTTGGGGTCTTCTTCATAAATTCTTTCCCTAAGGCAATGTTGAAAAGAGTTTTTCCAACATTTTCTTCTAGAATTCTTATGGTTTCATGCCTTAGGTTTAAGTCTGTTTTCTACCATGAGTTGATTTTTGTGAGAGGTGAAAGGTGCTGATCTTGTTTCAGTCTTCTACATGTGGCTATCCAATTTTCCCAGCATCATTTATTAAATAGGGATCCTTTTCCCCAGTGTATGTTTTTTTCTGCTTTGTCAAAGATCAGATGGCAATATGAAGATGGTTTTATATCTCGGTTTTCAGTCCCGTTCCATTGGTCTATGTCTCTGTTTTTGTGCTAGTACCATGCTGTTTTGGTTACTATAGCCTTGTAGTATAGCTTGAAGTCTGATAAGTTGATGCCTCCCAATTTGTTCTTTTTGCTTCAGGTTGCTTTGTCTATACAGGGTCTTCTCTGGTTCCATATGAAGCATAGAATTATTTTTTCTAGATCTGCAAAAGGTTATGTTGATATTTTAATAGAGATTACATTGAATCTGTAGGTCACTTTGGGTAGTATAGACATTTAACAATATTAATTCTGCTGATTCATGAGCATGGTATGGGTTTCCATCTGTTTATGTCCTCTGCTATATCCTTTCACAGTGATTCACAGTTCTTCCTGTAGAGGGTTTTTAACTCCTTAGTTAAATATATTCCTAGGTATTTTATTTTCTTTGTTGCTATTATGTAAGGTATTGAGTCTTTGATTTGGTTCTCAGCTTGACTGTTGTTGGCATATATGAATGCTACTGATTTGTGTACATTGATTTTGTAACCTGAGACTTTGCTCAATTTATTTATCAATTCCAGTAGTCTCTTGGCAGAATGTTTGCAGTTTTCTAGATATAAGATCATATCATCAGCAAAGAGTGATCTTCTGCCCCCATTTGGATACCCTTGATTTCCTTCTCCTGTATGATTGCTCTGGCTAAGACTTCCAGCACTATGTTGACTAGAAATGGTGATAGAGGGCATCCTTTTTTGGTTCCAGTTCTAAGCAAGAATGCTTTCAATTTTTCCCCATTCTGTATGATATTGGCTGTGGGTTTGTTCTGTGTGGCTTTTATCATTTGGAGGTAAGTCCCATCTGTGCCTATTATTGTTAAGCATTCTTATCATAATGGAGTGCTTAATTTTATCCCCTCCAAATCTTATGTTGAAATTTGATCCACAGTGTTGAAAGTGAGGACTGGCGAGAGGTTTTTGGGTAATGGGGGCAAATCTGTCATGAATGGCTTGGTGCCTTCCCTGCAATAATGAGTGAGTTCTCATGTTGTTAGTTCACTTGATAGCTGGCTATTTAAAGGAGACTGGCACCCCCTCCTCCCTCTCTTGCTTCTTCTCTTGCCATGTGACACGCCTGATCCTTCCTTGCCTTACACTTTGAAAGCTCCCTGAAGCCCTCACCAGAAACAGATGCTGGCATCATGCTTCTTGTGCAGTCTGTGTAACCATGAGCCAAATAAACTTCTTTTCTTATAAATTACCCAGCCTCAGGTATTTCCTGTAGACCAGTGCAAAATGGACTAATACACCTAAAGTTGCCCACAGTTGTAAACTGCTTGATAATGTATACTTTGCTGGCTTCCTTTTATTTCCTGCCTTACATTCCTATTCTACTGGTATTTCCTAGGATCACCTCACAAATAAACTACTTGCACTTACATCTTTCTATTAATATTTGCTTCTGGGGGAACACTAACCAAGACAGTTGATAATGAGAGTGAGGTTCTAGAATTGGATAACTGTTGACCAGATGGCAACGATAATTCACATTTATGATGGAAATAAGGTAATGATAATTCCTTGTGTGCTACAGCATCACAATGACCTGTGGTTAATTGTCTTGGGAATAGATGGAAGGAAAGGCACTGTTTATACAATTTCTCTACTAGTTGAGAGATAAGAGGGTAACAGTAATTATAAAAAATATAAATTTGGTTGGTTGTTATTGAGTGTAACCAGGGTGTCAAAGAAAGAAAATGATTAGTTCTGATCAGCCAGCTATCAACATAGGGTATAGTGTGAAAGTCAAAAGGCCTCTAGGGTAACATTTAAAGAGAGCCTCACACTCTCAAATAAGAGGGAAGACTACACTGAAAATTAGGCCCGGCATCTGATTGTGAGATTAATGGAGTTAGAAAGAAGGCTATATTTACAGTGCCAATAAAGTCTTTTATAGTAAGGTTTGGACTCTTAGGGAAGGGGTGAGACCCTAAGAAGTAAGATAGGGACATATGGGTTGATGTGCTCGAAAGCCTTCAACTCCCAGATTCACCTTACTCAACTGGCCCACTTACCCACTTCTCATTTCTAGGAGGTAGATGCTATTTTTTGCCTGGAGATCGTGCAAAGTTCTTATCTGAAGCAGTAGCCTCATAAGCTGATGCTTGCCCTCCTAGGATCTGCCTTTACATTCCATTGTTATTCCAAACGAATAACTAGGGTCAGGGCTTGGTTTGGCCCAACTGGAAATTATTGTCTCTGTTATGGAAGGAAAGAGCTTAGTCACCCCAAAACCGGCAGGACCTGGCTAATATGTACTGGCAGAAACCCAGGTAAAATGCCTTAAAATGGACTTCAAAGTGCTACAGCAGAGGGGCAGAATATAAAGCTGTACGAGGGAGAGTGCATTGATATGAGTGCACTCTTCCATGACTCAAGACTTAGTGTTTACTAATAGTATACCTGGAACCAATCCTAAGACACTGCTGGGGTGGACCCTTGAAGCTTGGAACAAAATTAGCCTACAGTAAATGAGATTGAGATACTAGATGTCTTGGCTGAGAATTGAGAAAGTGGTAAAAAGGCTAAGAAAGGTGGATCTGCTGGAATGGATTTATTATATAAAACCGAAGAACCTACCAGGTAACTGTTTCCCAGGAGGGCCCAGAGGACACTCTCTTCATCAAAATGAAAAGGAATGAACTTGTCATGGTGCTGCACTGGTTTTCCCCTGTAGGGCATGACTGATGCTGGATGATGCTGTTGGGGTAAAGTTAAGAAGTATATGTGTATTTTTAAGACAAAATATATCATGAGTTCATACTGATTCTTTCAATTCAACTATAGGGCTAGAGTAATTTTATTTACTCTCATATAGCTTATATCTGTACCTACTTTCTTGCATATTAATCCCAGTTCTCAACAACACCAACATAATTTTTAATATTTATTTCAACCCACAATATATACAAAATAGTCTCAGAATAATAATATCAACACTACCACTGAGAATATGATTTACTGATAACAGCTTAATATGTTTTTGCAGTTCTTATTATCCTTGAGGAATTTCCCACTAGTTTTTAATTTTGGTATTTTAAAATCACATGAAATAGTTACTCTGTATGGTTATGTCACAAAATCAATAGGCAGTTAAGTTCATTTGCTTCATTTAGCTATTTTTAGAGACTGCTTTCAGAAATTGTTTTATAATTATGTAAAAACATGTATAAACTTCCTAAGTCAAATCTGCAAAACAAGGTATATTTAGAAAAGTCTATTTTGTATTTCAGACCATTCCACTGTGTTACCTTCCTGCTTTATACACTTTTTCTTTCCACCTTACTTATTTAACAACACATACTGAAGATCATCCCACAGGAGGATATGACGGTATTCCTCACACCTATTTAAAGCTGTATGTGACTCTTTTGGGTAGATGTACATTTTACCTAATCCCAGGGCACTACACCAAACTCTTGGGGGCACTGTGAGGTATTTTAAATTCTTGAGAGAAACACAGTAATTTTTAATATTTGTCAGAAACTGCACAGACAACTAGCTTGAGGTGAATCACTGTTTCAACATTAGCTTCTGCTATATTACTCTGATGATGGTATGTCTTTGCAAATCTGGGTTTTTGGTGGTTTCTGTGATGGAAAGAAAATACCACATGAAAATGAATGTGGAATAAAAATCAGGAGGGATTTAATCTCATTTCAGGGTTTTAGAAATTGTGTAGTATCCAAGAGGTACACACACTTCCTTGCTAAGTAATTGTGGTTATTTAAGAATGAAATAGAAATATTATCTTTAATTTCAATTTATGTGTATTTTTTCAAATAGCTAGTAAGATGTTAGGCTGTAAATATTTATTGTTTGTTTGGGTCTAACTACTTAATAAACAGAACTGTTGAATATTTCTTTGCTGACTCAGTAAGAATAAAAAAGTCAGGAAAGTTTGGGAATCTGTGAGTCGACTACATTCCCTATTAATGGACATTCAGCTTATTTCCAGCCTTTTGCTGTTATTAAATAGTGCTGACATGAAACATCTCAGGCATCTGACATTTTGTAATTGTTCTAGATATTCCCAAATTATTCTTTATAGGGGTTGTAGCATTTTTATGTTCCTACCAGCATTGTGGGGACTACCAATTTCCACGGAGCTTCAACAACAAAAATTTAATGTCAAACTGTTAGATCTTTGCCAATTTAATAGGAGAGAAATATCACAGCATAATTTTAAAAAATGATTGTGGCAAAATATATATAACACAAAATATGCCATTTTAACCATTTTTAAGTGTACAATTCAGTGGCATTAAATATAGTCACAATGTTGTGTAACCATCACCACTATCGGGTTCAAAATCTTTTCTATCACTGCAGAAACTCTGAAACCATTAAGCAATAACTCACCAGTCTCCCCTCCCTCACACTTGTTAATCTCTATTCTACTTTCTATCTCTATGAATTTGCCTACTTTAGATATTTCATATAAGTAGAATCATACAATACATATGCTTTGTGACTGGCTTGCTTCACTTAGCTCAATGTTTTTAAGGTTCACCCACATTGTACCATGTATCAAACCTTCACTCCTTTTATAGCCCAATAAAATTCCATTGTATGAATTTTATATACCACATTTTGTTTATTCATTCATTTCTTGATGAACACTTGGGTTGTATCCACATTTTGGCCATTGTAAATAATACAAACATGAGTGTACAAATATCTAGTCCCTGCTTTCATTTATTTTGGGTAAATATCATACCTAGAAGGAGTCGAATTGCTGTGTCCTATGGTAATTCTACATATAACAGTGGCTGTACCATTTTACATGCCCACCAGCAGTGTACGAGAGTTCTAATTTCTCCATGTTTCTCAACACTTATTATTTTCTGCTTTTTTTAAATATAGCCATTCTAGTAAGCCTTAGTGATGTTATTTTAATGTGAATTTTTATTATTAATGAGGCTGAGTATGATTTTGTATGGCCAAGGACCATTTGCATTTCTTGGTTTTGTTTTTGTTTTTTTAATTATCTCCTCATATGTTAGCCCCCAAAAAGAACATATTTAGAGGTGATAATATGTAGGTAGACTGGACAGCACTTGGTGTCCAGCTACATATGAAGAATGAGGAAAGAAGACTGGATGCTTCACCCGAGTTTCTAGGTCTGGGTAACTGAGAAGATGAAATCATTGTTAATATAACACGATGAGAATGGTGATTGAGAAGTATATTATTTTGACAAGCGATCGATTAGAAGGGGGTCTAGCAGGGTCATTAATTAGGAGTCAGCTGAAATTATCTAGGGCTAAAATGATAAGGAATTGAATGAGATAAAAAGTCAAATTTAAAAAAAAAATTAGGACTTAGTATTAGATTCTGAAGATGAAGAAGATAGAGTGAAATGTGACCTGAGATTTCTAGCCCTGGAAATTATGTGGTGGTGTAAATGTTAACAAAAATAAAACAGGATAACATGCAAAGCCTTAATATGACTTTTGTTCTATAATTGGAGATCTATCTTAATATGCAAACACTCCTAAGAGAGTTGATAAGTGGATATGTTTACACTAAGATATATATATATATACACACACACACACACACACACACATATATATATATAATTTCTATCAGAGCTCTACTTGTGATCAGGTTCTGATTAGGAAAAGGGGAAACAGGCACATAGAGAACTGCAGGAAGGCAGGTGGCCTGGGCCCGAGAGAAGGCCCAGAGGAGAGAAGAGGGAGCCCAACAGGGAGCTGAGAGCAAAAAGAGCAACTTTACATTATCACTTTAAGTCACTTTCTATGAACACAGCATAGAATGAAAGGCAACGCTTGATCTTTTTTGCTATCTGTAATATTTGCCAGAGACATTTTGCTTGCAGGTGGCAGGAACCCAAAGCATGTAAAAGGGGAACTCAAAGTCCATGTCCAGCTTCGAGCATAGGGGGATCCAGGTGGCGACATGCCATCATCAGGGCACCGCTCTTTCCAACTCTGGCTTTGCTGTCTTCCAAGTTGGCTTCCTTCTCAGGAGGCCTCTCTCCGCGCATTGGCGAAGATGGCACCTGTAAAGCTCTAGGATTACTTGCTCTTTAGTACCTTTTATCTCAGAAAAAGAGAGAGTCCCCTTTTCCTAACTATCCCAGCAAAAATTCAGGGAAGAAAAATGCCTGAGAGTGGGCTTGCTGAGTCACGTGCCCAACTTTGAACCAAGGAGGATCCACAGGGTGATGTACTAGAGCCCTCCCGAAACAGAGGCAGGGAGCCTGGCCCGGCACGTGGACCAGAATGAAAGCATTCAGGGTTTTCACTTGGTGTGACAGTCTTCACAGTGGGAATTTAGTAATTGAATGTGGAATGCAGAGTATTCCCTAATCTCAAAAAACTGGCTTGTATACATAAATAGTATTATGGGGCCAGGCACAGTGGCTCACGCCTAGCACTCTGGGAGGCCGAGGTGGGGGGATTGCTTGAGCTCAGGAGTTCAAGACCAGCCTGAGTAAGACGAGACCCCGGCTCTACTAAAACTAGAAAAATTAGCCAGGTGTTGTGGGGCGCACCTGTAGTCCCTGGTACTTGGGAGGCTGAGGCAAGAGGATCACTTCAGCCCAGGCGTTTGAGGTTGAAGTGAGCTATGAGGATGCCACTGCACTCTACCTAGGGTGACAGAGACTCTGTCTTTAAATAAATAAATAAATAAATAGACAGCATTATGGATATTCATGTCTCTTTTCTAACCTTAAAAAAAAGATATTTAAAACTGGCATACTAATATATCTTACATTTTAAAACCTTCAGATTTTAAGGACATTTGAATTCACTTGTAAAATAGATGAACTCTATATTGAAAAAATGAAATCTGTTTATTTTAGGCGAGACATGTTGCCAACATCTGTGTTGAGATGTGATGCGAGCTGCTCAACGAACAATCTAAGAGCCACTGAGTAAGCTAAAATAATAGACATTTCTTGTGTTTAGCCAGGGTGTTGACAAGGAAACAAAAGGGAACTGTAGAGTAAACACAGGACAAGATTACACAAAGAGTAGTTAAAAATAAAAACACTGCATAACAAAAGCACTACTATAACGTAGCAGACAATGTTAAGTGCTTTTCCAATTAAATCTTTGGTTTTCCATATGGAGACACTAAACCTGTTTTTCATTGTCTAAAATCCATTCCAAAGGGCTGTCCTTATATCACTGTGAAAGTGTTTCCTAAAATTGTTAATTCAAAATTCTTTCAAGGTAGTTTCCAAGTTCTGACCCATCTATTTGCTTTCAATGACCATTCTTAAAATCTTCCTTGGAACAACCATTTGACTGGTATTATTGTATTTCTGGAGTAGCTTATCTTTTACAGAAGTGGTCCAACTTTATGCTTGATAAATCTTAAGGAGAAGTTGCTTCCCCAAGGTTGGCAAAACAAAAAGTTTCTAAAATGTGTCACTATTTTGTGCGAGCTTTCTGGCAACATTAGACACTGTTGTAAAGAAAACGCACATACTTCTCTTTATTCTTTATCTGGAACCAGTGTTTGTTCACTTTCTACTATTATTCAGTCTAAGTTGAGGCTTATTTTGTTATCATCATCTGTTTTACCTAGGATCTGAAAGGGGTCTGTGAGTACAAGAGTTAGTCTATGTTCTTACAGGTAATACTGTAAGATACTTGTCTCTAAAAACAGTCAAGTCTTCCGGTCTCAGCACTTCTGTAATTGTAACATGGTCATAAGATAGGCATACAATGGTGGATGATTTTTAATTTCCTGAGAGAATATTTCTCAGGATACCAAGGAAAATGAAGGCATGATTAAAAAATAAAGACAAGATTTTTTGAATAGCCTTTTTCTTTTTCATGTTTTATTGTTGAAAACCTCTATTAACTTGATAATTCGTACAAAGAGATCAGTTTTAAGTGTGAATGCTAGTCCCATGTAAATTAGGCAACAAGTCATGGTAAGCATTTTTACCGTTTTAAATGATCTAGGTAATAAACTATCCTACTCTGCATATACACATGTACATATATATTAATAGTATCCGTTTGTCCATAGGACATTAGCATTTACTTTGCTTCTCACGCATTTCATGTATCTCTCCTCAATCCTTTGCTTCCAGCCAAGATCTTGTTTTTTATTTGTTGTGTTACCCCACCTTTTTGCTTTATCCAGGGGATCCCAGAAGTGTGGTAGAATTCAGTGGTCCTTATGTTACCTTTTGGGTTTTGGTGATAGAGACACAGTTAAAAGAGTACTGATTTGGAGGCAGAATAACCAGTTACCTGTTATAGGTCTGCTGCTAATTGATGTGTGATCTTGGTCAATTTATTTAATGTCTTGAAACCTTAGTTTCCTAATCTCTAAAATGTGGATAATGCAGTTTTCTGCCTAAATCATGGGGCTAGGGTGTTGCACAGAAAGGAAAGTAGGAATCAGCATTCAGAAGATTACAAGCATTTTACAAATCTAGGATGGCTCTATCATGAGAATGGGGCTTATGAGCTATCCCAACAATCTGTAAAGAACTGCTGAGCTCACTCCTTCACCTTGGAGAGCAGGACAGGAGAAAGAATAGCAAAAACTTAAATAAGTTGCTCTATGTAGTATTTTTCAAATGTTAGATTGCTACCTGCTAGTGCTGTGAAATCATATTAGTTGGGTGTTACTAGCATTTTTAAAAGAATAAAATAGAATGGAATAGAAATAATAGAATTGGATATAAAATATCAGAGTTTATCTGTCATAAGTAAGGGTAAGTAGCCAAATGTAAGGGTAAATTGTTGCTCTATTAAACCTTTGTTCAGTGTGTGTGTTTGTGAATGTGTGCGTATAGATGTTTGTGCTGGATTGTGATGTGTTTTTTATATATTTACATATACACACACACACACATATATATGTAATCAGTGGATCACAGTTAAAAAGTTTGGAAAGCCACTGCTCTGTGATATAGCTGTATCAGGTCATCTGCTGTGTTTTCTCCTCCCAGTCTACCCCAATCCCTCACATGCCTCATACCTTCCCTTAGCTCAGTGGTGTAATAAGTACACAGGGCCAGCATAGGAGGGTAAGCGGATATCTTTAGGACAATTTATAGCCTTTCTCTCAGTCTTGCATTATCCCAGAGTAGCATGGTCCAGTGGGAAGGCAGCTGGCCTAAGAAAAAGAAGACTGAGTCCTAGACTGGCTCTGCTTATTTTTGCCTCTTGGACCTTGGTAAAGTTCTGTAACCACTCTGGTTTTCATCTCTCATTCTGTAAATGTGAAATTAATTGATATATTGAACACATACTTATGAAGCACGTACTGTGGATCAGACACTTTGCTGAGAGCCAAGAATAAGACCATGATTGAGATAAACAATGGTTGTTGCCTCCAGGGATTTTTAAGTTTTATTTATTAAGGTTATAAAAACAAAAGTAAATAAAATATGCAATGCAGCTTAAAACTTAATTTTTGGATGTCAGGTGTCACACTCCTGCTTCTCGAGATGTAGTGAAAATAAATTAGAACCCCTATTTCTTTTCTGTAGATTTGACTTTATATCTGGTATCATTTTCCTTCGGCTTGAAGTACTTCCTTTAATGCAAATCTCCTGGCAGTGAATTTTCCCAGCTTTTCCTTAACCTGAAAAATTTCTGTTTCACCCTTATGTTTGAAGGATATTTTTGTGATACAGAATTCTGGAATGACAATTATTTTCTTTTAGCACTTTAGAGATATTGTTCCATTGCCTCTGAATTTCCCTTTTCAGATGAGGAGTCAGTGGAAATACTTATCATTGTTCCTTCGTATGTAATATGTCATTTTTTTCTAATGCTTTAAAAATATTCTCTTTACCTTTCTTAATATTACCTGGCATTATTTTATATTTTATATTATTTTATATTTTGATTTATTGTTATCTTTTTATTGTTATATCTATTTATTGTTATCTTTTACATCTATTTATCTTTATATCTATTTATTGTTATCTTTCTTACTTACTAGAATCTAAGCCCTATGAGGAAAGGAAACTTGTGTTTTTGCCCACTGCTCCATCCTTCTTGCCTAAAATAGTGGGTATCCAATTAATATTTCCTGATTAAATGAAGGAATGAGTGCCAATTGTGGCCTCTGGGTTTCTGCTTCCTTTATCCTACTTTTAGAAAATGAAAATGAGAAACCCACCTCTTAATGATTTCAACCAAAATCTCTTCCATACAAAGCAATTATAGAGATAATAGACTTTAACTTTCTTGTAACACACACACATATACACACACACACACACCTTGGGATGAGTAGAGTGAGTGCAGAGCTTTAAATCAAAGAACCAGTTGAAATGATAAATTAAACATTAGAGAATTTCATTCTTAAAATGTTCTTCAGCAACTCCACCACAGTAGAATTTTCACTGGCCTGTTCCTCTTAGACTTCCCTCTTGCTGATTCCTCTCTTTTCCTCCTCTGTTTTCAGCATTCTAGTTCATGTCTTCTTCCCTCCAAGTTGCTTATTAACAGGAATTCTAGCATTCTGATGAAGTAACACATTCTTTACCTCCTTACTAATATGAGTGGTTCACATTTACTTATGGGATTCACTGGACACCCCCCCCCAACTCCAGATTAAGATTAATTATAATGATTAAAATTTATTGGGGTAATAAAATAATTATTTTATTAATTTTTTTATTAAAACAAATCATTTTGTGCCATTATTCCAGAAAAATTTGGGTACAACTCATTTTTTCCATTTTGCTATGGAAGTGGGAATGAGAAATACCGGCTGCTAATTCATGGAAACAGGCAAGATGATTGCAATGTGGAAAAAAAAATTCCTTTGGTTACTACCAGCATTGACTGTTTTCTCATTAGAGTAAAGCAGAATAGTAAACTCTGAATAAAATCTGAATGGATTTCCTCGGGCCAAAGAGGAGTCCTTTCCCTTTGCCATTGAGAACAGAACCTTCCTATAAAACACAAACCCCTTGGGTGCTTAGGTGATAATGTCAATTTTTATTCAATAGTGTAAAAGTAGAATTCCTTTTTCTGCAGACTTCCTAAACATAAATGTGAATGATTATTGGGGGTTTGTGTGTGAGTGTTGGGGTAGAGAGTAGTTGAGAGAGGAGAGTAGGCTGACCACGCTCTGGGTTCTGAGGAAATGTCCCCTGAAGATATATCTCTGTGTTTTCCTTCTTTCCCTCCTCTTCATCATTCTTCTTTTTCTTCTTTCTTTTCTTTTCTTTTCTTTTCTTTCTTTTTTTTTTTTTTGATGTATTTTGTGAAGTTTTTAAGGGTGAGTATTTCAGCTGTGGTTAGTGTCAGTGTAAGTCTTTCTAGGTAACTGAAGGTCCAAACACTGCCAGATTACTAGAATTTTATTTCCTCTTTTTTCCTAAAATCCTCAGAAATCATCCATAATTATTTTCACCATGCCTTTCTTGTTCACTTACAAATCTCTGTCTCCTCCCAAAAGTGAATCTTAAAGCAGGTGACCATGCCAGGCTTTGCTTTTCCTTCCTTCCTCTTGTCATTTTTTTTTTACACCCCACAGTCCCCCGAATGAATGTACGTACAGTTTCTGTGTCAACTTCCTTCTTCCGAAAAGTGGAATCCTTTGGCAAATGCACTGAGCTGGGAATGAGATGATCTGGTTTGAATTCCGAGTTCTGCCTTTAATGAGCAGAATGACCTTGAACAAGCAGCTTAGATTCCAGGTCATCTTCTTCAGTTACAATTGAGAATGCTCACCACTGTCCCTGTTACATAAGGAGTCAGATAACATAATGGATTTGAATACCTTTTATAGAATTATTAGGATTATAAAATCATAATTGATCACAGGAGATCATATCAAGCCTCCACACACATGTTTTGGGATAAGATTTGACTCTACTAACTTAGTTTAATGCTCAAACACACACACAAAATCTATTAACATGTTTTAGGGTTATAGAGGATAAATATTAATAGGATTTAGAGCAAATCAAGCAAGCAAAAAGATTTACAATTCTCTCTCTTTTCCTATTTCCTACAGAATATTCTGAACGTTCAGAGAACTGCATAGATTTTTCTTTTATTTCTTCCATTAATCCAGTGTTGAAGTTCCCACAATTTAGCATGAATAAAAATGATTGTATCATGTCGTATATACAAAGATATGTATACTCTACTTTATGGATAATTTGAAGGATTTTCAAGAGAAATTTTGACTACGTAATTTTCACCTCACATGCTGAATTTAGAATGTAACTCCACATAAGATTTGACTCCCTGTGTTCCCATCAACCCTGTGCTCAAAAAGGTGACAAAAAGGAGAACTTTTATATTATGCAGGAAAATTCCTTGAAGAGAGCAAATACATTTTTTAAAACCTAGGCTAGCAGTGGTTTTGTAAGGCTGATACATTCAAGCAAGGAATGGAACACATTATTATCACTTACATTTGCTTTTTCTGAGAATAGAGGTGTAGTTTTTGGGACCCCAGAGAGAATCAGTTTTGCATAAGTGGTGAATTTCTATATCTAATACCTGTATTTTAACCACACATCCTAACTACACTTTCTAGATTGGCTCTCAGAGCATAAAAGCCTAAGCCTGCCTCCAAAGGCCAAACTTGCATTCTCCTTGCATCAGAAACAAAAAACTCCATTTTTAATTCTTTCGTTTGTTAACAGCTCAGCAGGCTGTCTTTGTTTTGTGAAAGTGGGTAGTTCACTTTTCTGGAGCTGGGAAATTATGCCACCCATTTATGTGCTCTCAAAGCAGGTTTTGAAATGGGTAAGAAAAGACAAGCCATGACTATTTTGGTAGAAAATTGAGAGTACTCCAGTGCAAGGGAATAAAGGAACGAAGCTGTTAAACGCTGTATCTGTATCGGGAAGGTAGCCCCATCCTAAATCCAGGAGTATTTGTAGTCGGATTTCCTCTCGGTGACCCCATTTGTCTTTACCGAGAAGTCCCACACAAACTTAATTCGTAGGTAACAAGATAAAGCCTCTGCCATCTACTGATCAGATTCTCACTTTTTGCACGTGTGTCCTAAAATAGTGAATTTAGAAAAGTAATTGTTAGAATTAATCTTGAGAGAGAGGAGAAAGAAGGAAAGAGGGAGGGAGGGAGAGAGAGAGAAGCAAAACATATACGTTGTAAATGGTAAAGTATTTACTTCCATCGTTCCTGCCTATCTTTTTATGACATTATGTCACTTTACACAAAAGGTGAGTCTTCTTGCTTCACTCGATATCATTGAAAATACTTATTTCTGGCCACAGAGAAGCAATCTTTCAACCTAAATCAGAATGTTCATTTGAGGGAAAACTGCCCTACATAGAAAAATCAGATGTTTCTTGAAGTAGCCCAGAGACAGAGTCCATATGCTGCAGTGAGAGTTCCATACTTAGGGGTCTTTGAACGCGGCAATTCTGGGCTCCCATGGACCAAGACCATCGACTCTGAGGAAAAAAGGTAGTAGCCTTGTGCCACACAACTTTGGGTGACCGATTCTGAGAGCCGCAGTCTAACAGCTTGCAGAATTTGGGAAGAAAATCCCCAGAGCGAGATCTGAAGGTTGTAAATGGGAAGGGTTAAGAACAGATAATTTCTGGATCCTTGCTGTGATCTTTGTCATAGCAAGCCCGAACACGCTGGAGCTTCAGGGCTCTGCTAGAGGGATAAAAATAAACTGTTTAACCTTTTAAATGCTGGTAATTTGGAGAAGTTTGCCATTTTTAGTTCTAACACATGAGCTTCTGAAAAGCTAGAAGGATAGAAATGGCTAACTAACTAAATTTGGAACCTTAAAAAGGTCAGAGTAAATCTGGTGCAATCCTGTCTTTTTTTTTTTTCCTTCCACAGAACGCATGTTACATTCTTTAAAATTGTGAAAAAGATTGTAAAAAGGACAAGTGATGACAAAACTTGAACTGTGAAATATTGTTATAGGAGGAGATAAAAAGAGAATAAAATGTCTCAGGCTGATGATTTTAGTAGAACTTGAAATTGGACTTTCATAATACCCTGTTTCTAGCTGGGGATGGTTGTTGGCATAGGCAGCAGGAGTTTCTTAGCATTTTATGATTTTTCCCATTTTCTAATAATCATGGAATCATGAATGTCATAAACTTTCAGGCCTCCTCCTATTTAGCAAAAATTAGGTTCCCCTCCTTTGCCCCCACCTTGGTGACCAGTGATACTTATAAGGATGTTGTCCACTCTCCTAGAGTCTTCACTTGCAAAGAAAATTGCCTTAAAGCTATGGGCACCAAAGGAAGATGCAAACTCACCAAGAAGTGGGGCCTGCTTTTTGTGTACGATACTTGCTTTTGTTTGGAGTACATGAAAAGAGCAGAAAAATATGATTTCTTTCCTTAAGGATTTATATACAATTTAATGAGGCAGATCAAACATAAAGAGATGAACTGACTGAAGAATCTTCTCCTGGAAACATGAATAAGAACACATTTGTTAAAAAGGATGCAGGGGAAAGGAAGGCTCACATTTGGGGTTCTGTGCTCTGATAGACAGAAGGCATCAGCCTCGTCTCTGACCAAATTCCGCCACGCGCTGCTCCATGCACAGATCGCTTTCGTTTCCCTGAATATGCTCGCTAGTCTCTCACGTTGTGCTAGTGCTCATGTTGTCACAGTTGCTTCGAATGCTTCCCCTCACATTCTGCCTGTTGAAACTCGACTCCTCAGGCATTTCATTCTGTATGTCTGCGCTGCAGCTGATCTTGGTCCAACTTGTGTTGTCGTCACTTGCATATGTGTCTTTCTTTCACACCACACTCTGAGTCTCTGGAAGGTAGGATTGTTCTTTTATTTAACTTCCTATCTCAGGCACTTAGTAGGGTTCGATGTATATTTATTATAATAAAAGAGGTTGAATTATTCATGAAGAAGAGGAACAATATGTCCGGGATGATTCTGAGGGTAGAAGTGTAAGAAACCGGGGATCGGTGTGTGCCATGATGGGAAGACTGAAACTTACGAGTTCCGTGTAAATTCCAGTCTAGGAGAAGGTTTCACAGTGGAGGTGTCCTGTGGGAAACCGTGCACAGGGCACTCAGTAAAACTGAGACCGGGGCTGAGATACAATATAGGTGCTAAGGATTAGGGAATACGATACTGGATTTTGATGGGACCTTCGAGGTTGTCACTTTAAGCAAAATGCTATTCTTGTATTTGTGACTCCATGATTCCTGAGATAAATGGAATACCATTATGCTATTTCTTTGAAATAAGTTTTCCCACTCTATGGTGATGGTATTTTAAATGAAATTACCGAGCGATATGAGAGCTAGTTATTTTTCCTCATGAGACTTAGGTGATACCTTTTAGCAGAGGTAAACATGGAGGAACAAGAGGAAAGAAAGAAAAGCAAAGGGACTAGTTCACCACGAGCATGAAGTTGAAGTATTGGCACATGTCCGGTTGTTTCCCAAAGCATTCCTTTCTTGTTCTCTCTACTTTATCCCTTTTCATATTCAATTACAGCTGCTTTCATTAGGCACTAATGGCCCAATGAGGGAACTCAAGGAGCTGCCAAAACGTAGCCATAAATAACTTTCTTTTGAAGAGCCTTCCTTGATATCTCTTCATTGTTATGACGAGATAAATGAAATCGAGTATCTGAAAACTTGCTTTCTCTGAAATGGTGAGTTCTAACAGTGTGATTTTGTAGTTTTCTTTTCCTTCTAAGAAGAAAATCCCCAGCCCCTCTCTGCCATCACTTGCCTTTTCCTCCATGAGTCAAAGAACTGCTCTCAAAACACTTTCTTAGCTAAATAAAAGTCAGACGAGGGAAACAGCACCTCTGGAGGAGATGCTATTCTCCTTGGGTAGGGGGACCTGTACCTGACCAACCTTTCTGTATTGGTTGGTCCATTCCCTGAAGCTCCTTAAGCTTCAAGGGAACTAAGATAATTTTGGCTGCCTTTATGTACTTTACCTAATGAGCTGGAAAACTGATTTCATCTTAGTGGGTTTTCTTTGGACTAACTAAAAAAGGATGATTTAATTACCTTTATTCTTTTTCAAATGAGAGATCTACATGCTGATTCTTCCACATGAGTGATTTTTAATTTTCAACACAGGTCATTCAAATTGCTTTGGTTTCTTATGCATTTGGTGTAAAATCCACTCAGATTCACCTTTTTAAAAAAATGCAATCTTTGGCAATACTGAATTTTTCCACATTTGAAATCAAAGTAAGAAAATGCCTTTGGGATTCCTGGCTTCAGAGAAGAACTAGGGCATATTCATATGAGAGCCAACATTTTAGGAATGCTAATGAATTTCACTGACTAGAAATTATTTTCATGGCAGTAAATATAACTCTCTCCTACCTTATTCCAAGGCTGATACCTGTTATCAATTTTGAGGGATTATTATCAAAGAAAAAGATTTATTTTGCAACAAAATTGAGAAGGGATGCAATTGAGGTGATCATATGATTCCTGGATTATAGTAAGCCGTTATCTGTCTCTTATAATTCTCCACAATACACACCATTGGAGACATTGTTTAACAGAACATTAACTACAGTCTTGCTACTGCCAAGTGTTCTAGATGCATCCAGGTAGTCTATAATTAATGCACCTGCAGAGCTGCTCAAAGGACTTCATAACGCTGTCCATTTCAGTGGAGAGCGGCTGGAATGGCACCTGCACAACAGGTGCAGCTCAGGACAAGCACAAAAAGGCCAAGTTCTAACTAGAAAGCTTAATCCCTTTCAGCATGGACTGACGAGCTCGAGATTTCTTTAGAAACAGCAGTATTTTATTCTATGAAAGAGACAGAGTAGGATGTGGTGAGGGTTGAAAAGAGATAGGGAACCTGGTGCCTGGGTACCGATTAGATTAGTTGGAGAATTAATAGTATGTGTAAGGGCTACTGAGACAAGGGGATCAGGAAACAGGTAAGGGCACCAGGCCTGGGGTGCCAGAGGAGTTTCCAGAAATGATAACCTGCTTATTTGAATTGCGCCATCTGTATTCAGATTGACCACATACATGAATTTCCAATGACCACCAAGGGGATTTGAAAACAAACAAACAAACAAAAAAACCCCCAAAAAACCAAAAAGAAAACCAACAGTCCTTACAGATGATATTAGTTGTAATTTTTGTGTCTAGTGCTTTGGTTAGTAGGCTACTAACACAGCTCTTTGTGACTTATTTTAAGAGTATTCATTTGAGAAACTCAAGGTAATTTTGCAACTCTTTGTCAGTCTTCATTTATGTGACATCTATAATGTGTAGGACCCTTCAAATACATTTATCTTGTTTAACACTTGCATTAGCCCTGAAAAGCAGTCGTAGATTGTGTAAATAATTTTCCCAGGTCATGCCACTGGGCGAAGAGGGTCAGCATTCTAATGTAGGTCTCTGTGACTCCAAAGCCAGTGCTCTCCAGCCACAATTGTATCTCTCCCCTTTGTTTCCTAGGTTCTGGCCACATGACCTCTCTTTCCCTCAATGCACTGCCAAGCTCATTCTTCCTCAGGCCTGTGTATTAATATTTTCTTCTGTTTCTTCTTCCGGCACTTTCCCCAGTCCTTCGTATGCTTAGATTTTTCACTCATTCAGATTTCAGCTGAAATGTCTCCTTTCTCTAGACTGCCTTTTTAAAAACCTGCATCACTGACTACCAAATCCTCCTGTTTTATCATCCTTCCTAACACTTACGAAGAATCTGAGACTGTTATATTTGCCTGTCTTCCTTCACAAGAACGTAAGTTCTCTGAGGGCAGAGATTTCACTTGTCTTGGTCACTGCTGCCTCTCCCAGCTAAGACACAGCTTGCTATGTCACAGGCACTAAACAAGTACATGTGGAATGAATAAAATGTCACTCTCATTTCTGAGAGATAGCATGACGTTCAGAGTAGTCAAAACCTATTAATGAAAGAGTCAACTTGCTGTTCGATATGGGATAGAATTTTAATTCTGGCTTTGAAAAAGAAAGGTAAAATTGGATGAGAGTGAAGGAAGGATGGGATAAGAAAGAATGACAAGAAATTCATAAAATAAGTGATATCGATAATATTTATATTCAACAAATGTTCATTGAGTGTCCACTAGGATAGGATTCCATACGTCTGTTTTATACCTTGTGTTCTATAGCATAATTATTAAAAATGTCCCTCTTCACCCTTGAAAGTGTTCCTGCGTGGATGATAAAGCGTATTGTCTCTTTAACCATGGGCTCAGCCCTGTTCTAGGCAATGAGGTGCTGCGGTGCACACGAGAGTCCCTGCTATCATGGCACTCACTGCCTAAGAAAGGAGACATCCATCAAACTAATCATCCACCCATTGCAAGAGCCAGTAGTGAGAAGTTCTTTGCTTTCTAATTTTCAAAGCACCTTCATGTACATAATCTCATCTGATCCTCCCATCAATTCCATGATGGAGAATACTTATAATTGGCTTGTGAAGGAAGAGAAAA
This sequence comes from Varecia variegata, assembly GCA_028533085.1. Classification (NCBI taxonomy): domain Eukaryota; kingdom Metazoa; phylum Chordata; class Mammalia; order Primates; family Lemuridae; genus Varecia; species Varecia variegata. The sequence goes on along the minus strand of CM052440.1, from coordinate 67,942,321 downwards.
CTGTGGCTGAGAAGTTAAGTGACTCGGTCAAAGCTAATTAGCAGCAGAGCCAGGACAGGAACTCGATAGGAAAATGCCTGCATTCTAGAGAGACTTTAAACTTTGTTCCAAAGAGTGAAGGAATAAGAAAAATGCTAATTTTTATCTTACCTAATGAGGCTTAGAGTCTTGCCAGACATTTTTGGAATTCCTCTCACTGATACCATCATCTTGAGGCAGACTCAGTGCCACCTCTGCAGATTTTTTCTAGTAGAAAAAGATTATTATTTTGGCAAGATTTCCTGTGTACTTATTTGCAGCAGCATTGTTTTGCCTTCTTCAAACTAAGCTCAAAACTCCACTTCTGCAGTTTGCAGTGTAAGCAGGAAATAAACGTAGCCAAGAGCTATGGTGCTGGTCTCCAAGGATGGACCCCAGGGAATCATGCTTCCCAGTGTTTACATGCTTGTGTCATCCCCTCCCCTTGAATCTGGGCTGGGCCTGTGACTTGTTTTTGACCACTAGAGTGCAGTGGAAGTGATGCTGCATGACCTCCTCCAAGGCTAGGTGAATGGAAACATTGCAGCACTTCTTGGGTCTTTCAAATTGCTCACAAGGTGGGAAACCCCAGGCTGTGCAAGGGATCTGACTACCTTGAGACCATGGTACTGTGAGGAAGTTTAAGCTTCCCACACTGAGAGGCTGTGTGGGGAGAGAGCGAGAGGCCAGCCGGCCCCCAGCAGCTCCAACCATCCCTAATAAGGTGCCAGATGTGTGAGTGGAAAGCCATTTAGACGTCCAGCCCAGTTTTGTCTTCCTGTGACTCCATCCCTAGCTGCCATCTGATCATAACTGCTTGAGAGACTCCAAGTGAGACCACTCGCTGAGCCCAGTTGTCCTGCAGAACTGAGAAAAGTAATAACAAGTTGTAGGTTTTAGCCAGTAAGCTTTGAGGGCTGCAGCATGTAAACATCGGAATAGACTCAAGAGCAAGTGGCCTCGGGTTACATGTCCTGCCTCGGCTCCCTGCTAGCTCTGTGACCTCCCTGCTAGCTCTGTGACCTCCAGCAGGTTACCTAACACTTTGTGACTTAGTTTCCTCATTTGTAAACGGGTGTCATAACTGCACCTACCTTACGGTTTGCTACAGAGATTGATTTAATTTAGTAAATGAAAAGCAGAGCTTGGCAACAGAAAGCATTCAATAAATGTGAACTATTATTACTATTAACTATGTTTCTGGATAGGTTTTATTCATCTATTCAAACCTGTGTTTTTCTTAAATGCTTCAGGGGTAGTGAAAGACACTAAGAATCACATTTGCATACTTCTGAGTCACTTGGGAACAAAAAATAAGTCATGTACTAAATTCTAGGGCAACAAAAATTCAAAACCATGTTAGGAAGAGAATTCCAAATCCAGAAACTCGTCCTGGGAGATCCCTCCTCTGCAAGATACTGATAATAATAATACTGCACAAGGTTACTGTGGGGATTGCATGGATTAATGAATGTGAAAACCTCGAAATAATGCCTGGCCCATAGTATGAACTCTGTATATTTCATCTATTAATACTGTACTATTATTATACTCTATCTCACATTTCTCTTCCCAAGAACCACCTCAGGATTTTCCCACCATTCATTAGAGACCGAATGGTCTTTGCAAATGCTCAGGCTACCGATTCCTGGTTTTATATGGACTGCAAAGCGGCTCCTCATGCTGTTTTTAAGTTCCTTGACCTCCATAAGCTCTTTTTAGTGGTGCTCAGAAGCTGGAACGGTTGAGTTTCAGATATAGATTGGAGAGCTTCCTTACTAACTCCAATAAAATAGCTCAGAGTTTGGCTCTCACTTTTAAATACTATGCAGATGGCGCTGAACTCCAGCCAAACTGGCGGCAACTTGATTTCCTCTGGTGAGTGCTGGTGGGGTGTCTACAGGATGGCATTCATTCCATCTCTCGTCCCCTCTTTCTCCTCTCTCGCTCGCTCGCTCTCACACACGCACTCACATTCTGTATTTTTCCTTCTAGCCTGAGTATTTTTTATAATGACACGACCAGCAATAATTAATAAAATCATTGGTTTCCTGCCTGAACTCGTACTTATGTTAGCTATCTCATCGTGTGGAAATTTTCCCTTCAGCGCCAGATCAATAGCGTCCCCTTTGTGATTCCCCACTGCCAGGAGCGAAAATGTTCGCAAAAGGAGATCTAAGGAGCTTCCTACCGATTTAGAAGAGACAGAAGAAAGGACACTCTGTGCCAGCTGTGAAAGAAGCTCTTATATGCTGATAGGAATGTTATGAAATATCTGTAAATTTGGAGCGTGTTTTCATGAGCTGTAAAACCTAACTGCATGGAGTGGATTTTTGAACACTCTTAAAATAAACATAAACTAAGCTTTGATAAAGGGACCCTTTTATTTTGGGTTTGATTTGCTGCTATCCTATAACAGTGTAATATTTTTGCATGCAGAAATTTGTAGGCTCAAGAAAACATTAATCGAATAAAGTATATGTAAGTATGACACAGACACACCAGACGTAGGAAGGGGCTGCAAGTGAAAATTCTGGCACCTGTGCTAGATAATGAACCTTTTGGTTCTTACATCCAATCCCCCAAAACGAAACCCTGTCTAGTTACCCACCTTCTTTTGGGTGTCTGGATTGATTTTTAAGTTGACATGGAAAATTGGGTAGACTTTGGTCTCATTCTGCTTGTGGAATCAGAGAATGTCAGACTGAAATACAGCTCAAGGGACAACCTAATGTGACCTCTATGGCTTGGTTTTTAAATTTTTTTAGGCTTTGAGTAGGTTCAGCTCTACCACTCAACTGCTTTGTTACTTCAGACCAGTTACTTACATTCCCTGAAGCTCAGTTTCCACATCTGTGAAATGAACATTATAATTCCTACCTTGTAGTGATCTTCAGTAACAAGGTACATAACATATTTAGCATTTTGCCTCACACAAACTAGGTGCTCAGTAAATAGTAGCTATGATCATTTTCTCCTGTAGATGAATCAGTCCACAATTATATTACCTCGATGGTTCTTTTTTATGTCTAAGAAAAATCTTGAGGATTTAAAATTATTTATTTAACTTTGAAAGGAAGAGTTTTATTAAAATAACGTATGCACATTTAACGAACAGTACGTACCATTTGTTGGAGGGCACATAAATCTAAACAATAGTCACAGCCACCCTGAGGCTCACTGCACAAAAGCAAAGTCAACCATTTTCATTTTTAAATTTTCTACAGATGATCTTCCTATCTCTGGATGATATTTCTTTACGCTTTTTAAATTTCTAGATTCATCAGTTTTATGCCACATCCATTGAATACCTTCTGGGAAAGTTGCTTATTTAGTTCACTGCCTGTTGACTTCTCTCCTCCCACTCCTATTCTCAATATTTGTTAATTATATTTTCATTATGTATTGTTATATACTTACATATTTTTATTGGTTATATTTATAACTTTAAAAATGCACTTAAACTTTTATTTATTGTTTCACTAACTTTTGACAATATTTTCTCACTCCTCAAATTAAACTATGGGAGCAATTTTGCCCCTACCTGCTACATCCCATCGTCTGTCAGCCACACTTTGACTTTTACATTTCCAGGATTGGTAACATTTACAGTTTATCTTGTAATCATAGTTGGGAATTCTAGGCTTTTCTGTGTTGACCTAAACTTTTAAAACCAATCATTGAATGTACATATGCATAAAATAATTATATATGTATATTTATGTAAAATATGTTATAGTGACTTAGTAAATATTGTTCCCTCTTGGGCGAGGTTGCTAAGCTTGCATTGACTTCTCTTCAGGTCCAGTGTTCCAAGTGAGTAAAAGGAGAATGTTGTTAGCATCAAGATCAGGTGGGTTTTCTTTTCTTATAATCTGTGAATGTCCATCGTTTATGATAATTTGTTTAATATTTAGTCTGAGAGTTTCTAGTAAAACTTTCTGACTTTCAATAAAATTTTGATTTACCTTTTTTGCATAATTTATTTTATTTAATCCTAAAGGCTATCCATGCTCTTATTTTTATCCTAGAGCTACTCTTTACATTTTATAGAGCCTACCCTTTCTCCTCCTACTCTCCTCCGGCTGAGTTCCTCCCTAGATGCAGCTGAATTGCCATGAGGACTTAGTTACTCTTCTGGGATGGATCTATAGTTTACTTGTTTATACTGGAGTTTAGCTTACTTTCTAAGAAGGATGAGAGGGTTTATATTTTCTAAGTCTGTGTATATATGTAAATGTCTATCATTTTCCCCTCATGCTTGATTGATAGTTTAGCTGGGTATGGACTTCTAGACTGGAAATAATTCTCCTTTGAAAGTTTAACAGCGTTGCTCCATTGCCCTCTAGCCTCCAATGCTGCTGATGGAAAGCCTAATACTTTTCTGATTTTTCTTTGTATGTATTAATAGTTAATTATTGTCTCTGAAAACTTTCAGATCTGTCTCTTTTTTCATTTGAATGTTCAAATTTCTCAAAAATGTGTTTAGATTTTGGGCCTTTTGTCACTCCATGTGCTGGACACTGAGTATGCAAACTCAAACTTCAGACTTATGACTATATTTATTCTGGGAAAGTCTCTTCTATTAGTTCTTTGATAATTTTTCCCTCTATTTTCTGCATTCTTTCTTTGTAGGATGCCTACTGTAACTACTGAACTGAAGATACATATATATACACATATATAAAATTTTCTGACTAATTTTTTTCCTCTGTTTCTTTGCTTTCTATAATATTTTGACTTTATTTTTTAGTTTCCTTACTGATTCTTTGAATTTCTCCAGTTAGTTATTATTTCTGAGAGCTCTCTCTTGGTCTCTGATTGAGCCTTTTTCATTGCAAATCATTCTTGTTTCATAGCTGTAACTAACATCTGTTCAAATCTCCTTGAATATTTGTTTGATTTTATAAGTTTTCTTCTATTCCCTGAATTATGTCTGTTCAGCTTAGTCTTTTTCTTCCATGCTACTGATTCTTCTCATATGTCTTGTTTTGCCTACTTATATTTTAAAAAGAAAGACTATATATAGAGTGGTGTGGGTCCCCTCTACTGTTGTATACAAGATAGTTTTCCTATTATGTCTCTCTAACAACTGGCAATTCTATGTGAAGTACAATGGGGTGAGATGTGTCCTTTAGATTACAGTAGTCCCCAATCTTTTTGGCACCAGGGACCAGTTTCAGGGAAGACAATTTTTCCACGCACCGGGGTGGGAGGGTGGTTTTTGGATGATTCAAGTGCATTGCATTTATTGTGCAGTCAGACCTCTCTGTTAATGATAATCTGTATTTGCAGCCGCTCCCCAGTGCTAGCATCACCGCCTCAGTTCCACCTCAGATCATCAGGCATCAGATTCTCAAAAGGAGTGTGCAACCTAGATTCCTCGCATGTGCAGCTTACAGTAGGGTTCATGCTTCTATGAGAATCTAATGCTGCTGCTGATCTGACCGGAGGCGGAGCTTATGTGGTGACACAAGCGATGGGGAGTGGCTGTAAATATACATGAAGCTGCCCTGGCTCACCTCCTACTGTGTGTGGTCTGGTCCCTAACAGACCATGGCCGGTACCAGTCCACATCCTGCAGCTTTAGAAGGTTTCACTTTAGCATGAGTGTGTAAAAGCCCTTATTAGCAAGTCAAGGGCTCTCCAAATTCCAGAAGAAGTGCAATTACTCGGGGACCAATATTCTCACTCCAAACTTCAGCTTTCTTCCAACATCCTCTGCCACTTATTTACAGACTCCCTCATTATCCCCCCCACCACACTATTTTTTTTTTTTTTTTGCCTAGGAAAAAATGCTGGCTGCCAGATGCATAAGGAAACCTTCAATTAATTCTCTGTTTTCAACCTCATTTATAACTCGTTCCCTCCATAGGATCTTTCAGTGCTGCACCTAGAGTCCATCTAGTGTTCCAGTGGGCAGATCAGCACCCGCTTCCTCTGCAACTCCAAAGATAGCATACTCTTGCCTGTAGTTTTTCTCCATTGTCTCATTTCTTTTTAAACTTCTATATTACACTACAATGTTTTCTCAGGGAGTATGGTTGGCCACAGCAGGTGCCCAATTTACCTCCTCAAATTAGAATTAGACTTAGGAGTTTAAAGTTTTAACTCATTCATTTTTTAAAGGATAGATCAAAACTTAGTACCTAAATTATAAACTTTTTATCAGGTTAAATAACTCTGATTTCTTTACATTTTATTTACAAGACATATGATCAAAATATTTTTTTCTCTTTACTTTCCCCATCTTTTTAAAGCATTATTTTAAAATTACAATGTACCAATATGGATCTATAAAACAAGTATAAATCCTTACCGAAAAAAAAAAATTGATTAGATTATCTAGCTTTATATATCGTTAATTAAGGATATATCTGCACTTATCTAAATATATATCTAAATAATATTTTCATAAGAATTCTCACGTAAGAATTGTAATGCTTGACAAAATTACCATCAAGCAGTAAAGCCATAATGGTAGGTTGTATTGAATTTGAAATTGCATAAATACTAAAGGAAAAAAACCAAGCTCCACTGGCCAAGTCTATATATCTGAGTCAGGTGAAATACCTATTAAATAGATGTTCAAATGAATGAATATAAAAAGCAATATAAATTTATCATCTCCCACTCATTGTTCCAATTGCTGATAGAAGCAAATTTTAAAACTGACTTATGACGTTGTTAGAAGATTTAAGTATTATTTGGAAATCTCAGTATTTTGTAAGAGAAACTTTTATGTGACATCTGAGTTAAATGTTTCTAGAATGGAGGCTCTGAAAAACGTCTGGCCAAACTTAACTTACTTCTTCATGATAAAGGGACCTGCAAAGAAAAATGACATATGTGCTATTAAAAGATTTTTAATTCACATGATACTATTTTCTCTTATTCTTTAGATTTTAACCATGTGAGTTATTGAAACTCCTTAAACCTGGACTATTTGGTGACTCGATTTTCCATAGAAAAGTCTGCAGGATTAAATTTTCTGAAAATGGCACCTAAGATTATCTGGATCTAGTTCATGTTGTTCATTTTACAGATAGCCAAGGGAGAGATTATGTGAAAGTTATTGCCCCTCGGTTACACAATAATTCAGCAGGACTGGAAATCTGTTATTTAGGAAATAATTTTAGCTTGCCGCTGAGGTTACAGAGCAATAAATGGCTTCTTTCTGGATCCTTAAAGTTTACCCAGCACATTTATGTGGCTATTTTTTTTTTGCCCTGCGTACTTATGTATGAGTTAAATCATCACGACTTTATCCCATTTACATTAAGCCTCTTTTCTTATTTCCCCATCTTTTAAAAGTACTCTTTCTCTCTCTCTTTTATGATCTCTGTTTTTGCTTTCATTTCTTTTCTCTTCCTTCAGCTGCCACCTCTGCTGAAGACAGTTCCAATATTTCTGTGTAAGTTTCTTACAGTAGGAAAGGAAAAAAAATAATTCAGCGTTAAATATTTGCTTTTATTTTAAATTTAAAAAAAATCTCCTTTTTCAATTAGTACTTTGTAAGTGATAAAGTACTGTGGGAATGTTACCTATTATTATTATTTAACTAAGGTTTAAATGACATAGTCCAGTTAAAGTCTGTTGACATAAGCCACAGATGTCTTTCTCTTACAAAGGTGCCCCTACCTGAGCATTCCAAATATGACTTATTTATAAAAGGGTAGAGAATAAGATGGTGGTAAATGCAAACAGTAAAAACAAACAAACAAAAATAGAACCTGAGCAAATGAAAAGATAGCCTTTACAGACAATACCCATGGGCAAACATTGCCCAGTTCTGTTACGTGAAACCATCCTATCACCACGTTGGGGGAACACCCCAGACAGCAGGGAGCAGCTTGGTGTAGGAGAAAGAGCAGAGAGCTAGCCAGGAGTTGGGTCCCATGCCCACCACTTCCCCTAAGGTCATGGCCAAATAACTGAAATGGACCAAACCTGTTTCCTCCTCTGAAAAATGCCTTGACTGTCTGACAGGTCTGTGTTTATCAAATGAGAAAACACTTCAGAAATTGTTTGAATAACTATTAAGGACACAATATATGCAAAGTATTAGTAGAATAGCATCTATGTAACTATTATAATGGAGCTAGAGTGGAAGGTGAAGGAAAGTGTAGCAAATAATGGATGAAATTAGAGAAAGTAAAACATTTTTAAATTAAAGTGATTTTTAAAGTAATTTTGGTTTATAGATGAACAGATGAAGGCTTAGTTTTGTTGTTTTGGAAACAGCATAGTAGTATAGTTCATTACAGATTTTGATAAATATCCTTGAGCAAAATGACTTTTTGGTTTTTTATTGCATAGAGAAAGAACTCTCTGGTAATATTTTTATACCTTTCTACCAAAAACCTAAACAGTTAGACTGACATGGTAAGTAGAACTGAGATTACTAAGATCCTTTTTTTTTTTTTTTTTTTTGGTAGAGACGGAGTCTCACTTTTGCTCAGGCTGATCTCAAACTCCTGAGCTCAAGCAATCCTCCTGCCTTGGCCTCCCAAAGTGCTAGGATTACAGGCATGAGCCACCACGCCCAGCCTAGATACAATGTTTTGAATCGTAATTTTTTTTTTTCATTTTATTAATACTTGAGAATTTCTAACCTAAATGCCTTTCATTTGCTGTGCTGAGACAATCTAACTGTGCCCTGCATTGGTTTTTGGCTGTTGTGGCTGTCCTTGCATGGACATATAGAAGTCCAACAAAATTTGGTGGCATGAATGATTTTGTTGCTCCATCTACAAAATGGCAACACCACCCTTCATTCTAAGATATCGTGCTGTGGTCCAGGACCCAAGGTAGGCCTAGCTCTACTAGAAGCAGCATCTTTCTCCACGGTTACAAGGTAGACTTGGCCAGTCGAGCAAAGAGACAGGCATAAAATATAAGAAAAAAGTTTAAATTTCCATTCCTAAGGCAAAATAGAGCTGCCATGCTGCGCAATTCCAGATGGGTCTGCCTGGAGTTGTACAATACAGCGGTGTCGACTAAACAGAGGGCGTGTGTGTGAGGGTGGCGGTGCCCTTGGGAGAGGACTGGCTCTTTCTCCTCCCTCTGCCGCATGGCCCATTTCTCCTGCACAGCTCTGTGCCATGTGGACCACATTTGTTGACATGGCTGGCCAGATGTCTGCCATTGAAAGCATGTCCAGCCATGTGGCTCATCCTCACCCACCACTTTGTTTTTGTTGCACTTTCAACCAGATTTTGTGGCTAATGATGATATAAACACTGTGGTAGGGGCGATGCCAGTGGACTACTGTGCTTTTCCCTGGGAGGATTTCAAGAAAAATTAATGTATTTTACCAAGTTCTCTATCTGTGCTGAAGCTGCATGATACTTAGAAGTGGCTTAGAAGAGGAAGGAAGTGCAAAGGAAGGTCAGGAAGGAGGACAATGGGAGACAAAGGCATGGGATTTGTTAATGTTGATTCCCATGGCTCTTTTGCAGATCCTCGGTTTTCCTTCCAGCCATCCTTCACTCAGTCCTGCCACCCACAGTGACGCACACATACACACACCACATATCCTCGTCCCCAACACTCACTTGCGCATTAAGCTGCCTGTGTAGGCTATAACTCTCTCTCGAAAACCAACTGTGTTTTTATACGACCTAACTCTGTAATACATACATTGTTCAACATATATTTACACAAAGAGGCTATTCCAGAGTGGAAGCCTATTTAGTAAATGTGTAACTGGTATCATTTTTAGTAACTTAATAGAAGGCTGAACAAAGAATCAGTGCTCAGTAAATACTTGAATTGATAGCAGCTCAGAGACTAAGGACAGACACACGGAGGATGGATAAACCAGTCTGGGAATTGAAGAAACTGGCAGGATGGGAGCAAAGGCATGGTCACACCTTAAGAGGAGAAAGGGAGGACACTTTGCTACTGCATCAGTTCTCTCTCCTATGTTACAAACCATGTCAAAACGTAGTAGCGTAGACAATAAACATTTCATATGCTCACAATTCTGCACATCAATAACATTGGCTGCATTGAGCTGGGCAGTTTTTTTGCGACTCTCACTGGGGTCACTCTTGTGACTGCAGTCATCTGGCAGCTCCACTGGGGCTGGGTGGTCTCAGTGGCCTCGCTCCATGCCTAGTAGTTGTTGCTGCCTGTTGGCTAATCGGTGTGTCTTTTGCAGGCTTTTTCATTCGGTGCCTGCATTCCAAGAAAACAAGCCTGAGTGCACAAAGCACTTTCAAGTCTTCGGTTCTATCATTTGGCTAATGTCCCACTGGCCAAAGCAAGACCTGTGGCCAAGCTCAGAATCAGTGTGGGAGGGGATGATACAAGAATCTTGATAAAGGAGGCATGATTCAGTAAGGCTTAGTACTACGCCAGTCTTCCACAGCTGTTATATTGTATGATAACATTTGTGTTTGTTGTTGCTTCTGCCTCTCAGGCAGCGACTTGCTAGGATTCAGAATTAATACAGCCAAAATCCTAGTTATCCCTTACATACTTGCCCCTTTCAAACTGTCTTTCCAGTAGTGCTTCTGAAAGTTCAATTTCACCAGCCATAAATTTACATATGACCCTGGAATAAGTGGCAGCCCTCCTCCACGACGTATATTTTATTAAGTGGCACTAGAACGCACAAGTATGTACTACATTCTCATGCATTCTAGATGGGGAAAACACAGTGGTGGCACCGTTTCAAAGATTTAAATTGGCTGCCCACACTTGTTGGTATACATTTTTCTAAGCGTATACTGGGATGACAACCACAAACAAGAATTTGGGTTCCTAGCCTTTTAAATTTCCGAATTGGCCTTTTAATTGTTGATTGCATAATTATGGTACTTTATCACCTAATCTGTCCAAATACCTACCACACTTTTTGGCATTCTATATATTTTTGCTTAGCAACCAATCAAACATGGACTGAAATCCAAGAGAGAACTACTGAACAATGGGTCCATAAACCCAACAACTGGAGGGAGTAAAAACAGTCTTACAGAAACAAGTTCAATTGCTTTTCATTACATGACTCTGGGTAGCCAAACGCTTGGGCAGAAAATTAATCTTGCTGAAACCAGCCACAATTACACTTCTCAGATTGAAAGGCAGTCTTCCAATTTGTGTTAAGCTACTATTGTAAAATAATTTTATAATTTGCCAAGTTCTTAAGTGACATGAAAAGACAGAACTGCAAAAGATCGTTTAGAGTTCAGTTCCCTAACCACTTCCAATAAGTTATCTGGGAGCCTGTTGATTCTACCATGGACTGAATGGACTGGGAATATATACATGTGTAAATTATTCATCGTCTTCCAAAACTTAACATCTTTTTAAAAACAGGACTATGACTGTGGATCATGGTTGTGTTGCTTTCTCCCCTTTTATTTTTTCCTTGGCAAATATTATTCACTGACAGCTCAATCTTAGAGGCTATGAATAGCCAGCTCCATATGCATGCAGGGTTCTTCCTAAACCAACTTATTAGTTGTGCCAGATGTTATTATGCTTCTTGAAATGTAAGCTTAAAAAGTTATCTTAGTGTAAGTTAATAGCCAATTCAGTGAGCAGGTGTTTCATTGATATGAAGGAATGAGTATATTTAACATATGGGAAGAATATGAATACCTGTGGCCAGAGTACAGATGTGATAGATTGTGAAAACAGCTCCAATTCTTTGCCCTTTGGTGTTTCAGACATTTTGCAATGTGACTTTGCAGTTGCTGCCAGCAAGAGGTAGAATCTCTTCCCCACCCTTTAAATCTAGACTGGCCTCGTGACTTGCTTTGGCAATAGCGGATGTATCTCTATGCCAGTATCAAGCCTGGGTGTGAAGAGGCCTTGCACACATCCTCTTTCTGTCGGGTGGCCCTTCTCTTTCTGTAGGGAAGCAGCGTGGGCTAGCCTGCAGAGCGAGGATAAACCACACGAGACTGAATTGAGCCATCCCAGCCAATTCACTGAACTGGCCTGAACCAATCTGTCCTTAGCTGACCTGTCGACTCAGACTCATATGCAAACCCAGGAAAAATCATCCACGCCTGGCCTGGGTGCTTATCAGAAGCTCCTGGTCAACCCATAGACTTATGGGAAATGATGAATGATCTGAGGTGTTACATAGCAGGAGCTAACTGGTATACCCTCCTTCCTCCCTGCTAATCTGGGAAGCACTTTCTTTAGGGCCTTTTATAAAAAGCTCAGCTGAAGAGTGCAGGCGGCATAGCTAGCCCTGCACCCACTAGTGGTTATCTTTCCTTGGCAATACAATTAAGTGTTGGATTACGCATATAAAATTTAAGTTTCTGAGGGCAAAACACTGAATTTTTCCCTTTAAATTCTATATAGATCTTAACAAAATATCTCTAAAGTACTGGGGTTTTGATAAATATTTGTTGATTCATTATTAATTATGTTTTATTCCTCTGAACATCTGTACATTTAGGAACAGTTTACCTCTGCATAATAGGTGTCTGTCTGTCATTTGGGTAAATTCTGTTGATCTAAAAACAAATCTGACAAGCTGTACCGCAGTCCGTCTGTGCCAGTTACCCGGAAAAAAAATGTGAAATGGGTTTGATAAAGCATTGTTTTTCCCTCTCCCTCCAGACTTGTCCCAGCTGGGATCTCCTGGGTGATTTGACCAAACCAATGTTAAGGCAAAGTTTCCTTCTGGTCAGAGGTGCTGCCGGTAATTTGCTGGGACAGGGAAGGGTTAATCCCTGGGCGGGTGCTGGTTCCGGCAGCTCTGTGTGCCATAGTCAATCACAGTGAAGTCACTGCATCCTACACACTGCCAGCCTCCTCTGGTAACTGATGAGGCACTTTTGGGAATAGCATTCTCATTTCCAGACATCGCCTATTTTATCATTTGCAATTGTAGGATATTTTTGACATCCTTGTTTCTTTATGTAAGATCACAGTGACTTTATGTCAGTAAATTTGTCAGTGCACACTGGTCTGTGGTGACAGGAAAAGCACTAAATGGATGTGATTCAGTTTTAAATGTAATTAATAAATTACTGGGAAATATTTCTATTGTGAATACACTTATGTTTTGTCAAATACTCTATTTAATCCATGTGCTCGAAAAATAGCTAGTGTCAAGTGATTTTTTTAATTAGAAGTGAGAATAGGCATTAAAATTATTATTAAGTTGGTTCAGTGACAAGCATTTATTTTAAATAATGTCGCCTTCTATCTAAATTATGAGTATCAAATATGCAAACACACATTAGGTCTGTTTAATTATCTGTTATGCTTCATTATTATGGCAAAGCAGAAAGGTACAGGAAACTTCCTGCTTGCCTAGTTAGATAGAATAGCCCTGAAAGGTATTTTTGTTTCTAATTTTTAGAGGAGAAACCAGAATCAGAGAAACTAAGTTATTTTCTCCAAGTCACCCAGTGAGTAAGAGGTAGATACAGGATTTGAATTATGTATATATAGTGTCAAAGCTCTTTACTTCGTGCCTTCCTGCCTTCTTCCTAATTCCAGAAATCTCTGAAATGATACTTTTTGCATCTGCTGCTATACCCATAGTCTGTCTGGACTTTTGACTGCAATCCCTTGACCACATCTGCCCGCCTTGAGTGTTTCAGCCGCTTGCTTCTGGAGGCTTCCATGTGTAATCTACTTTCCCTGCAATTTATTTTCTGCCCTTCAAGCCCTCCTTGGTTTGGTCAATTCTGCTCTCAACCAAGTTTCAATTCAGACAATGTGGGATACAAGGGTGGATTTTCTGGGTTATTACTGGCTTGAAAGGAACCACCTTAAATATACCCTAGTCCTTTTGTGCTGTAAGTACCAAATCCAGGAATTCAAAAGTAGGATTTCATCCTGATGAATACACACATATCTCCTCAATTTCTCATGCATAGAGTGCTGCATAATAAAAGTCCCTCCTTTCTAGTACCTGATTGAATTAGGATGAGCCTTCAAAGAAGCAAAATCAGAAAGAGCTTCTTTTTTCTTTCAACTCCTTCTCCAGGGCTGCTAGGTACAGTTGTACAAGTTGTGCATTACCTCCAGGGGGAAATTGTTCACATTTGTAGTATCATACATTTGGTGTATGGATTAGTGACAATTCTGAGGCAGATAACAGTAAAGTGTCTTTAGGAAGCTATAGTTTTTCTTAAATCTCACAAAGACATTGTTTGGGCCAGTGCTGCCTGCTTGTTTTTAGAGAGAAAAATTTGACAATAAAGGAAAGTCTTCAGACTCACTTTTCATTCTTTCTCCTAATAACTAGATAATTTTGGTGGGTATTAGTAATTTTTTAAATATGTGTTGTACAGTAAGGCTTTGAGAAGTAAAATATTTTTGAGTCAAGTAGACCAAGATATTCAGATTGATATACTGAGATATTACGGCAGGGGAGGCAAGGTAAATAGAGATGTAGGCTTCTATTAGTAAATGTGTCTGGGTCTACCTAGAAGACAGCCAGAAAAACCTATGTTTGAGCAACTCTTCGGATACCTAGATTCTTCTATAGGAAAAGAAAAACATGTTAAATAAGACATAAGTTTTGAATGTGAGAGCAAAGTTGTCTGCCAAATACTTGTTACTGTATTAACCTGCGTGTGTGTGTCTGTCTGTAAAAGATTTAATTTTAGATAAAGCCATCAGAACATTAGAAGATAAGAGGATCCCCATTCTGACTTTTCCTACTTTATTCAAAGAACTGAAATAAAATTAGCGTTGTGAACCGAAGCTTTATTTTAGGGATAGCTTCTTTACAGTCCATGTTAAATAGATTAAATAAAATGATCAGAAAGCTTTAAACAGTTTTTTTTTTCTTCCTTTGAGGTCAATACTAGGTTTGCCCAGTGGTCAGCTTTGCAAGCTATTTCGCTCCTATTTTAATGGGCACATAAAGATCATTACATTAAAATTAATTCCCATCAGGGTTTCCAAGTATTCTACCCCCAGTTGAGATTTTAGGAAAGCTGTGCCATTCAGAGGTTGAGAAGAAACCCAAAGAAATCATTATATCAGGTTAGAGTTAAGAGATTTTCACACAGGAAAAGTAATTGAAAAGTATATATTTTGCATAATGAAATAGATGACAAACTGGGCTAGCTGGTCTATTAATGAGCCTCCTGTAAAGCCGAAAAGCCACCAAAGCAGGGAGTGAATGCGTGAAGAGGAATCTCTGATCTCAACTTTTAACAATCAATTTTAATCAAACCATTTGAGCCACGGAGTTCTTAGGACCCTACGATGGTGAGGGCAATTTGAAAGCAGAATAAAAGAAGATGTTTCATATGAATTGCAAAGTAACATAATCAACTTGGAGTTATGATTAGGAAAACTTAGTTTTACTTTGGATTCTACAGAATCCCACATCTGTTAAGGACATGTCCTCCTTGTCTATTAGACCTTCCTTAACAATAGCTTTTAGAGGTCAGGTAATATGACTTCAGGCTTCTGAATGGTGTTTCAGTTAAAGACCTGAAGAAGGAAAATCCTTCTGGAAAGGTCCATCTACTATTAACTGACGTGAAAGGACGTAAATTATTAAGGAAATGCAGGCATCTACTGCATATATAGACATTTAAGGAATATTAGTACTAGGTCATCAATATTTCCCTGAAGATGTCCTCTTGCCAAACAAATATTAATGTAAATGGCTTCTTCGAATGTTTAAGTACTAAAAATCTGTATTCCCTATTTTTTGAAGGGTTAGCAAAAGAAAATATTATTGGTAGGTGTGTGATGTACTTTTGTCCTGATTTATCCAGATTGGCGGTACAATTATCTCAAATTCGTGGAGAGGTGCCAGCTCTCCACTTCAGCTTGGATTGCACGGGTTGCCTTCTAGGAATGAACAGCTTACTAATGCAAAATGAAGTGTACCTTCAAAGAAAGAGTATATCCAAATCTAACAGTCTGAAAACTAGTCATGTAGAACGAACGGCAGGATATATAATGTGGCAGGGAGGGTGTGTTCCCCCGTGTGAAACTCAGAATTTATAGTAGGGTTGGTGGTTTTTCAACCCTGGCAATGCCCATTACAATCACCTGGGGGAACTTGAAAAAGAAAACACCCCACCCCCAGAGATTTTGCTTTAATTGGCCCGAGGTGGAGGCCCAGCGCCTGTGTCTGAAACTTTCCCAGGTGATCCTAATGAGTAGCAGGTTGCAAACCACTGATGTTAATCTAAACTATCTCATTTTCGTGGATGAGTACAGAGAGCGTGAGGCGTGGTCCAGAGCAAGGATTGACAAAAGACAACATTCCTTCAAAGAATTGAAGGTTCCTGCAGCCATAACATCTCATGTCCCTGAATTTATATTGTAACTATTAATGAGTGTGCTAATTTCCTTTCGTGTGAAAATGAGAAATAAGGCCTTAATTGGACAACTTTATTTCAAGTTTCTTTTCAAGGGAGTCAATGTCCCGTTAGATAGCATTGAAGGATCCGTGAAGGCAGAGGTTTTTGTTTTAGTTACTGCTGTATGCCCGGTACTTCCAACAGTGCCTGGCATATAGTAGATACTCAATAAATATTTGTTTAATAAATGAATGAATGAATGCATTGGTGGCTGACCCAGGACATTATGGCTTTGAATGAGTAATCTGAAATTTAAGTAGCTTAGTGATGAATAAAACAGCAAGAAAGATCGTGATCAATCATGACACAATTGACAAGTTAAAAAAAATCAGCTGGTTTTCCTCTCTGTATGACATTAAAGAATTAGGCATTTTGAAACTACCACTTTAACTTTGACTAAAACTGACTCTGGGGAAATGTCTCCTTTTCTAATGTCTCTTCTTTTTGCTACTTTCTTTCTCTTTCTGTCTTGCTCCCCCTTTCTCTTTCCTTTTCTTTTAGTCTTTCATTTTCCCAAATCTGCTCTTCCTTTTCCACTTCCCTGAGTAATGGCCGCATTCAGGCAGAAATCTCTGCATCCTGCTCCTGCCTACAGCCGTCCAATTGCTAAGATTTCTTAATTCTACCAATGCACTTCATGTTTTCTAGCTTCACTGACTAGTCTCTTTTTCTAGGTATTCACTCCTAACATTTTTTATTCTTCTAAGCTCTTGTCTCGCCAATCCAGCTCTATGCTGAAGAGTGTTCTTTGAAAACATAGATTCATTTCCATGACTCCTTTTTGAAACTCTTCCTTACATCCACCCCTTCGACAATTCCTGGTTCCTTAGCATGGGCCCCACACCCTCTCCTATTACCATGACCTGCATCATTGACCCTGGCATCTACCCATGCAGGTTTTGTTGTCACCATACCAAGTTACTTGCTGGTCCTGCTGCTCCAGGTCTTTGCTCAGTGTGGAAGCTCCTTTTTCTGCCTTTTAAAGGAGGCCTGTTATTGAGACCCAGCTCACATTTTGCTTCTTCTATGAAATCTTTCTTGAAATTCCTTTTACAATTCCTCCCTTTACTGTCTGTGACTCAATAGCATTTGGCTTATTCTTCTATAATAAACCATGTTTATTCAGCCTTGTACAATGCACAGCAATTTATATGTCTGTCTCTATCATTAGATCGTATAATCCTTGAAGGCAGGGACAAACCATGTCATTTATTATTAAATCTCTAGTCCCTAGAACATATGGATTGCTTAAAAGAACTTTTGTGGAGTTAGTGAATGGTTATAATTTTGGAAGATTTAGTCATTCTATTAGTAGATATTTTTTATTAAGTGTCCAAAAATGACCCCAGGTAGGCAGTTATCCCAAACAGCAAAGGACTGATGGACTTGAAGATGAATCATTATCCGGAAGGTATGTACCTGCTGTGATATCCTGTAATTGATGTTTTAAATCTCTGGCATAGCAGTTACTCTGTCAAGCATTAATGGACAAAATGAAATCATAGGTAAGAATCACCTCTGAGTTCGTTTAAGTGGAGAGCTACCTAAATGGAGGAACAAGGAAGAAAATCATGAAGCTTTGTATTGAGAACACCTACAATTTGTTTCCTTTTTAAATAGAATTTAAATCTATATCTATGATTACTACTTACTGAATGCATCTCAAAAAAAAAAAAAAAAACCCACTAGGAGGTATTATAGTCTCTCTTATAGCTTTGGGAGATTGTAACTTGATCCAAGTCAGGTAACTACAGTGTTAGGTTGGATAGACTCAAAGGTCTGTGCCAAGTTACACCACATCCCTGTGGTATATATTTGTTGCTTTTGTAGTTAATATAGGACTTATCATTGTCAGAGTATATGTCCTGTGTTTTTCTCCTTCTAGTCGTGAGCTCATAAAATGAATTTAAAACATATATGGAGTTAAGATAAAATAGGGCAATAAATATTATTGTGCGGATTCACCCCTATTATTCCACTGAGGTTCTCATCTAACCAGTAGTCCACACTCTGATCCCCTGGGCCAAGGGCGCATTCTGAGTCACTGGAGCTGATGAAACTGATTGACCTACTTTAAACTCACCACTTTGAGTTTTTTCAGCACCTTGGCTAAATGGATCCAAATAGCAGATCTTTTATATTTACTCTATGCAGATTCTTCACAGAGGAAAGAAATCATGAGAAAGAGAGCTCTAATATGCTTATTAAATAAGAACATTCCACTCTTTCTTTTTGATTCATGTCAAGCTCTCTGTAGGATTAATTAGTTAAATATAGACACGTTAGAGTCTTTTTGGAATTTTATTCTGTCATTATATAAGTAAATTTATTACCCGCCTTCATGAATCAGTATTCTGAAACAGCTCCTGTTTGATTTGACATTTTCTGAGTCTAATGCCATCAAATTACTATTAATTCTAGACAAAGGGCACTAATTTTCCATTGTGCAAATCATAAGTAAGCCTCATGACTAGATTTTTTTTTAACCCTAAAAGATGGCAAACATTTTCCCTGGCATTACACCACCTGAGTCAAGTTTGATGCCAACTGGGTGCCACTTTTAGGGCACGCATCTTAGGCAGCATATAATTATCATACATGCAAACATGGATTCATAGAACATATAAGAATGTGAGTAAAGACTGAGATGTTGAAAATAGAGGTGGGATGTTTGCTTGTCACAATATTCAAATTTAGTCTTCATTGAATTATCATTTTAATTAATCTTTATTTCATGCCCAGAGGGTTCTTACATAAAATTCCAGAGCCTGGGGTGGGTACAGAGAGAGAATTGAGACCTCAGAATCCAATCCCTTGTGAGTTCACAAAAAGAATTAAAAACATATATCTACAGATGGTAAGATGTGGAAATAAATATGCAGTAGGAATTATTTCTTCAAGAGGGAGGAATGTGCCTTTTCTGCTAGTTGGGAAACGTCCAACACAGGAGAAGATAAGCAACTTTGGTTGAATTTGAAGACAGAAAGAAAGGCAGAGCCAGTTTACAGACTGGGTTGTGCAACCAGCTGGCCAGAGCACCAATGTTTAAGAGGCAGTAAAAAAAAGAAAAAGAAAAAAGAAAAACCAATGTACTCAATGAGACACACAGCACCCTTCAACTTGTGTTCCCAAAGACATTCCCTAAATGGAACAAAAAAGGAGGGTATTAGTACTGTTTCTGTTAAGTGGCACATTTTTCTAGACTTGACCTAACTTTGTTGAATATCTTTTGGGCAATACACGTGCAAGTTACATAGAACTCACCACTAACTCCAAGACCACAAGCTATACATCATCTGAAGTCAGTGGAAAACCTGAAAAATACTTAATATATGGTACAATGCTTTTCTGGAGGACTTACCTGTTTACTATTTGTATTCTACATGCTTGACTATGTCTCCCAAGTATATAAAATACAGGACTATTTAAATTTTCTAATAAAAGTATGTTTTTCTCAGTCCCATCAAATAAATGGAGAACGAATATTTAAAGACCATCATTTTGAGGAGGTTAAAGAGTATTGTGTGTATGTGTGGGGGCAGAGGGATCCATATATCAGCACCCAGCCCTGTCTATAGAGAGGTAAACACTTCCATCAGTCAGTAGAAAGCAGTTGAATAAACTGTGCAGAGTTACTGGATCTCCTAAATGCTACCAACTGAGGGAGCCTGTACTCCATAGATGGTCTGTCCTGGACCATAGTGCTTTGCAAAACATTAACACTGCTGCACTAAATCATATGGTCACCTCTGAGCTTGTTCAACAAGCTCACTTAAAAAGGGTCACCAGATCTTTTCAGGGACCTGTAATTTGTTGGAGCCAGAAAGAGATGAATTTGAAAAGTACGGCTTCCCTGCTGTAGAGATCAAATCCATTGTCCGAGCTATGTTTTGTTAACTTTGTACATAGGATCTTTAGCAACTAGGGAGACACAGCTGCTCTTTATATCTAGAAGTGAAAGAAACGAGTCTGAATGGACTATGTGGGCTCTGCTGAAAATGAAACATTTGCTTTGCTGAGCGACTTGGGGCTCAACCCTGCATGTGAAACTTCCGCCAGAGCTCAAAGTGGAGGGAAAAAAAGGGAGAAAGCTATATAATTTGTTTGAAGTTGTCAAGCGCACACACACAAAAAACTGGCCAACAGATGCGAGAAACAAGAAATAAAAAATGATATTTTAATTTCTCTTTCTAGATTATTAGTTGACTCAAACAAAAGACTGTGAAAGAGGGAATTGTCAGTGCTTTCTGAGTCACCCCCATTTTTTAACTGTTTGGATAATCTAGCTGCTTCTATGTTATCCATCGAGGAAAGATTAGAAAATCTGGATGTTTGATCTGCATGTGCTTCTTTTCTGTGCATAGGGAATCCACTGTTCTAATAGATTTAGAATCTATATTTGATATTTCCGAATCCTTTGGGAAAAGCATAAACAAAAGGGCAAGAATCACAAAGCACCGCCTAAGGAAAGGATTCTCTTTGTGTTCCACACTGTGCTTCTTAATTCTATCTGCCCACGAGTCTGTGAATTCTCTCTGAGCGCACAGGTTTTGCTCCAAGAGCAACTGATAATAAGCGAGATTGAAAAATAAGGGGGCTAACTTCATAAAAAGTAATCAGCCAAACTAATCATTTTGACTGGCTAATCGATTTTTTTTTTCTTTGCATCCTCTGTTTTCATTTTATTTTTATTTTGATGAAACGTTTCACTCACTCCTGCACAAGTTAAATGCTGGCTATTCTTACTATTAAAGTCTAATTTTGGACATATTTTTATATCTAATTGCTGATATGTTAGGATCAAAGGTAAATCGTGATAAAATTTCATAAAAGTAAACGTGAGACTATGTAGCTGAGAAGTTATTTCACAGACATTATTTTAAATCCTGTCCCTATATCTGGGATGATTTTAGTAAAGGCATAATGTGAGTAAGTGGAACACTTCACAGAAAGGCTAGCTTAGGATTTCCTTCTTCATTTATTGGTTAGCTGAAACCGACATTTAGAAATATGTAAAAATAATTTCTATTTTACAAAAACCTTGTATATTCTCCTTGCTTCTGTGTCACCATATTTCATCCTTCCCTTTCTAATGTCTTGTCGTCCCTTTCTTTCTTCCCCTGCCACCGCCCTGTTTTTAGTATTTGTTTTATTTCAAGAGCAAGTGTTTCTTTTTACTTGGTTAGTTATTTAAAATGAAGTCAGGGGTACACAATAACAAGCAAGATGCAAATAGAATGAACTTCGGGGGTGTTTCTGGATTTTTCCCCAATTAAACACAAAGCCATCAGCACTAATCATTGCAAATATGAAATCTAATCCCTTCGCATATTAGAAGAGCAAAAATAAGCTTCCCCATATTTCATAAATTGACTCACACTCTTCATATTTTATCCTCAATAATGTATGCATTTTCCAGCTGGCTAAGGCTGCAATCTTTCTGCATTTTGGACATTTGTCACTCTATTCAGCCAGGCAGGAGAAGCCCCCGTGTAGCAAGCTCCTTGCACTGCAGGCATAGCATCTGTGAAGGAGTTGCTGACATCTGATGATTCAAATTGCAGAAATGATCCAGGACAAATTATGAACGTCTGGGTAGTGCCCAGAGATTTTGAGCTGAAATGACTTTGCCCTTGGAGCCTTGCGGATTTGGTGAGCTCTTGGGGCCACAGCTTTCCTGTACACAGCCTCCATAGGACATTGCCCACAGGTTCCCTCTCTGTGTCAGTCATCCTGGCCAGCCCAGTGCCAGTTGAGCTTTCCTTGGCCTGAAATGAAAAGAAAGTGGTTCAAGTTTTAGTTTATAAACCCTCAAGGCAATTGGAGCTTTCTTTGAAATGTAAAGCAGTCTTCTATCAAGCACTGCTTAAGGCATCATCCAACTATCAAAGTCAAAGATGATCTGATAGAACCTTACAAATCCTCATAATCTATGGTAAGTAGTAGTAGCTAAGGCTTTGGCTTTGTGTTTGCACGTAGGGCAGAAGCAGGAGGATAATTTATCCAACTTTAGGGTAATGAAGTGTTAACAAAAACCACATGAAGCTATTATTACAACCACAGGCCACAGACTGCTAAGAGGGTAAACTCTCTGGAGACTGTACCTATTTTCAAGGAATCTTTTGCATCTCAGCTTACCTGAAGGCATTTGCTAAACACAAGGTGATGCAGCTGAAATACCATGATTCATTAGCCCTAATGAACAATGCTGAGCATATTGTCTCTAAAATATAACCCGCTGACATTGATATATATGTACTTTAACTCATTCGTCCCAACTTTATTAGGTACATATGTCTACAGCA
The DNA here is from genome assembly GCA_028533085.1 of Varecia variegata. Lineage (NCBI taxonomy): Eukaryota > Metazoa > Chordata > Mammalia > Primates > Lemuridae > Varecia > Varecia variegata. Next base: position 67,919,682 of record CM052440.1, on the reverse strand, counting down.
GACACAAATGAAACATTCTACAACTAGGCTCCAAGCCAAAAACTAATTTATTCTTTAATGTGCAAGTGATTACTTGGTGGTTCCTTGAGCAGAGATGACAGGTCTGAGCTAATGGAGTTGTACTGTAAGTTAATATAAATCATGACAGAGCAATTAATTACAGAAACCACTGCAAATCCCTTTGTTAGTTTTCCCCATCACCAGAAGGATTTAATAATATTCATTTTGCTAAGTTCCAGTGACATTTACAAGTCTTAAACCATTTTTAATCAAATCAATATCACTGGCTGCTAAATTTAGTTGTGCTTTGCTTGCAAGTCCTGGAATACATCGATACTAATGTTTCCTACCTTCTGTTCAAATGAATCACATTGAATACCCATACTTACTCTTCATTTGTTTACATTGAGTAATTGGGATCTGAAAAAAAGTTAAGACCCGGAGAACCCTGACTATCAGCAGGAATGAATTAGCAGGTAGAGGAGGAGATCCATAAATCCAGGATTACGCATGCATGATTGTATCTAATGTCCTTCATCAGTTTCCCCTAATTGGCCTAAAGAAAAATACTTCACCATCATGGAAATAGATTCACATTTCTGTAGACTTTTTCACGTGTAGTAGGTTAAAAAAAAGAAAGATGGAACATAGGCACCAGAGCACTGTGGTTTCCTAACAAAAGAGCACAACACCCATTCAAAAGCACCTCGGTTTCATCTCTGTGCATTCTTTATTCTTCGGACATCTATAGTTGACATCTCTTTTTAAAATTGAATAAGTGGAAATTAGTTGGTTAGGATGGCTATAGAAATGCTAAATCATCTCTATAAAAATAATAAAAAAAATTCTTAATCAGGAATTGATTGTGTTATAGATTTTTGGAACAAAATGACCTGCTGTTCCTGAATGGCTGTGTTGCTAGATCAATATCAAGCTCTTTTTCTTGTTTGTTTGTTTCCTCGCCGACCCCCCGGCCCCAGTAAAAGCTCTATCTCTGGAAAGAGTACAGCTCCCAGAGCAATGTGCCTTACACACATTCACTAGATTTTCTGTGCCTGTCCTACCTTTTTTTTCTTTTGCATAATTGTAGATTTTTATTGACTTTTTATTGACTTGCTTTTGACTTAATCTGTGGGTGTCCCTGACTCTGAGCCTTAAAATGTTAGGGAAATATTCTTTCCAGAAAGGTCGCTGTTCACATGCTTTTCTAATATATCTGTCATGCTCCTTAGGGAACTCAGCACTTCGTGCTTTCAGCTGTAATCATTTCTGTTCATCTTTTCTTCCTTACCAGATTGTAAACGCCTTTAGGACAGGGACCTTGTTTGATTCCTTTTTCTTTTCTTTTTTTTTCTTTTTTTCTTTCTCCTGTATACATCCGATACCTAGCAAAGATGTTTTCACATGATATTGTTCAATAAATGTTCAGTAACTGAATGAACATATGCTACCCAGATGGGAGTGTGAGGAGGGTGTAAAACTCAAATTAGTTAATCAAACAGCTTGTAAGATAATAGGTTGGGTGCGGGAAAATGGTGTTAACCTGGGAGAAATGTTTTAGGCCTAAAATTTATAGGGTGAACAACTGACTTGATGAAGGCTAGCAACAAGACCAGCTCTTGGGGGTAGCTCTGACGGCTTAGAAGCTAACGATATCTTTGTGCTTTTGTGGGAGTCCAGCTCTGGCTCCTACTTCCAGCCCTGGAAACTGTGATGTACTGCAAAGAGGTCTGAATCGAAAGTCAGGGTTTGAACTCCATACCACTTTCCAGCTTTGGGACCTTAGATAAACCCAGGCAATGGCTTTTGACTTTGACGAAGGCACGTAAGCTTTTCTGAGCCCCAGTTTTCTCAACTTTACAGTGACAGTGAGCAGTGCCTATGTGATGGCAGCATTGTGGGGATCAAAAGAGATAGTGCGTGTAAAATTGGGTGTCCCCGAGTTGTGTTTGAGCCCTACTCCCCAAGGGCTTGAGAAGGGCAACCACAGTAAGAAGGAAGTAACTTAAAACTTTTCAAGCTGCGGACATTTACTGGAAGAGATGGACGAGTGACAGCTTTCTCTTTGTGTGAGTTACCATCATGGGAGTCTGGTCAGGGTGGACCTCGCACAGGCTGTGGGTCCTGCTTTCTAACAAGCAGTGCAATTTCCTCTTTCTTTTACAGGGAAAAATTGATATGAAGTGTGTTGCTTTTCGTGTGTGTCAAGATCAACATTTCTTATCATCATCTCATTCAGGAAAATAGGATGGGAAGTTATTTCTCATATAACCAAGCCACAGAGGCCCACATGTTCTCTGTCAAGAGGAGTTTTTAAAAGACCCCTTTCCTTGTTTATTTGAGCCTATCTTCTGACACGATAGCTGACGAGTTTATCTGTACCTGTCATTTTGGAAGGAAAATGAACTGTTTTTAAAAAGCATAACGTACCTCTTTTAAGTTTAAGTGACATTTACTATTCCTATGTATAAGGAACTGGAATCAAGTTTGTAAATTTTTTTGAGCAAAGTCTAAGACCAGTGGCACGATGGTTTTGACGAATATTACTACAACCACTACGTCTACCCCTAATACTATTACTGTTGTTATTACTACTGCTGCTGCTATGTAACATTTACTGAGTGGTCACTACGACTGCTCTAAAATTTTCATCATATATTAACCTTTCCGATCCTCACAAACATCCTCTGAGGTAGGAGCTATCATTGGGGAAACCGAGGCACAGTTAGTGACAGGGCTGTGATTCAAATACAAGCAGTTTGACTCTAGAGTCTCTTAGTGGAAAAGATCCAAGAACTTGAGTTTGCAGATCCAGATTCCAATCTGAACACTTTACCTAAATTGCTGTGCAACCCCATACACCCTTCTGCTTCTCTGTGCCTCTATTATTTTAACTCACTATGAAAAGTGAGAATAAAAATTATTAACTTAAAAACCTCTGGTCTTCACATGGCTTGGTTAAAAAAAAAGGAATTAGAAGATGACGTCAATTGTTATTGAATCTCCTGAGTCACGTTAAGGGGAATCTAAGTGATAACCCAGAGCAGTGTTTTAAAATCTTTCCTTTCATCTTCTCATCCACACCTCTCCCAGCCTGCCCGTGTTCCAGAGCACACACTTTCTCATCCCTTTGCTCACAAATCTGCTCCCAGCTGGTCTTTCAACTCTGATGTGGGGCCCTAATCTTTCGTACTTCTCTGCACCCTTTCTTTGACCACTCTCTGCCCCTAGTCATTCTCTACACATCCTCCCAATTCCTTTTCACAAGAAGTCTAGAATACCACCTATGGAGGGAAGAGGCCGAGAAGCTAAGGGCACAAAGAGTAAACTTCCTGAGCAGGTATGCGTTGGAGGTGGGCAGTCGGAGGGAGGATTAATGAAGGAACCAAGGAAGGAACAGCATTCAATCTTAAAAAGAAGGGTCAGGCTTATTTATTTAGTTATGTTTATATAAGAGTTTTATTGAGATGTAATTCATCTACCACGCAAAAAAATTCACCCTTTCCAAGTGCACAATTCAGTGTCTTTGCAGAGTTGTGCAATGATCACCCATATCTAATTTTAGAACGTTTCATCGCTTCAAAAAGAAATCCTATGCCCATTGGCAATCCTCCTCTTTCTCCCTTGCCCAACCCCTGGAAAGCACTAATCTACTTCTTGTCTCTGTGGATTTACCTATTTTAGACACTTCATACAAATACAACCATATGATATGTGGCCTTTTGTGCCAGGCTTCTTTCCTTAGCAGAACGTCTTCATATTGCATCCAGGTTGCAGCAGGTATCAGCACTTCATTCCTTTTTAATGGCCAAATAATCTTATATTGTATGGTTGGACACACCCATTCGTCACTTGATGGACATCTGGGTTGTTTCCACTTTTGTGCTAGTATGGATAATGCTGCTACAAACATTCAAGTACATGTTTTTGTGGCTAGGTTTTCAATTTTCTTGAGCATATACCTAGGGATAGAGTTTCTGGATCATATGGTAACTCTATAGTTAACATTTTGAGGAAATGCTAAACTGCTTTCCAAAGCAGCTGCACTGTTTCACAATCCTACCTGGTATGTAATTAAAAACAAGCAAACAGACAAACAAAAAAGCCTTATTTAACAATATTACCTGGGACTACTGGCACACTGTTAACTACGGAGGCTACAGATTTGTTAGGGTCAGGCTTTATCGTGCACCTTCAGTAGGTATGATTTCTTCCCTGCCCTGTGATAAACTAGAGAATTAGGGTGACAAGGGTGTGATCAGCAGACAGAAGCAGACTGGACTGTCATCTTCATGAGGGTAGGGATCCGTTCTTCCGCAGTGCTGTCACCACGGGGCCAAGTACAGTGTTGGCACGTAGCAGGCACTCTATAAACATTTGAAAGAATAAATGAAGGAAGACACAAACTCAGAGAAGGGGCTGCTAAATTTGAATTTTCATCCAAACAACTGACCTTTCCATTCCATGAAGTGAGCTATTTAGCAACACTCTCTAGCATATGGATTATCTCTGTCTGTGGCATCCATTCTTCCATCTGTTGAGGAATTTCATCTCCTTTCAAAGTCACTTGAGGAGGCCTTGGTATATACTCTACACATGGTACAAATGGTATTTTATTTTAAAAGGATGTAACAATATCACCTAGATTTGGCAAACATCATAAAAAACTTAAATCAGTTCCTGTTTTTTTTCCTCCCCTTTGATAGAATATATTTACTAGATAATATTAATTTAGGTCCCTAACACACATAAAACCTAGCCGTGTTCAGTATCTGGTTTGTTTGCTTTTATTCTTAAAGAATCTGAAGGGATTTGACATTTTGTTTCATTCATTCACAGTCTGTTTTTTCATATCTAATGAACACACTCCACAACAATGGCCCTCAGATCTCCACCATCTGCAGGGGACGGCACACAGGTCAGAGGCTAAGAACAACACCACATCAGTATTGAATAAAAAAGTGAAACTTCAAAGTCAGAGCTGGCTATGAGGTCTCTGCTTTCAAGACCTCGTAGCTAGTTCCTCCTGTTTATTATTTTTTGTTTGATTGGATGATAATGTAGTATGTCATTCTGCGGTCCATGACCTGTGGTCAATTCCCTACGGAGGAGCCAGATTGGGGAATATTTTTGTGAGCGCGTTTGTCCTAGGAGAGAGAGAATAAAAACAAGAAGGGTGGGCACAAAAGCTGTCTGAAGAGAGGGAACAAAGTCCTTTGTTATTGAGGAAGATGATCTTGGGGACTCAGCCAAGAGTCTTTTTATCTGGATGGCGATAATGATAATGATTCTCCCTGTAAATAATGCAGGCAAAAGAGAGATTTTTGTTGGTTTGTTTCTCTCTTTCTGGTCAATTGCACTCTATTTTTCCCTCATCACTGCGGCAGACATAGGAGACTCGCCCCCACACTGCCATGATTAGAGTACATTTGTGCCTCTGATAACCCAGGCATCAACTTTTTAAAGTGTTGAGCTAGTGAATTAAGTCTTAATGGAAAAATTTTCTCCTAATATAGGACCTTTCTGGGCCATGAATAATTAATGTCAATTTATAGCTCAAGGGATGTCTCAGAGGAATCAATATAGTAAATTAACATCTCCCACCCCCTTAACAACAAAATCTTTTTTAGAAATTATTAAGCCTCAGGAAGGCCTATACCCTATTTTGAAAAAAAAAAATCTTAAATGTAATTAACGCTAGTTTTGTTTTTACAGTATTTTGCTTTTTTTAAAGTATTTCTGAAAGCTAGAAGCTGCACGGGAGTGGTCCATGCAGGGATGAACCTACACATTGAATGATTAGGAAGGCATATTTCTAACTACCATGGAAAAGACCCTGATAAAGCAGTTAGAATAAAATAAAATAATGCCAGGATAAATGTTCTGAAACAAATCCTCCTCTTTCACACCCCCTTCGCCCTATTCCTAAGAAAGAGGTGGAGGAAGTTGTTCTTGAAGGCTATGTCTTCACGTCAGAAGAATGCCCCGGCTTTTGGTGTTGGTGCTGACAGTGCCGTGGTACCAATTTCTATTTTTGAGAGAGTCATATCTTTATATCTTCAATTTTAAGTCATGTCTGAACATGGCTCTTGCCTGTTTCCATGGCATATCAGACAGAGATGGGGATTACAGTGACAATCCCTGTCCTGACATCCCTAAATTTCCCATTTGTCCTGGTTCCTTTGCATCAACTCTCACCCGGCCAGCTCTGGCCGTCCCCTCCTTTTCGAGCAATCTCATCCATCATGGGAGCTGTCAACTGGGTGCCTTTGAGGCCCAGGGCTTGCAGAGGATGTTCCCGGGACAATGCCCATCTGTCACATGTGATTACCAGTTTTCCTAACTAAACCCTGTAGTAAGGGAGGAGCAATTCTGGCCTAGGGGAAGGTACAGAAAATCAGAAAAGAGCCTAAGATTTCTAGCAAGTCTGATTTCCTTTGCTGAAGTTTTAACCTACTCCCCATTGTCATCTTCATTCTAAAAAAAAAAAAAAAATTGCCTCGTACTGAACTGAAGATGAATAGCACAGGTTCTCGCCTGCCTTTAAGAAACTTTCCACCTTGAATGAGGAGGCAGGCTTGAGAACAAATGAATCCTCTCCATTGTTAGAGGGGCTCCAAGGGGACCACGGGCTGGAGATAGTGAGGCACAAAGGAGAGTGTCAGAGAGGCTTTTCTGGGAGGTGCTTAATTGTGTCTTCAAAAACCAGTGGATACCTGCTGCGTAGAAGGGGCCGGGGGCATTCCCAGCCAAGAGCAGGAGCAGTGAGGGCAAGCATCAGGGAACAGATGGGTTTGGTCCTGGGTCTTGGCAGAGACTAATTGCTCCCCTTCTCCTGGAGCCTGAAGTCGGGACTTGAAGCTGGAAAAACTCTCAGGCCAGAGGCAGATTTCTTCACAGGTCTCCATGGCCACCCAAACCTTCAAATCTCCCTGGGAGGCAGCGACTCCTGTGGTTAAAGAGATCCCTTTCAGGAAACCAGCTTTTGATGACTGCGATACCGCCTTCGGTTCAGACAGGCTCGGGGAGCTGCCTCCTGGGGTCAGCTGCACTTGAACATGCACACTGTCAGCCACGGCGCTTCAGTTAGAGCTGTGTCTGCCGCTGGCCTACCTGAGATTAATACTCTTGCGTGTCTGTTTCCCGGAACATGGATAACTGGCTACATTGAACCTTCCACTGCAAGCAACATCTTTGAAAATCGTGACATGGTGTCATCCCCAGTGGACACAGTTCTGTAGTGTCTTAGTTGGTTCGGGCTGCTATAACAAAATACTTTGGCCTGGGTATAAACAACAGAAGTTCATTTCTCGCATTTCTGGAGGGCGGGAAGTGCAAGGTCTAGGCTCTGGCAGATTCAGGGTCTGGTGAGGGCCTGCCTCTTGGTTCATAGAATGGCGCCTTCTCGCCATGTGCTCACATGGTGGAAGGGCAAGGCAGCTCTGCAGGGCCTCTCTTATTGGGGAACTGATCCCACTCACGAGAGCTTCACCCTCGTGACCTAATCACCCCCAAATGTCCCAATTCCTGACACCATCACACTGGGTCTTAGGCTTCAGTGTATGAATTTGGGAGGACATAAACATTCAGACCACAGCATGGGGTTAAGACCTTCTTCTGGAGTTGACACTTGCCAGGTTTTCCTGGTGTCCACATGGCTGTGCGGGGTAGCCCCCATTCTTTACGCAGCCCCTCCTTATTCCTGGGAGTTTCCAAAGGAGGCCTCACACGTTCTCACACAACAGGCTGCCGGCTTCTGTGCCTCATGCATCTACTCCCCTGCCACTCTGTCTCCCTTTCCCTGCGATTATGGGTTCTAGAGGCATATTGGCTGCACCTGATCCTGCCTCCAACACGTACTAGTTGTGTGGCCTGTGCAAGTTACTTAACCTTCTTGAGCTTTCATTTCCTTATCTATGAAACTGGGGACAATATGGTTGTTTTGAAGATACAATGAAATGATATATCTAAGACACCTTCCACAATATCTAATACACAGTACAGATTACCATTGTTAGCACTGTTGTTGTCACAGCCCACATCCACTGCCTGCAGAATGGCTTGGTGAAGTCCCTTTCCTGCAATGTAGGCCAATATCCATGCCCAGAGAGCAGCCTCTGAAAGTTTCCCAGGTGTCCCACCCTTGGAGTGCCAACATGTCTGTTTTCATGTCTGGCAGTGAGTCAACTCTGTGCACACATTTGTGCCCTGGACCTGAAGTAATTTGCCTTACACTCAGAATTCCCCAAAGTGCCCCCCTTTGCTCCTCTAACCTAAGGTGCTTAAACGTAAACATTTCATAGGCTCTTACCTTCCGTTTTTCTCTTTAACTTTCCTGGGCCTTCTCCATACCCAAATCTCCTCTTTCTTCCCTCAGATAGGAAAACAGAGTTCTCATGCATATGAGAGAGAAGAGGGAGAGAGAGAGGGAGTGAGTTGGGCTTTGGGTATGGAAGGGAAGGGGGATGTGGAAGGAGAGGACTTTGATTTATACTAGCAGTTAACAACCAAAAACGCAGTAAGATTGATGGTTCTATTATTAGGACATCCTGTTGGCACCATATTTTTTTTTTCTCTCTCTCTTTAAAGCAGATTCTCAGAACAGAGATTTCTAGCCCTTTGGAATTGAGATGAACAATTATTTTGAACAATACTGTGTGCTTGCAGTCTGAATTTTTTTGGTTTTTGAGACAAATGAAAATTCCTTCCAACCCAGTTGTGTCACATTTTGGGCAGTTGCATGTGGCTGTCACAGGGGTGAAGGTTGAGAGTGATGTTGACAGTAAGAATATGGAATGGCTGTCCTTAGACCTTGTAGACATGCTTGATGGACTTGGCACTGTGTCAGGACTCTTCAGTCTGAGAGGATGACAATGACCTAGGGGAATGGGCTCGAAAGTTATGCAAAGAGAGTTCATGGGTGATTTATTTATCGCATGCTGGACTGTTAGATACAGGCATCCCCTATTGAATCTTAAAAGAGATTGAGGTTAAACCAATAAATGTCTTACCCAATAGTTGTTATGATGCTTGTTTTTAACCTTTGATTTGTTTAATTTTGTGAGTTCACATTTTAAGAAGTTTCTTCCCCCAGAGGAACAAAACAAATTAGGTTAAGTTTCCAAGAAAGGTGGGCACTGAGGACCCATGGACCTAGCCAGAAATCTCAGATGCAGATAGAGACAAGAACCAAGGCTGTTTCATACCCTCATAAAAATAATTGAAAAGATAAGTCTTTGATGCTTAAATATGTAAATGGCGCAACCATTCTGGAAAACAGTTTGTCAGTTTCTTAAAAAGTTAAACACATACTTATCACAGATATTTACCCAAGAGAAATAAAAGTCTAGGTCCACACAAAGACTTGTACATGAATGTTTACTGCTGCTTTCTTTGTAATCGCTCCAAACTGGAAACAACCCAAGTCTCCATAAGCAGATGATTGGGTAAACACATCCTGCTACACAATGGAATACTACTCAGCAATTAAAAAGAATGAGCTATTGACAACAAACAACAATGTAGATTAATTTCAAAATAATTGCACTGAGTGAAAGATGCCAAACCTCCCCCACCTCCCCCCAAAAGTAATACTGTGTGATTCCATTTATATAAATTCTAGGAAAATGTAAACTAATCTATGGTGACAGAAAGCAGATCAGGGGTTGCCTGAGGATGATGAGAAGGCCAAGAGTGGATCAAGGAGGAGTGGGACAGAATGATTACAAAGGGGCATGAGGAAATTTTGGGGGGTGATGGATATGTTCATTATCTTGATTGTGATGATGGTTCTATGGGCGTATGCATATGTCAAAACTCATCAAATTATATACTTTAAAGATGCACAGTTTATTGTATGCCAATTATGCCTCAATAAAGCTATAAAAAAGTTCTTTACAAACATAACTAAACACCCAGTATATTTACATTTCAAAGCCATCTATTAGCAAAAGTGATTCTGTTGACTCTTATAATTTTTATTCATGGGATCCAAAAACCTTAACCTCTACCAGTGAGACACATGCTAGTCACATTAAAAACCATCCTCTTCACTGTAATAATAATGACAACTAATAATCATTGTGCACTTACTGCTGAACAGGGATATGCCGATGCTTTACCTGTATTACCTCGTATAATACTCAGAAAAAATTCCTAATGTAGGTACTCTTATTAGCTCCATTTTATAGAAGAGGGAACTGAGGCAGGCAGAGAGGTAAGGTAATTACTTAGTCCAACACAAGGACTAAGTGTGGAAAGTCCCAATTCAAAACCATACTCAGTCCTATTCCTGGGCTCTCTCTCTTCCATTAGTAGGACATAAATACAAATTTACCTGGCAGAGACAATGAATTAATGCAGAAACAAGGTCTTGTTGCTGTGACCTGGTAGCTGTTTCCCATGCTCTTTGGCTTCCCGGCCCTCTATGATGCTAATTCTTTGTCTGAGTTTTTAATTCCCCACATCATAGTCTCCCTGCTTGTTTTCTAGATTCCTTGTTGCTCTGGTTATCTTTCTAGATTCTAGGCTAGTTGCCTTTATGGTCTTCAGTGCCTGTTCAGTGCATAGAGCTTTGTCTGATGACTTACTCTGTGCTTTGAATAGTTACCCCTGTCACATTCTTCAGGTAGAAGAAATCAGTGGACCAGAGAGGGATGGATCCAGTTCAAGGTCAGGATATGTGTCCAAGTCTGTTCAAGGAGTAAAGAGACAAGGTAAACAGACAAAGTAAGAGAGGTGGCAGGATGGAAGATTGGCAGAAACTCAGGTAAATTGGAATAAGAGGCAGCGGAGTGGTAGGGGTAACCTTAGCTGGAAAGTCCACAGAGCAAGAAGGCATCAGTGGGCCCTGCTATGAACTGGCAGGAAGAGAGAACAGGGTTGACAGAACTGCCTCTGAGTAGTCCTGGAAATGCCCTTCAAGAAGAAAGCTGTCTAGCAATGCATGTGGGAACCGATGGCCCCTGGCCCTGGGGCCAGCTTTGCGTGGGTTGACAAGAATCCCCAGAAGGCTCTAAAAAGTATGGCTTCACAGTCTTTTCACAGTTCCGCCAATCCCCCAGATTACTTTTGGTTCTCCCCCCGCCCCTTTCCTTTTAATCAGTAGGAGAAAAAAGAAAGATGACAATAAAAACCATATGGAAGCCTCTTCTCAGGCAGGATCCTTTGATCTTTTCTCCAAACAGAAGAAAGTACCTTTCTCACTCTGAAAGCCTTCCAAATGTTTTCCAGCCTCTGGATGAACAAATGTCTCAGGTAAGTTTAATACCATGATTTCCTCTTTCATTGATTTGTTCAGACACTAACTGAGCACTCATGAAGTGCCAGGATCTATACCAGGAACAAAAGGTACCAAGACAAATTCCCAGTCATTGCCTGTGCTGAATCCACAGTCTACGAAGGGAAAAGATTACAAGATGGTGATACTGTGCACAAGAATTTAGGGAGCTTTAAGAGGGGGAACTTAAGGAAGGAGTAGGAGGGAGGGGAAAAGGAAGGTAGGTGTACAAAGAGGCTTCCTGAAGGAGGTGATGCAGAAATCAAGAGGAGAGTTTTTTCTTGTTTTCTTAGCAACTCTAAAGCTTCCTTTTATGGAGCTTGGAGACTCTAATATCTCAAATTCTGCCAGGATTGTTTTCAGGAAGCCCTTATATGTATCTACTTAAAAAAAAAAAAAAAAAAAACAACCACCGAACAATATAATTTAAGCAGAAAGAAAACTCAACAGGTTTTTAAACATAGATTTAAAGTGGTTTCGTAAGAGTAGTCAACAGAGAGAACTTGTGATCCAAGGAACTGGAATGTCTTCAAAAATCAATATGCTCAAGTATGAATGGGTAAATTAACAGCTTTAGGGAAATTGGGTGTGTTCATTCATTTATTCATTCTTTCATTCAATAAATAAATATGCTCCTTTCCAGGAATAGTACTAGACACAGGATTCAGAAATGAAAAATTTGTTTAGCGGGTAGACAATAAACATTTGTTGATCTATAGCTTGGTTTTATGGAAGATGTTTATGCCATGCCACAATGGTTGCTGGTACTATTGTCAAAGTCAGGCTACTCTTCTAGGTTTTTCTAACCCAGCATGAGTCTTCTCCTTGGTTATTATTAAAACAGTGCACCCTAACAGAAGGATCTTGGCATGTAGACATCTATTTTCTAAATGTTTGTGAAGAAGCAGTAGAAATAAATAAGATCTGATGGACAAAGGCTGAATTTGTAAATGTTGCTGGTGCTTGGTAAATTTACATTATGAAGGGTTACTATATTTTTGTGTGAATAAAATAATAATCACTTCTTAAAATTAGTTTGAACTAAGTTCTCGAAATCCTCAAATAAATTGTTCTTACAGAAATGGATACCTTTCTCCGAAAATATGTTATACCTTTCAGTTTAAAAGGGTATATCCATTTCATTGTTCAACTTAGGAAGCTGTGCTGCCAGTTTTATAAGATTGTGAGTCTGGTCTTGATGCTCTATGCTAATCCACTATACATCAGGCTGGAAGCTTCTCTTGACAGGAAAACTTGGAGCAGGTCTGGTGGAATGATTTTGGCATCACACACTGGAGTGGAAAATATTCGCAGGCGGCAACAAAGTCTGGCTTGGGCTGCTGTAGGAAAGGCAGCCACTGGCTGGGAGACAATTAGGATAGGAAAGTCCTGGGCTCCTCTCTGAGAGGCCTGGAGGAGGGTACTGTACACGGAGTGGGGGAAGCATTACTGAATCATGTGTGTTTTCATGAGAATTGAGAGGAATGGCAGCTACGCAAGCCAAGTTAGAAAAAGAACACTACCACTGAGCACTTCCATCGTGGTCTTTCTGATCCAAAACCCTTCATGTGTGAAGATAAGGTGCCAAGTGAGAAAAGAATACTTCAGGGGTTTTAAAAGATGAAGCCTAGAAAAACCCGCAGGCACAGGTGTAACCAACTGCTTGTTGTGAGTAGGGCAAACCAAAAACAGGACAGGAAGTGACCCCTCCATTTGTTTTCGAAAGGTTTCGAATCTACAATTCTGCCAAATAGATAAGTGCTTTTTTTATATGCATGGGGCTGTTTGGTTAGAAATCACTTTTTTTTTTTTTTTTTGGTGGGGCACTTGGTTTTGCTTTTAATATACTTGCAAGCTCTTTCAGCTCCATCACGGACAAATTTAGTAATGTAGATTTCTAGGAATAAAGACAATAGTGGTATTCCTAGTTTGACTCAAAGTTTAAAAAAAAAAAAAGTGCCAGGGACTTTATGACAACCTCTTGTGTTACTGTCCCTGGAAAAAATGGAGAACTTGTGACTGCTCCGATGGACCCAGAAGTCTAGGGTAAAAGTGAAATCTGATTGAGGCAAAGTAGAAAATATGATTTCACACTTCCTGCTTCCTCCAAACAGATAAAAGTGTATGATCAAAGAATGTTCACACAGCGAGGTCCGGCAGACCCCACGGAAGTTGGTCCTATGTGCAAAATTCAGGAAGGCTGGAGAAGTTTCCCCAACCACATAACTTAAGGGAGGATAAACTGCCTCATGTGCAGGAGTGTGGAAAGAGAAGCTGCAGTTACCCAGCCCTCCAAGTTGTGGGACAGGGGCATGATCCAGAAAGAGCTGGCATATAATTCAATTGTCAGCTCCATCAGAGCAAAGGGCAGGTTTTTGTCTTTGAATTCTCCATGTCTAGCACAGTGTCTGGCACATAGTAAGTGGTTGTGTTAAACCGAACTGGGTTCACTTTCTGGGCTCCACTGGGAGTGTCAAACATTGAAATACGCTCCACACTTTGAAACCAATAAGAAGCAGAAACTATGTAAAGAGTGTTGACCATTTCCAAGGAGATGAAGCAAAGAGCCTGATGAGATGACAGTAGCTGGTGCATGCTAGTTAACAGGAAGAGTGGCTTCCAGAGAGAACACTTCCAGTGCAGCCTAAATGGAAGACGCTGTAGTTTGGGGATTGTATGGACAGGTAGCCCAGGAATGCCCAGCAGTGTGTGCTGAAAATGCACATTACTGCATTCATACTAACAGCTCCAGCACTGGACAAAATTGCCATTCAGAGTCAGCTCTGGTCAGCTCTAAGCTCTGCCTTTAAGCCCTCATCTGATACCACAGAAATCTTATAAAACTGTGTCAGCATAAGGATTACTTAAGGTTTTCCTTCCATATCCTCCTCAAATCCCCACCCCACCATTGTCCTGAGTTCTGTCTGAATGAGTCATATCTGTACTCTTTTTATAGACCTACTTCCTTTGGGTCGAGAGCTGAGTAGACCTCAACATATGGATTGAATTTCTGTCAAGAATTATGTCATCTTGGGCCAGGTGTGGTAGCTCATGTCTGTAATCCTAGCACTTTGGAAGGCTGAGATGGGAGGATCACTTGAGGCCAGGAGTTCGAGACCAGCCTGATCAAGAATGAGACCCTATCTTTACAAAAAACAGAAAAATTAGCCGAGCGTGGTGTTGTGCCCCTGTAATCCCACCTACTTGGGAGGCTGAGGTGGGAGGATGTCTTGAGCCCTGGAGTTTGGAGTTTGAGGTTGCAGTGAGCTATGATGATGCCACTGCACTCTAGCCCAGGCAAGGGAGCAAGACTCTGTCTCAAAAGAAATAAATAATTAAAAGATAATTTTAAAAAAGAATTATGTCATCTCATGCCCATGGGCAAAACAAATAATAGATCCATGTGCATGCCCTGGTGTATGTTTCCTGGCTAGACCTCAGTTTCGACCCCCTATACCAAGACCTCCTTTTTCAGGGAGAGGGTGATCAGACAGATTGTTTGGAGTCACAGCCTAGTTGGGTAACCTAGGAAAAGCAGACATTTGGGGGAATTGGGCAGTCTGTATCTTTCTTCGACCATGGTACAGTTACATTTGTTCCACTTATTTTCTTCTTGTGGGCCTCTTCTTGGTCCTTGGAGAGTGATATTGTTTTGTTTTGTTTTGCTTAGTTTATTTTCTTTTTTCTTTTTTTTTTTTTTAACTATGCTTCGGGGATGGTTTTTCTTCTTTTATTGCTTAGGGTTATCCCTTTCTTTCCCCTTCAACTCCCTCTCCTCCCTCTTTTCTGAAAGTGATTTTCTTCTTACTGAGAAAGAGCAAGTGTAAAAAGGGGAACTCATTTCAGCCCAGTGTTGCTTAAGGGCAACATTAGAAATAGAAAGCAATATAAGCATAAAAAATAACCCAGAAAGTTAGTCATAGGGGTTTTGATATAAATAAAGTGGGATACTTTGAGAGCTGTTTTCATTTTCTATTGATGCTGGGGCAAATTACCACAAATATAGTACTTTAGAATAACACAAATTTATTTTCTTATATTTATGGAAGTCAGAAATCCTAAAATCAAGCTGTTGGCAGGTCTGTGTTCCTTCTCAATGGAAGCTATAGGAAAAATTCCATTTCATTGAATTTTCTAGCTTCTAGAAGCCACCTGTACTCTTAAGCTTTTGGCCCCTTTCCTGTCTTGAAAGTCAAGAGTGTAGCATCTTCAAATCTCTCTGCCTCTCTCTCTCTCTGAACTTTGCTTCCATCATCATATCTCCTCCTGTGACTTGACTGTCTTGCCTCCCTCTTTCACTTATAAAGACTTCTATGATTACATTGGGCTCACCCAGATAATCCAAGATGATCTCCCCATCTCAAGATCCTTAAATTAATCACATCTTTAAAGTCTCTTTTTCCATGCAAGGTAACGTATTCACAGCATCTTGGGATTAGAATATGGACATCTGTCTTAGTCCATTCGGGCTGCTATAATAAAATATCTGAGATTGAGTAATTTGTAAACAATGGAAATGTATTGCTCGTGGTTCTGGAGGCTGGGAAGTCAGATTTGGTGTCTGGTAAGGACTCTCTGCTTCATAGACGGTGCCTTCTTGCTACATCCTTATGCGGTAGAAGGACAAAAAGGGCAAACAAACTTCCTCAGGCCTCTTTTATAAAGACCCGCATGATCTAGTCACTACCCAAAGGCCTCATCTCTTAATACCTACACATTGGGTATAAGCTTTCAACGTATGAAATTTGGAGGGAGACAAACATTCAGATCATAGTAATACCTTTGAGTCAGAGGCAATCATTCTGTCTACCACAGGACTCTTTTTGATACTTTCCTTTTTTGGACTTTTCTTGTACCATTAATTTATGTTATAATGTGGATCCTGTAATTCTGAAGAGGTTTAGTTAATATTTGATAAGATTTTAGCCAATTAGACTCAATTCACATTTTACTGAGCCCATATACAAAACAGTGTTTTACATGTCAAATAATTGTAATAGTAAACCAACCATGTATGTATGGGTGGTTTTGATTTTTCCTTCTAAATAATGCTGACAATAATTTCCTTAGCTGTCAGAATTAATGCATTAATCCTGCTAAGAGTCTGAAAAGTGTTAGGGACTGTCAGTTAATTGTTAAGACCTTACTGTGGTGAGGCCTGAAACTGCAAAAAATAAGATAATTTATATAAATTAAAATGTTGCAATATTTTAAAGATAAATATCAAGAACCGTGAAGGGTATAAGATTTTACTGTACTTGCAAATTAGCATGTTCACCTGCCACAGTGTCATGGCTGCTGGTAAAACACATAAGGCTCCTGGGTCAGAGACAAAGGACAGCTTATTACTTACAGCAATGGCAGTAGCCAGAGTGGTCGCATTTTTGCACTGATTCTTGGAACCACAGTTCTCACAGGGTAATGCAAAGAAGGCCAGATGACACCTGAACTATTAGCTGGTTGTGTTACCTGAGAGGAATGTTGAATTTAGGGAAACTAAATCTTTTATTATAGAAGATTCTGCTCTTTGCCCTGGAGGGAGACATTCTCTCTCTTCCAAGGCTATTGATTACAAAAACATCTTTAAAAATTAGTCTAGAACAAAGAGAAATCTTGTTTATAAGACATGCCAAAATATGACAGAACCATAAAGAATTGTCTCCCAACAATAGATATGCCAATTTTTATTCTTAAAAAAAAAAAAAAAAAACTATACCTGAATGTTCCTTAGAACCCTCAAATTCATTATGTCTCAAACTAAAACCTTATTTTATCCCAACAAAACTCCCTCTCCTTCATTTTCTTCCTTAATTATGGAATCACTATTCACTCAGATAATCAAACCTGAAACCTGGTATTTATTCTAGACTTTTTCTCCCATCCAAGTACTAACCAGGCCCTACCCTACTTAGCTTCCAAGATCAGACGAGATCAGGCACATTCAGGATGGTAGGGCTGTAGACTCTAGATTCTTTCTTCCCTCCTACATATAACTGCCAACAGTCCTCAGTCATCTGTAACTCTCTCTTTTTTGTCTTTGTCCCTACTCTGACTAATAAAATATCCGTTTTCATTATCTTTCACCTAGACCATTGATTTCTCAAGGTGGGACCATGGAGCAATGCCAATCTGTAACAAACTTTCCACCAATACATAGTAAAATACAATTTTTAAAAACTCAGTATTTTAAAAAGTGAGTTTTTTATGAATCTACATGAGCCTAAATTTATTCAACTAAAAGACATGGACCTTTAAAATTTGTAACTATGATTTTTAATTTTTTGGTGTTAAAACTTTTTCATTATATGTAAACAGAGAACACTAATCTTTAGTGTTAGAAGTCAGTGAGGCATGAAAGTGGTGACCAAAAAGGAATGCAGTGGGTTTTCTGGGCTGTTGGTAATGTCCTAGTTCTTAATCACAGTGCTAGATATAGCAGCGGTCCCCAACCTTTTTGGTACCAGGGACTGGTTTCATGGAAGACAATTTTTCTATGGGATGGGTTTGGGGGGAGTTCTGTGGCCTGTCCCTAACAGGCTGTGGACCGTCTGAGGGGGCTTGGGGACCACAGAGGTGGTTTACCTATTGGTATAAATAAAATGGTTTAGTTTATAAAAATTCATTGGGTTCTCTTGTATGATATGCACATTATATGTGTCACTTATGATATGAGCTATTTACATTATACATAAATAGAAAGGTTTAAAAAAACCTTTATTTTATGAGATTGTGGTAAGGCTTGATGATAGTGCTTTTGTTAACTTCCCTAAGTAG
The DNA here is from genome assembly GCA_028533085.1 of Varecia variegata. Lineage (NCBI taxonomy): Eukaryota > Metazoa > Chordata > Mammalia > Primates > Lemuridae > Varecia > Varecia variegata. The sequence goes on along the minus strand of CM052440.1, from coordinate 67,901,630 downwards.
CATAATAAAGCTTGTCAATCCTTTGTCAAAACCCCATATTTAAAAAAAATTTCACTACCCAAATATAAAATTCTTGGACCCTCAAAAATCATTCCTATTGCCTCCTAATTGTGGTCCTTACCCTCAGGTGCTTTCACTTTAAAGACATTTTCTGCAATCTTCCCCAAGAATATTTCTATGATATTCCTTAATAGGCTGTAAGGGACCTTCACACACTGAATTTTGCATGCTTAGATGATTTCCTTTCCTTTAAATTTAAACACAACCTCACTTTTGAATTTTTAAAAGCACCTGCCTCTTTTTATTCCCAAACCAGGTAGATTTGTTCTCCTCGCCCATCCCTCCCAACCTCCATATGCCCTCCAATAAGACTAATGTGTACATAGAATGTGTCCTTATAATTCTATATAGAAAAGCATTAAAATGTTTTCCCCACTGATTTGTAAACTCCTTGAGGGCAGGGACTGCTATTGATGAGTGTGCCTAGTATATAGCAGATGTTCATCAAATGTAGGTTAGATGTATCTCTTTTCTATTCTCTCTACATAATTGAAGCATAGCACCAATCATATGTTATTGTCCTTTAAAAGACCAGGTCTTGTTTTATTTATTTATTTATTTATTTATTTTTTATTTTTTTTGAGACAGAGTCTCGCTTTGCCCAGGCTAGAGTGAGTGCCGTGGCCTCACCCTAGCTCACAGCAACCTCAAACTCCTGGGCTCAAGCGATCCTCCTGCCTCAGCCTCCCGAGTAGCTGGGACTACAGGCATGGGCCACCATGCTTGGCTAATTTTTTCTATATATATTTTAGTTGGCCAGATAATTTCTTTCTATTTTTAGTAGAGACGGGGGTCTCACTCTTGCTCAGGCTGGTCTCGAACTCCTGACCTCCAGCGATCCACCTGCCTCAGCCTCCCAGAGTGCTAGGATTACAGGCGTGAGCCACCGTGCCCGGCCCAGGCCTTGTTTTATTTGCTTTTGTGACCAGAGAACCTTCTTGTGCAAAATTAGAGCATAGCGCTTAATAAAAGTTTGTTGATTGAATAAAAGAAGGAAAAAAGGAAAGGAGTTTTTTTCAGAACCTGAAGATTTACGTTTTTACTCTAGATTGGCTTCTAAGAGGAAACTACAGGAGGTGTAGTTATTTACGGGCTGTAGGACATCAAGAATTATTTTACTTGCTCTAATTTCAGCAATCTTAAAGCACAAACCCTACTTCTAACTCTTTTATTTCTTCAGTTTCCCAAAATAAAAAAGAAAGAAAGAAGAGAAAACCACAATGAGATCAACTAAAATGTGGTCAAACTTTTACCATTTACAACTTAGTGAAACTACAACCTCCCCTTCCCCTTCTTTGCACACACAACACAACGTGTCCTATTCTCACATTTCCCCATACTCAGGGGAGGAATGAAGAAACGAGCTTCCTTTTTGAGTCCAATAGCATAACCTGGCTACTCTTATATCCGGAAGAGTCAGGTAGTGGGAGAACTCTAAGGTCAAGAAGTACACAGAACTGTTTTTATGCTATTGTTCTCATTTTACCTTTAATAGAGCCTCTATTCAAGTGATGAGGTGATTAATGCCACAACCTGAATCATGGAAAAACAAGCACCACACGTACTCACCATCACATTGCTATTACCCGATCCACACATAAGTGCATATATAGTAATAACATTCATTGAGTGTCGGGCGGATGGGGGGGAGGGGTGGATATACACACACGTAATGTGTGCAGTGCGCACTGTGTGGGGGATGGACACGCTTGAAGCTCTGACTCGGGTGGAGCAAGGGAAATATATGTAACATAAACATTTGTACCCCCATAATATGCTAAAATAAAAAAAATTAAAAAAAAAAAGAATGGAGAAAATGGCTGAGGTGATTATATAGGCAACACAAAGTAAAAAGGTAGTCCAATCCAATCCAATCCAGTATTTATTGTGTGTCAGGCATTGTGATAAACCCTTTGGAAATGCAATCATAATTAGGATACAATCATTACTTTCAAGGGGCTTATAAATTCTAGTCGGAGATACAGACCCATGAAAGACTAGCTATAGTAATCAACAGATTAAAAATATAATAATCAGATGTAAATCAAGTATTCTAGAAGCAATGAGGAAGAAAAAATACATTGTGATTGGTGATATCATAATACTGTTCTCAATACTGACACTAGCATTCTAGCATCAAATATAACCCTAATGAAGGAGGTAGTATTTAAATTGGGTTTTGAAAGATGAATAGAAATTCCATACATGGAGGATGTGGGAAAGGTGCATTGCAGATGGAGGGAATTACTTGAGGAAAAGGATGAAGACATGGAAAGGCAGAGAAAATAAGGAGACCCTGACATGTTGGCTGTGGTTGAATCATTTGATGTGAGGAAGAACATGAGCCTGGAAAAACAGAGATAAAGCCAGATTTATTTAGCAAATATTTATTGAACACTTCCATCGTACTCCAGTGTTTTCTTCTGTGGAAAACCGTTTTCTATAGAAATGAAAAGCCAGGCTATTACACAGTATAGATAGCAATTGCATTTAGCAAACATCCCTGCTCACACATAGAATTTATCTTCTAGTTTGGGGATTGGGATGGTGGGACTGCCACCAAAGAAATGAAAGAGCTATAAATTTATGACATGGAGCAAAATAAAGCAGGTAGAACCTTCAAATAGGGTGGTCCAAGAAGGCTCACTGGAGAAGGTAACCTATGATCAATGAGTTGATAGGGGTAAGGAAATGTTTCTGGGGAAAGAGTGTTCTCACAGAGAGATCTGTGAGTCCAGTGGTTTTTAATATGTCTCCCTTTCAAGAAATAGAGGCCTCTTAATAGAGTAAAATCTGGAAACTAAGATTTCACACTGGAAGGAATATCTTCTAATTATTAATGGCCCTTTGAAAGCCAGGGGGGGCATCTGGACCACAGATGATCAGAAGATATTCCTTCCAGTGTGAAACCATAGAAACTACCTATCACCATGGCCCACTGGCCCTCTGAGACCAACTTCTAAAAGCCAATGGATTTTCCTAAAATACAACTTGAATTTTATCATTCTTATCCTCAAAAATATGCAATGGATCTCTATTTTTTAAAGAAAAAAAATCATAATATAGCAGAAGTTAAGAGCCCCAGACGCTCAAGGTAAGACCCACCTTCCCCATTCTCTAGGTTCCCTTTTACAAGCATTAAGAGGAATCTCAGGATCCCTGAGTGCTCCGGGAGTCAAGAGCGGGTGCCACGGAGATCCGGGTGTTCTGGCTGAAGCTGTCTTGTCACCTGCATACTGAAGACCTAAGGAAAGGGCCCTACGACTCTACAGATCCTGGCAGTTCCGTGTCCCCTCTTCCTGCACGACTCGAGCCTCATCACCATCATCAGTCTTGACACCAACAAGATTAATAGAATTTTATCCCTTAACTCTATTTCATTACCTCAAAAAGCCCCACATGGCAAGGTAACAGCACAGCCCCACTCTTATCAATCATACAGCTCCGCACATCCCTTCTATGACCCCATTTCCCGTCTCTCTTCAATAGCTGCAACCTTTTAACTCTGTCTCGGAACCCATAATCAGCTGTCAGCAAAAGTCCCTCATATCTTCCACCTCGTCTGTGGACAGTCCCTTTACTTCTGATCAGATCCCTGCCACTTCACTTCACCAGCTGGGAAACCTGGTTCTCTCCTAGACTCCTCCTCGCTGTAGTCATCTAAGGCTGCAGTCCCCAAACCCCAGCTGCAGACCAGCACCGGTCCATGGCCCGCCAGGCACCAGGCAGTGCAGCAGCACAGCAGGAGGCGAGTGGCAGGCCTGAGCGAAGCCCCACCTGCACCCACAGCCGCTCCCTATCGCTCCACCACCGCCCGAACTTGCCCCCACCCGCCATCAGATCAGTGGGGACGTCAGACCCTCATAGGAGCTGGAACCCCACTGCAAACTGTGCATGCGAGGGATCCTGGTTGCGAGGCGATGCCCAGCCGCACCCCTCAACCCCCAACCCCCAGGTCCGTGAAAAAACTGTTTTCCCCAAAACCTGTCCCTGGTGTCAGAAAGGTTGGGGACTGCTGTTCTAAGGCACCTGTAATCACTCTCCGTAATTCCTTGAACATTTGAGTTTCTGGCTGTCACTGTCTCCAACATAGTCTGTCACAATTTTTAGTGAGTTTCTTATTCTTGAGGACAATCCTTCTCATCCCTTGTTCCTCTTGGCCTCCTCTGCTCTAGTGACCTCATCCTCTACCCTACTTCAGCCATTAGTTCCTTTGTCAGAGACTGAACTTCATCACTGCTGAGAACTACAACCTCTCTAGGACCTCAATCTCAAGTTCCCAGTCTCTGATCACCCTCTCCTAAGATTCCCACTCTCTCTCCGTTCTAAAATTCCTCCCACCCCATAGATTCTGCCATTCATTGATCTTATCATCTTTCCCCTGTGCCTTATCCTTTC
>CM052440.1:67860687-67896672 GCA_028533085.1 Varecia variegata | reverse complement strand
AAAGTAAATATTTTTAAGAAGGAAGTTTGATTTATTTACATTTTTAATTAAATGAAAATTACAGATAAAAGATGCTATACCACTCATCTTCCTTGGAAAAGAAAATATTGCAATGTAATTAAAAGGACGCCTCAAATTATAATTAGATTTGAAATTTAATTATGACTAGAATACTTCATCCTTATGCACACTGACACCTTGTTGATACATAACCTTTAAAGTATTTTTATTATATTTACTCTAAGATTTTAATCTGTGGACTAAATAAACCCTTAGATTCCTAAGAAGTACTGGAATTCAGCACAGAATACAATGTTCTGTTTTTTTTCTGGGAAAAAAAAGTATTTGTGTTTTAGAATTCTTGTTTTGACCACTGCTGAATCTTATTACAACCCCCAGCTGAAAACATTCTAATAATCTCTAACAAAGATGGGTAGTATAATAAAAACTTTCTTAGCTAGGGAGAACATTCTCTGGCTCATACCTGATAGAGTTACTATCTTCCAAGTTGAGAGAAGTCCAGGAATTCCAATACATATTCGTAATCACATTTCCAATTAGCAAATTCTTATTATGGTGTGCCAACTCTCTCTCTCTCTATATATATACATATATATACACACACACACATATAAATTCTATTACAGTTACTTGATAGAATCTCTTCCACAGTGAGCTCTGGTTAAATACATTTGTTATACTTAACTTCCTGTGGCATCATTTGACACTTCTTGCAGCTTAGAAAACAATAACTTTCACAGTAAAAATGATTTAGCTACAGCATAATGTGCTCTGATAGAAATGTTTTGAGATAAAGATTCCCAATATGCAATTATTATTAGCTTGAGTTGGAAAATATTGTGTGATAAAAACTGTTTGAAGAATTGCCACTTTAGCTTATCTGGTGTTGAAGAATGCACTTAATATAAATTGAAGTTCTTTATTCATGAGTAAAAGTTTGAATTCATAGCTTTTGTGGAAATCTTTATTTTAAAATACATGTTTGTTAATTACATAATTGAATAAATATATATAGACAACTTATTATGTGTTAGGCATTTCCTAAATTTTGTATCATGTATGTTGGCTCTAATTTACTACAGCTATTAAATTGATTGGCCTTCATGGCAGTAAAAATAAAAAGCTTGCCTTTATCAACTCGAGAGGAAAAATACAAAGCAACAAAGTTCGATCATCTAAAGTTAACTCATTTTCATGCCACGGAGTTTGAACTCACATGCCTCACTTAGCCCCTCCTTACTGAACCAATTTTCACCAGACAACTTCTGCTCCTAGATGAACTGAATTTCTACAAATGGCCTGCCTCTGTGTTCCTCTGTATAGGCAAACCTCTCATTGAAGTTCTTATCTCTTTTGAAGAGACTTCAAAGGTCCATTGAAATCCAAAACTTTCCTTGAAGTTAAGTCAAGTTTTGCCTGTTTTAGGGCTGCAGGATTTCATCCAGAAAAGCCTAGGTGGTTAACAAGGAAAGAACATGTTAACCTGGTTGGATTTCATCACAAGTGGAATTTGGTCTGACAATTTTGGCTCTGTGAGGGGGTTTAAAGCATATTCAGCTGTGGAAATGATAAAAGGATTCTCCTACCTGGTTTTATAGCACAATAGCTGAAAGACCAGCAGGTATTTCCAAGCATCTTTTAGTGCATATCCCAAACTGCTACACCAGCTGGATCTTCAGTGAATGAAATAACCCTGCTGTTAAAGCATTTGAATCCCAGTCAAAGTCGTTGACAGTAAAAATCCAGGTGGCTATGCAAATTGGTCATTTCCTTAAATAGTAATTTGAGTTTCACTAGGTGAGCCCTGCTAATAATGACAACCAACATCTGTGTGGCAAGTCTGAATTCATGGAACAAATTTCATGTGTATTATCTCAGTTAGTCTTCACTAAAACTCTACAAGATGAAGAAATGGAAGTTCAGAGAGATTAAGTGACTTGCCCAAAGTTACACAGGTAGTAAGCAGTGAATCAGGATTTGAACACAGACATAGGGACACAGTGGGTGTCCATTAGACTATGAGCGACTGCTAGTGCAGATGATTATTGATTCATAGATCTGCTTTGTCTTCTTTCGGGGGTCCTAGTTCTATAGGTCCCTTTTTGAAAATAGGCCAGTGTGGCCAGCTGAGGTGCTTGCTGAAGGTGAAGTGAATACAGAATGGATAGTAGGAAAAGGTAGTTATAAATATCAGTATAACTACATGATCAGTTACAGAAATGAGGACTGTAATTGTCATAGTATTTCCTTCCTCTATTCTAATGAAAACATTTGCATGTATATGTGCACATATTAAGTGAATATCTTTGTTCTTTTTACTTTCTTATTTCTTTATCATGTAACATAAGACATGTTGACTTTATATCAGTATTTAAGTATTGTTAATTTTACATAATAGTATTTAAGTTACGAGATATCAGAAGAGTAAACATCACTCAAGGACTTTATCTCCTCTTCTGGGGAGGGGGTTAGTGTATTTCAGTTGTATGTAGAATAGTTCTATCATGTTAGGTGAAATTATGACCATTTTATTTTCTTTATTTGGAGATTAAGTATGGTTTAAGGAGATGTGTATGCGTGCTAAGTTGACAAGTGGTGAACTTGTGGTGGTCAATTTTATGCATCAACCAGATTAAGCTAAGGGATGTCCAGATGGCTGATAAAGCATTATTTCTGGGTGTGTTCCAAAGAAAGTGGTATTTGAATTAGTAGACTACGTGAAGAAGATCATCCTCACCAATGTGGGTGGGCATCATTCAATCCATTGAGGGCCCGAATAGAAGAAAAAACGTGGAGAAAGGGTGAATTTTCCCTCTCTTCTTGAACTGGGACAACCATCTTTTCTTGCCCTCAGAGAGCAGTGCTCCTGGTTCTTGGGCCTTGGGACTGAGACCAGGATTTACCAATTCGCCTCCAATTCTCTGGCGTTTGGACTCAGACTGAATTATACCACTGGCTTTCCTGTCCTCTGCTTGCAGATGGCAGATCATAGGACTTCTCAGCCTCCATAATGGCATGAGTCCATATGTCTCATATGTGTGTGTGTATGTATTTCATATATATATATATGGAGAGAAATCTGTATCTATATCTAGATATCTAGATATATATCCTACTGGTTTTGTTTCTCTAATAGGAAAACCCCAACTATTAAATAATACAGATAGATCATATTTTGAGCTCTGGGATCATGTTACTAAATCTTCTGAATTTACAAGAAAATCTGGAAATTCTGGTTTTTATGGAAACCATCCCAATTTTGAAATGTTAGCAATTATGTTAGTTTGGGTCTTTGTTCTCAACTCTTTATTCCCCCTGTAGTAGAATTATGCGTTGACTTCCTTTGCCGTATAACTCTTCAGGGCTTGGCAATAGAACAGATAGAGTATACATCACTTGCTTCATTGGTTTTGGATTTGGCCATGTGATTTGGCTAGCCCAGTGAAATGTGGGAAAAAAATGAGCTACGGCTTTAAGAAGCACCTTTTATTTACCATCCCTCTTGTGCTCCTGCGTTTACCTTCAGAAAAGGCTTTTTCTATAGTCCCAGATGGAGGAGACACGTGGAACAGACTGGAACCTGACCTGCAGTTTGGCTCCAAGCTCAGTCAATCCGAGCAGATGCCAATGGATCCCTGTTGAGCCCAGGAGAGCCCCAGCCAAGAGGCAGACCTGTGAATAAGAAATAGATGTTTATGTTTATCATACAGTCATATTGCAGCAAAACCTGAGAAATTGAAACTTTTTTTTAAAAAAAACATTGCAGCCTAAACTAAATACATCTGTAGACTAGATGCAGCCTGTGGGCCACCAGCCTGAAATTTGTAAAATGGATCTTTGGCAGTATCTTTGCTAATCCTAGCATTTAGATCTCTGAAAGAAACTTATGGCAAATGTTGGATGCATAGACTATTTAGAGCAAAAAGGCTGTGAATTCAAGGGCTTACACCTAAACAATCTCTATGCTCCTTATCAGACGAGACATATAAACTCAGGCATATAACTAATTGAAGATGGAGTGAAATGAGAGATTTTCCTTGTCATTTATTGGGATTAACAGGGTCATGTTCCTACATGTTCCTCTGTCAGCATTATTTTATACACATAGGCCTAATTCTTAGAGAAAGAATTTGTTTTCTATGATCCATTTTTGTTACAGTTAAAATTTTTAGGAGTTCCTGAGAAAAATCAGAAGATTGGTTTTATATTTAATACTTCATCCTCCTTCACTGTAAAAGAACAATTTTAATTATGGAAAGAAATATCCCGTGCTTACTAGGTCTTGGGAAATGCAGTAATTTATTTTACAGAGTTAACATCACCTGGGGAATTACACAAGATTTACTTCTCTGCAGAAATCAGAAAGAAAATCAGTGTAGGCAGACATGCAGGAGAGAGAAAGAATGTCGATAATCTCCCATCACGGAGATATAAACTTGTAGGTGCCTCAGTTGTAGATGATAACACCGAGTGAGAGAGGGTCACATCGGTTCTTCTAGAATCAGTTACCTCCCTCCAAGCAGAGCCTTCAATAGCTAAGACAAGAGCAGCTGTGCAAATGGTCTAATCTGGACATAACCAGGACCCTTCAATTGAACTACCACATTTTTAGAAATGTATGATATGATGGCACAGGACAGCACAGAGAGTGCACTCAAACATGAATACACTCCTTACTGATCACTCACAGCTTCCCCAGGCTGATGCAGCCTAGTCTATACATTTTCCCAATCTTAGGGCAATGGAACTAGTACAATTGTCAGCCAGCCAGACCTCCATGTGAGTCGTACTAGCAGTCTTTAGACCTGTTAGCAGGCCGATCCTGCTACCCAAATAATGATTCACTTTAGTTGTGATAGGAGCCACACAGGAGAAATGTAGGGGCTGTGAGGCTGTGTTATTACCGGCCCCCACTAGACTGTGACATCAAAGAGAGGTCACTGGATAAATAACATTTAAAATGACACTTGAAGGACAGGTGGGTGGTATTTAGTTTGATAAAGGGAAGGGGTTATGAGATTTTGTAGAATGAGAGAGAGAAGGAGAAGGAGAGAGAAAGGATTTCAAGTTCCGTGTTAGTATTTTTAAGGGGGTTGCAAAGTTTAAAAAAGTGTCCCATGAGATGATTCTGATTTTTCTCCTCGTCCCGAATTTAAAGCAATGCTCTATACCATGAACAGAGAAGAGCATTTGAAGAGGTTAAACATTGTTGGACAAAGTGTGAAATAAAATCAATAAGCATTATGGCTAAGAGCCTGGAAATGAATATCAAACAGACCTGGTTTAAATCACAGTTCTCTACTCACTGGCTTTATGACCTGGGGCAAGTTACTTGTTTAACCTCTCCAACCTTCATTTTTTTAATCTGCAAAGCAGGGAAAATAATGCATATCTTAGAGTGCTACTGTAAGAATTAAGTGGCACAATATATGTAAACTGTTGAGCGTTGTGACCGTCAGACTGCAAGCATACAGGCATTGGAGCAGAAAGGTGAGCAGGTTCTGTTCCTGGGGGACCTCAGGGCAGAATGAATGGGAGTTTGAGTAGGTGATAATATTATATCAGTAAAGGCTTAATCCATATATAATCAACTCATTTATTAAGGATTCAAAGCTGCCCTTAAAGTTATTTTATTATTTCTTAAGCAGGTATATCCATTTCCTAGGTCTGCCATAATAAAGTTCCACAAACTGGCTTAAAACAACAGAAATGTATTGCTTCACAGTTCTCGAGGCTAGAAGTCCAAAATCAAGACATCAGCAGGGCCATGCTCCCTCTGAACTCTAGGTAGAACCTTTCCTGACCCCTCCCTAGCTTTGCTGGGGCCATCCATGCTTGGCCTTCCTTGCCTTGCTGCTTCACACTCCTGAACCTGCCTCTGTCATCACATGGTGTCTCCCTGTGTGTCTGTCTCCGTCTCCTCTTCTCATATGACACTGTCACATTGGATTAGGACCCACCCTGATGGCCTTATTTTAACTTGGTTACCTCTGCAAAAAGCCTATTTCCAAATAAGGTCACATTCAGAGGTCCTAGGAGTTAGGACTTATCTTCTTGGGGGACACAATTGAACTCACAATAATATGTGAGTAAATGGTTACAGGGGAGAGCCAGTTTACCAGTGATTTTGAGGATTCTTTCTATAGAAGTTGAGATTTCTAATCATATATGATTGAGGTTCCCCATTCTTCTAGTTCCTAGAATTTTAGACATGCCTGGATTATCAAATTAGGCTTCTGATTGATTACTTTACTTGCATTTTTCTCAATTCTAAAAGATTTTTGAGGATAATCTCTGGCTTTGTCAAAATTTTCTTCTCTAAGGAAAGGGGATTGAGGGAAATCTATACACTTAAGGAAGTTAATCATTTAAAAAAACTAGTTTTGCTGGAAGGATGATATAACATGATCTATTAGCTTGACTGTAGACTCCCTAATGTAGCTCCATTTAATGGGTTTTATTGGAAGGTTCATGGTATTTTCGTCGACTGAAGATAAACCTAAGTTATAACATTGAGTGTTGCTGCTTTGATGGTGCCTTTCGCTCTCTGCATCCTTGATGCAGTCAGTGTGCTTGGGGTTCCCTGTGTAGAACAGATGGTAATGAGGTCATATATAGCCTCTTAAGGGCACTAAAATTGATTTAGGATTTTAAATATTAAGGAACTTTCCTTCTCTGGACTAGATAATGTTTAGAATCTTTTACTCATATATAGAAAAAAATATTTTCAGGTCCAAAGTGTGAAAAAGACAGTCAATGAGTTTATGTCCACTTCCTCTTGGTTGTATGCATTGCCTGGTAGAATTTATTAATAGATACTCCATCAATGTGCTCAAGCCCTATTGACTGATTATGGGAACTTCCCTGTCTGGTGTGGCTCAGTCATAACTAAAGATGGAGGAGGACAGAGTGGTGCCCTCAGTCCACAGTCAAGCCCCTAACTTGGGGCTACCATTTGCCACTATTCAGCAAGCAAAGGAGGCCACTTAATCTCAGTCCTCACTCCAGTCCCACTCGGTCTTTTAAAAATAAAATGTCTCCTTCAAGTCCTACTCTCAGACAAAGTCTCATTTGACCTCAAACAAAAGGGCCAAGTCCCTTTTCAGTAGATTAGAGAAATTTACATTTAAGCTGGTGATTTTCACATGTTATTTATTCTCCCTCAGTGCAGATATTTCACAGGGATGGATACAGTGATTTCAGCTGTAAAAATGGCTATAGTCTTTCCTTCCTCAGGAAGGAAAAATCACTGAATGTCAGGAGCTTGGATATTTAGTCCCTGGGCAGAGATTTACCCAAGGATTCCCTTAAAAACATAATATGAGAAGACAATACCATGCCAGCAGGTCAGCTTTGTTGCCCCTCGGGGAAGATTTGTTATCCAGGAGACTTTAGCCTATGGGTCTACTCGTTTAGCTTGAAGGTTTCAAAGTCAGAAGTTGAATTCTGGGAAGAATGGTAATGGGTTTACCTTTTCTATAGTCCCTGAAAAAAAAATAATGATAATGGAGGGCTTAAAAATATCACTGTTGGTTTAACTAGAAAAAAAGAGAAATCCAGCCTCTCTAACCTAGGACTTGAATTAGCTTCACAGTTGTCCCTTTTATCTCAGCTACACATGCTTCTCACCGTTTTTTTTTAAGCCAGCTGAATTTTAAAAGTCCCAAATAAAAATATAGTCAAATTTTGGGGAACAATTCTGGAGATTAAAAATAAGAAGGATATGACAATGTAAGGAAATAAAAGTGAAATAACTAAAACTGGAAGGAACCCAACATGCAACAGCTCCGCAGGGTGAGGGACTGCAGAGGAGAGGGAATGTGTGTTGTTGATGTGGTTTCCATACGTGCTGCGTAGAGTGGCTACGGAATAGCTCTATAGAACTCAAGAGAGTTAACTGGACTCCATGAGCCTCCAAAATTCACATGCTGAAAAACTCTAATCTCCAGTGTGATGCTATTTGGCGATGAGGCCTTTGGGAAGTAATTAGGTCATGAGGGCACCTTCATAATGGGATTAGTGCCTATGTAGGAAGAGACAAGATAGCTTGCTTCCTCTCTCTTTGAATGTGACACTACAGTGAAAAGATGGCCGGGAAGAGAGCTTTCACCAAGAACCCAACCCCGCTGGCACCCTGATCTTAGACTTCCAGCCTCCAGAACTGTGAGAAATAAATGTTTGTTGCTTAAGCCACCCAGTCTATGGTATTCTGTTATAGCAGACCAAACTGACTATGACAGTCCCACTGCAGGTATAGACTTTGCAGTTTAGAATTATTGACCAACAGGATGACAAGACAGCCTTCAGTTCCAAACTAGGCATAGGTTCGGTGGGATCTGATGCTAACACTTTTTAAAAAGATGTTAGTACCCAGGGGAAAAGTGGTTACTGAAAAAATAAAAACACATTGCCTGGCTCCAAAGGTGCAGCTTTTTACAAACACAGAACAACCGAAGTCCTTGGATTTTGCTGCCTGTGTGAAATTGAAAGAGCAAGGGATATAGTGTCAGGAGATACTACATACTATAGAGCTAACCCGTGTAAGTGCTGGCAGTTCAAGAGGTCCAACATTTCTGTGACTGAGATAACACTCTAAAACTTCCTGTACCTACAAATGTATCCTACAGTCGCCACAATGAGGAGGAAAGACTGGATATAAGTCATCCTAGAATAATTTCATGGCTTACAGGAACAAGTTTCTTCCACTTTTCAAAATCCCTTTTCTCTATGTTCATTTTCAATTTCCTACCATCAAAAGCTCTCTCTCATAGGCCCCCACTTCAGGTTGTAGTAGCTATTTCCTAAAACAAAATATTGCCTTGCAAAAGGATACTCTTCCATTGCTTCATGTCCCCTATGTGTGAGTCACACTTACCTCAATATATCCAAGACAAGGAAAGGAAAGAAGGAAGGAAGGAAGGAAGGAAGGAAGGAAGGAAGGAAGGAAGGAAGGAAGGAAAACAACTATTAGCACCAAGTTATAAAGAAGAAAGGAGGGGGAGGAGAAAGAAGAAGAGAAGAAAAGAACATTTCAGAGTCCTACATTGTATCAAAGATTTCTCCATCTCTTTTATATGGATGAAGGAACTTTTCAAAACAAGGTAGTCATTCTTAAATAGTTTGCCCTCTGCTGGTAACCTTCCCATTCTGACGTCAGCAAAGTCACCTGTCTTCGGATCTAGATGAATTTGGACTTCTCACCAGATTAGGGTTGTCAGATAAATTACAGGACATCCTGCTAAATTTAGATAAACAGTGAATGTTTACTTAATATAAGTAGATACTATGCTATATTTGAGACATACTTATATTTTAAAAATCTATTGTTTATCTGAAATTCAGATTTAACTGGGCATTTTGTGTTTTTATTTGCTAAATCTAGCAACCCTACTCTAGACAGGGGATTTTATTCAGCCCAGTCAAGCCATAGATGGGATGACAAAATTCATGCCAGCCCTAATATCCTTCAGACTCTTGAGACTATTCTCCATTTGGCCACTAATCAAGATTTGGACTTTTCTGTGGTAAATTTTGCTAATCAATGCTCATCACAGGAAAAGCTGTCTAAAGTTCTGTCAGTGCAGTGTTCAAGTTTCCCACTACTATCATTTTGCTATTTATTTCATTTCTTAGGTATAGTAGTATTTGTTTTATGAATCTGGGATCTCCTGTGGTAGGTGCATATATATTTAGGATTGTTATATCTTCTTGTTAAATTGATCCCTTTATCATTGTATAATGACCATTTTTTTTTACTATTGATTTAAAGTCTGTTTTACCTGACATAAGAATAGCTACTCCTGCTTGCTTTTGGTTTCCAATCATGTGAAACATTGTTTTCCACCCCTTTACCTTGAGTCTGTGAGACTCTTTATGAGTTAAATGGGTTTCTTGAAGACAGCAGTTACTTGGGTTATGTTATTTTATCCATTCTGTCAACCTGTATCTTTTAATTGGGTCATTTGGACCATTAACCTTCAATGCTAGTATCGATAAGTGAAATACTGTTCCAGTCATCATGTTGATGGTTGCCTAGTTGCTTTTCATTCTCCCTTGTGTTATTGTTTTATAGGACCTGTGAGTTTTTACTTTCAAGTGTTTTTACACTGGCGAGTATAGACAATTCTTTCTGTGTTTAGAGAACTTTTGGGCATTTCTTGTAGGGCAGGTCTGTTGGTGACAAATTCCCTTAATGTTTTCTTGTCTGGAAAAGATTTTATTTCTCCTTTATTTATGAAACTTAATTTTGTAGCATACAAAATTCTTGGCTGACAGTTATTCTGTTTAAGAAGACTAAGGGTGGCACTGATCTCTACTGGCTTGTAAGGTTTCTACTGAGAAGTCTGCTGTTAGTCTGTTGGGTTTTCCTTTGTAAATTACTTGATGCTTTCATCTCACAGATTGTAGGATTTTCTCCTTCACTTTGACTTTGGTCAGACTATTATGTGCATTGATGATGTCCTATTTGCAATAAATCTTCCAGCTGTTCAATGACCTTCTTGTGGCTGGACGTCTAAATCTCTAGCAAGATCAAGGAAGTTTTCCTCTGTTATTTCCTCAAATAGGTTTTTTATACTTTTTACTTTTTCTTTTTCTCCCTCAAGGATAACTATGATTCTTATGTGTAGGCATTTTACCTAATTCCATATTTCTTGGAGACTTTCTTGATTCTTTTTTCTTCATTTTTGACTGTGTTAATTTGAAAGCCTTGTCTTAAAGTTCTGAAATTCTTTCTTCTGCTTTTTCTAGTCTGTTGTTAAAACTTTCCACTGTATTTTGAAATTTCCTAACTGACTACCTCATTTCCAGAAGTTCTGTTATTGTTTTAAAGTATCTATCTGTTTAGTGAATTTTTCATTCATGTCTGGAATTATTTTTCTGGTTGCTTTGTGTTGGTTTTCAACTTTTTCAATCCTGTTCAGCTTAATTATGATCCATATTTTGAATTCTGCATCTGACATTTCAAAAATTTCCTTTTGGTTGGAGTCCATTGTTGGAGAGCTTGTGTGATCCTTTGTGGATATCAAAGCAGCCCATTTCTTCATATTGCAAGATATCTTATGCTGGTTCCTTCTCATCTGAAATCTTTCCCCTCAGCTCAAAACAGATAGCTTTACAGTTCACCGGTTCTCCTCTGCTGGGAACTCTGCTGCTCAGTGTAGAGAGGGAGAGGTACACTGCCTTTCAGCTCATGCAGGTGGGTACCCACTCTGACGTCGCTGGCAATTTGGGTCTGTTGGACCTCAGATCCCTGGGAGAGTGTTCAGGTTCCAGTGGTGGTGGGCTAGTTAGGTAATCCCCCATTTCCAGGCCCCTGGATAACATGCGTGAGTCCTTGGGGGGACTAGACTGAGACTGGGTTGGCAAACCAGCCCTTAAACCCCCCCTGAGTTCAGGCACTAGTGGTGATAGTGAGGGGTGGGTACTCTCCTGCTCTAGAAAAATGCTCAGGCAGGGGAAGGGAAGATGTACTGTGAGCCTGTGACAGGAGGGGTGGGCCCTTCCTGAGAAGATCAACAGAGGCAGGCAGCTATGGGACACACAGGCCACTCCTGCCTCCCTCTCAGCAATGACAGCCATCTTGTCCTTCAGGGGCACAAAAGCACCCAGATTCCCAACTTGCACCTTGGCCCCGCTGCAGCAGAGGAAGTGGAGGCCCTTCAACCTACTGTGTGCAGGACTACCAGACTGGCTGTAGGCTGTGGCTAAAATGCTCCAGCAGGGGAGGTGTGGTTGTGCCAGGGACTTGGCTCCAGGGAGGGCAGGCTCCTCCCAGAAGAGACAGGTAGCTGAGGAAGAGCACTATTAGCTTCACCCTCCCTCAGAGGAGGTGATAGCCTTTGTCCTTTCGGCACACAAAAGTACTTGGTGTGGCTTTTTGGATAGAAAGGAGTGAGCCCTAAGCTCTGTGGAAGCCTGGATGTGATAGGAGCTCTGTCAGAGGCAGGGCATCTGCTCCCAAGTGCCCTGGTTTAATCATCCCCTGTGGAGCCCTCACTGGTCCCGAGCAGAAACTGTTGGCCTAGGTGTGACAGGTGCTCTGTCAAAGGCAGAGCAGCCACTTCCAAGTGCCCTGGCTTAATTGTTCCCTGTAGAACCCCCTCCCCCCACCCCAGTCCCAAGCAGAAACAGCCTTTCAGCCACGGCTACCTCAGCAGCAGTGGGTGGGAGAGGGGAGGAGGAGGAGAAGGCCCCGAATGGTGGGGAGTGTCTCCACTGACAGGGGTGCAGACAACTTCAGATCATGAGCCAGGGGCTCTCTGGTGCAGGAGAGTGTGTGCTCTGCCTTCCTCTGTCTTAAAAATCTTTCATAGTGCTTCCCAGGCTCCCTGGGGCATCCCACCTTATGGGTAAGAACTCCAGGAATACTGCTGTTCTGTGTCTCCCTGTTCCTCTGTGGTTGCCACAGTCCAAGTGGGTGCTGGGAGACTGAGGGGGTGTGATTTCCCCTGTAGGATGGAGGTACCGTGCGTGTGTGCAAGCAATATGGCACCCACTGTTTCCGCTCAGGTCTGTGGTGGAGGGAAGCACCCTACATGGGCGCACAGACCGATGTTTTCTGTTCCCAGGAAGCTCTCAGTTTGTCGATGACAACAGTGCTTGAATTTGTCAGGGTAGAAGCACTCTTTGACAGAGTGGGAGCTGGTAAACCGCCACAGGTATGAGGGGAGGAAAACTAAACACTCCCACCTACCTTTTCTGTGTGGCTCCAAATCCGTTGAGGGTCAGTCTCTGCCAAAATCTTGCTCCTTCTTATTCTGCTCCACAACTGTTTCCTGTGGTGGTAGGGGATCTCCATTGATGGTAGGTTCTGGCACCTTTCCCTCAGTATTTCAACTGGCCTACACTTTCTCAGGTGAATCTTTTTCTCCTATTTGGGATGATCTGGTGACCGATGTCTCTGGTCAGCCATCTTGCCTCCACCCCATCCCTGCCTTTGAGGAGTTCAGATCTTAAGTGTTAGCTGCCGGTTCTCCCTGTATGGTGCCGTGCAATAAAAG
This sequence comes from Varecia variegata, assembly GCA_028533085.1. Lineage (NCBI taxonomy): Eukaryota > Metazoa > Chordata > Mammalia > Primates > Lemuridae > Varecia > Varecia variegata. The sequence continues at coordinate 67,883,650 of CM052440.1, read as the reverse complement.
TACCTCTTTCTCCCACTGCAACTCTCGGCTTCAGTGTCTGGCTCTGCTGCTGCACTGGGCAAGTGGACCCTAGTTTGGTTTGGTAACATGACAATAATGGATTTCTCTTTCCTTTAGGTTATTTCCATGGATGACCTATATTTTGAACAGGAAATGCATGACCTTTATATTAGTCCTCAGTTTTCTATATAATTGTTTTAAACAAATTTAATGAGCAACTAAAGTATACTGTATACCATTGGAATAGACTGTGGAGACCAGAGAGCTCCCTAAGACAAAGTTCTTGCCCTCAAAGGGAGAAAAAACACATACACATGTCTATTATCAGGCAGGTAAGTTCTGAGAGGGCAGGTAAGTTCTGAGAGGGCTGAAGAGACAAGGGACTCTACATTGGCAGCAAGGGGCTTATGGGATATGTCCCTAGTTCTTAGAGTAATAGACTCACATAAACTCCCAAAGGATAGGCTTTCTGTTGTTACGGCATCTGTGCATGATCCTGAAAGTGGTCCCAGGGGAAACCCCATAAGAAGCAGGCAAAAGAGTTCAGGGATTGGTTTCCTGGGGATCCCATTCGAGTTACTCTGTGGTTACTTAAGCACATTTTTATCTTCTTGAGAACAAGTCATGTAAAGAAGATAAAGAAACTTTGGGGAAAACATATTTCCAAATAAGAACCTAGTCTGAGCTAGAACTAGCTGTAGAGGGTTACTCCATATCCACACTGCTCATCTTGTAGCTGAGCATGTAGCTGCTGGCACCACGGTCTGAGGAGGCTGGGTGCAGACGTGAGCATCTGGACATAAGCTTAGGAGGATCCTGTTATGTGACGTGCTGGAGACGAGGGTGAGCATGACTCACAATCTTCTCCTCAATCTGCTTGGGAGGATTAGAGCCCAGACCAGCATTGTAGACAGCCAGACCTCCAAATACACCAATCTATCTTTACCCACTGTTAGTTCAATATAAATGAAGACAAAATACTGGAGAACTAAATAAAATGGAGAGAGTTGGTGACATTTACCAGATAAAGGGCCTTCTATTGTAGCACTTATATTTAGATTCAAGTTGTGATGAAAGTCTTCCAAAAAATAGCAATTTTAAGAAAGTCATAGTTGGAAAGCTTGGCAGAAAGCCGAGTGGTGAAAACAAAGAGTATTATAATACAGAAGATGGTGTGGAAGAATGTGCTAGAAGGCAGAAACAATAGAGAAAATGGATATGACCAACCTAAACATACTTGGTTTGGCCTCAAAGATTTTGACTTTGAAAGGTGGAGAAGGGAGAGAAAACAGTCTAACAGAATACAAAATTCACTCAAACTTGATTCTTGAAGTTGATCCTTCCAATGTAGGGAATGGGGAGTTAGGTGAAGAGGTCAGAGCAGCAGTAGATTAAGGGTAAATCTTTAAGGAAGAACGAGGAGTTTTACTCACAGACACATGGAAAAGAGGAATGGTTAAGCTGACATTTATCTTCTGTTAATTTGCTTTTAAACTTTCATCTTTGCAATATCATGTTCTTACAGCTTCCACCTATCTTCTACTACCACAAAATCTAACAATTTTTCTGGTTGGTGTTGGTTGATTGATTCTATTTTTCAAGTAATAAAAATGATCACGGGAAGAATGTAGAGGAGGGTGGCCAGAATATACTTATAACAGTTTCATCAGGTTCCACGTGTTCATTTGAGGCATGAATGAGGCATATAAGGAGCCATTTTAATTTTAATAAAATAATTGAAATACTTAAATCTTGGAAAGAAAAGTTAAATTTTATACTTGTCAATCAAAATTAGAATTTTAGTGATACACACTACAGAACTAAAACTTGATAATTTAGATATGTATTAATTACTTGCATCTCCAACTGATCTGACTATAAAATTGGAAAATCGTAAGGTAACTGACTAGATGATTTTAATCGGCTGATTGAATATCAGCCACTGAAGTGGTACCTGACTGTGTTAATGATTGAGCAATAATTTGTGTTTTTTCCTCCTTTTTCAAATTACAAACAGAAAAATATCTTATGCAAATTACAAGTGGGCCTGCAAATGCATTTTGATCACTATTTTGAAGGAGATATCTGGAATTTTTGGGAGCTTTCTTATATGCCTATAGAACAAAAGGCATAAGGCAAAATCAGAAAGTGATTTGTTTATTTATTTATCTAGATAAGCAAAATATAAAGTTCAAAAGTCATACAATGGTCTCTCTACAGTGATATTTGGCTACTGCAAAATGAAAACTTTTGAATCATCCATTCATTTTGGTCATTCTTAACACAAGAACAATGAAATCATTAAAAAAAAAATCAGGCTAGAAGAGACCTGAACAACTATGGACTCTGTCCATTCATTTTTTTATATGAGAAAGCCAAAACCTGAGAAACATGTAGTGAATGAATCAAAATTACACCTCTAATAGTGGGGGAACTGTGCTGTGTTAAAGTCTTTTAAATAACTCTCCATGACATTCACAGTAAAACTTAGCTTAGCACTTAATAACCTGTCATAATCTGCCTCTTCATTCCTTTCTGGGCTCATCTCTGTCAAAAAGCTCTATGTGTAATTTTTGCTCCAACCATACTAAATTATTATAGTTATCTAAATATGTGATGTATCGTGCTTTGTGTATATAATTGCCTACCTAGAAGGCCACACCTCCTTCTGATTTGTCTGGCTCCCTAGAGCTCTTTCTCTCCTGGGAAACATTCCATGACTCACTAGAAGGACTTCCATAGCCTACCGCTTGGTTTCTGCAGCATTTATACATGTAGTCAGTCCTCTACATCCATGGGTTCCATATCCTTGGCTTCTACATCCGTGGATTCAACCAACCTCACATAAAAAATATTTGGAAAAAAAGAATACAATAATATAAAATAATACCAATTTATAGAAATAATATAACAACTATTTACATAGCATTTACATTGTATTAAGTATATGTAATCTAGAGATGATTTAAAGTATATGGGACAGAGTACGTAAGTTATATGCAAATATTATGCCATCTTATATAAGGGATTTGAACATCCACACATTTTGTCATACCCCAGCAGTCCTGGAACCAGTCCCCTGTGGATATGTAGGAATGACTGTACTTCCATCATAAGCTTACCACACTCTATTTTAAATGCCTCACCAGACTATAGCTCTTTGAGTGCGGGAGTTATGACCTAATGATAATAATTGTTAACATTTATTGAGTGCTTACAATGAGTAGACAGTGTCCTAGTTGTTTTATTGGTAGTAACTCATTCTTAAGCACAGTACCTGGCATGAAAACACTCAATAGGTATTAATAGTTGTTGGTTGATTGTTTGGATTAATTCATCCATGCCGGGACAAAGCTAGTGCTAGAATAATGCCTTCAATAATTCTGAGTCCAGAGATTTTGATAGATTCTGCTGCTGGTTATCTAGTATTTAGACAGATGGAAAGGCTCTTTGGTTACCCTTTTCCTGTAGATGTTTGAATCTGCAAGTTAGGGAGAGTAAGACATACTCAAATCTTTCTGATTTGAGTATAGTGGATGCCACTATAATAATTTGGCTTAGAAAAGTCAGAAGCTCAGGAAGGGAGTGTTCTTTGTGGTGACATTATGGTTTATTACAGGAGTTTTCTAAATAAATCGAAATCATTTCAAGCCCGGCCAGACTAATATAGATAGGTAGATAGCTTATACTCTAAAATTTATGCCAATTTCTTCATGTCTGAAAGACCTGATGTATTAAGTGGAATCTACCAAAATTCTACTTTCCTTCTGCTCTTGATTCTTTGTATCTCAGTGAGATTATATATTTACAGTGCCAGAGAAGGTATATTTTAAAAGTTCACATCTATAGAATGATGCTTATGTATCATTGTATTAATACATAGATCCTTGAGCAAAACACCTGGTATCATCTTGTCTTTAAATGTTTAGCAAATAAAGCAGAATGAAGGAAATTGTATGAAAACCAGCATAGGGATTAAAATGTCATCCAAGTGCCATGATAATTAAAATAATGTGCTAGTATTCAGTTGAAAAAGAAAGTTTTAAAATTTTGCTGACTTAGCCTAGAGCAAGGATCAGTGCATAGACTTCAGTGATGTAGACCTTGACCCTAAAATCTTGTGCAAAAATTTGTATTTACACACTTGTGTTCCAAAGAGTGGGTCTGAGGCTTTTATTAGGTAGTCAAAGAGGTCTGTGTCTCTCACATGATCAAGAACCACTGCTGTCAAGTAATTTCAGTCATCCAGTTTGCAAAACTCCACAATCTTGAGTAGGGACTTTAAAGTCTATCCTTTAAAAGTATTAGATTCAAAGGCAAAATTCAGTAAGTTAAATAAACTGCATTCTCAGGCGGTCCTGCTCAGGTCAAGGGTCAGTCAATTATATGCTAGAGCATTGTCTTTGTTTTCTACACTGTAACAAAATTGCCTATTTCTATGTGAATTTTGGAGGTTAAAATAAATTGGTCCTAATGAAAGGGTTTCCTTTCTAAATTGGGCTCTACTGAAAACAATCAATAATTCAGAAGCTATCAGGTAGCCATGGACTGTGTAGCAACACAAAAGGAAGCTTATTGTCCCAGATTCTGTGATGCTGAATAGACACCATGCCATTAACTGGAATTGTAATGGTTCACTATGGTCATTATTTGGATGATCATCCAGATTCATAATAGTTACAAAACTTTTCTTTTGACTTCTTAAATAAACACATCTATTCTTCTTGTGAAAGTCTTTAAATCATTTTTTTTTTTTCTGTTTAGGCCTGGTTAGGGGTATGAATTCCCTAAAAACCATACCAATGTGAACATCCAACTGGGCTTCCAAGTTAAAAGAGTTGAGAAATTCATGTTTGTACATGTTTTAAGTGAAATAATGATTTCTAAAAACTACATGTTAGTTTAGTTGCTCAATCAAAACATTCTACAAACTTTCTTTTAGGTAGTAAGTTACTTTTTATCCTACATTGCTAAAACACAAAGCAAATTATGGAAATTTCTTATTTTATTTAGGAAGGATAATCTCACGATTGAGAAGATATGAATTTCTAACTTCTCGTGGCCTTTTCCTAAGAGTTTAACATTCAGATTCCTGAACAACCTTAAATTCAACCTTTATTTTTTTAAAGCAGGTTTATTTGCTTTATGATTTAGTTGTTTTTCATACAGTGATTTTGTGGTTTAGAAAAATGTCTAAATATTGGGTGAAATTTGCCACTGTTGTCACTATTTGAAATAATGTTTAAAAAATACTTACAGAAAGTTAACTGATATTTTAATTCTTTAATATATTGAGAAATAGGTACTGTAAAAGAAGGAAGTGACTGATGGTAGGCTTAGACTAATTCTTAAAGGCAGCTTCTAGCTTTACAATTTTAGACTTTTGCCATTGGAAAAAAACATGATGATGTTTCCTATCAACTGTCTAAAGCACGAATTTAAGTGTACATCAGTGTAATGCTTTTTATTTGAACAAGCAACGAGAGTTGCGTATTGACAACTTGCTAATGTATTCATTATGCAAATACATTATTCAATGAGCCACTTGAGTAATTCAGGTAAGCATCATAATCTCTTCCAGGGATTGGGTTTTGTTCAAAGATAAATAATCAAATAGAGTTAAAATAAGGAAAGAATTAGACTAATTCACATCCTTTATTTCTTTATCTGTCATTTAACAAGTTACTTCAAGATTTTTAAAATAAACATGTATTGACTCAGTGATTGGGTGTACTGGGTTTCTGTTTCTCCTTAAAATTTGCTTATTTTTAATTTTTTAAAATTTGTACGTTTTCTAATTTTTTTTTAATTTCAAAATATCAAGGGGGTACAAATGTTTGGGGTTGCATGGATCATTTTTGTAATGCTTGATTCCTGGCTATAGGTATGCTCGTCACCCAAATAGTGTTCATAGTACCCATTGGGTTGGTTTATTCCTCTCCATTATAATGGCCATCTTCAGCCATTCTTAACCTATTGCTAGTAGGTCTGTCACATCTCAGGTTGCTTATAATATTAAAACACCAGACCCTCATGTTATATCTTGATAAATAATTTTCTTATTTTAATATTTGCCTTATTTTAATATTTCCTAAATCTGCTAAAAACTTAATAAGTTTTCTATTCAAGGCTGATATATCAACCCTATTTTTAGCAATGGTTTTAAACCACTTCTTTGCTCCTCTCAAGGTAACCTTGGTGATATTGTTACATTTGTTCATTATCATTTTTTATGCTGCAACTATCTCTATTGATTTGTCTGTGGCCTTTGATTCGATGAATCACAACATATTGCTATTTGAGTGTCTCTCAATTTGGCAAAGTTTAACTACAGTGGAATGGTTCTCGGGCTACATTAGTGAATAAACCCCAGTCATTTTGTTTAATGGTGTTGAATCTGAGGTGAAAATGTTACATTCAAAGTTACCTCAGGAGCTAATTACGGGGCTTTTTACTTTTTCAGTTTTTATTAATGACCTGCCGACATCATATAGTTCATGAAATGCTCTGAATATGTACGTGTGGATGATCCGACCTCAGACCCAGCAAGAACTCAGGCAAGTATGAAGGCATTGTGTGTTTAAATTAGAGATTTATTGAGTGATGCTCACAAAACAGATGCAAATTTTACCCAAAATACACAGGCTCACAATGTTTTAAACTACACAGAGCAATTCTGGGTAATTTTATATTCACCTACTTTATAAATAGAAGCCAGAGCACAGCTAGCTGAAATAGATGATGAAATGTATATCTGGGCCTTATATAAAACCCTATTCCCATATCAAATGCAATGTAATTTTAGATGGTAAAACTTAACATTTCAGAAGTATGCTGTTTCCCACTAAAGACTTAAAAAAATTACTTTTTTATGCCCATCTCTCTGAGTGTAAATATGAAGGTATACTCTCTCCAGAATTATCTTTCTTAAACTTGGTAAATTAACAGTGGAAAAATATTCTCCACAGTAACAAAGGATTCTTCAAGACTACCTTGTCGATTACAATTTTGTATTCATCCATAGGATAAAGTATATACAAAGCCTGAATGCACACTGGGTATAGTCCTTTCCTTTTGAAGTAACTTCTTAACTCACAGAAATCTCCCTTCATGGCCTCCCTTGTAGAACAGGCAGGGCACTGGGCCACATTTAGTATAAGATCCTGTACTTCTCTTGAACCAAAGCAGAAGAACTGGGTTTGCTGATGGGAAGAGAAAAACAAACCGAGTTTGAATGGATGAATTTTGAGCCTGGGTTTTCATACATCTTGAGTCAGAGGCAGCCAGATATTGGGTTCCAAGAGATCTTCAGACGCTCAAATAAGCTTCATAATTGTCTGCAGAAGTTGTGCATGTACTCAAGACAGAGAGACGAGAGGGACATGGTTTCTGTACTCAAGAGGTTGTATTCCAATGGACTATATGGTGGTTAAGGGAATGTGTTTGTTCTGAGCAAGGCTGCCTCATTTCAAATTCTGGTTCTGCTACAACCGAGCAGAGGAACACTGGGCAAATTGCTTATTTGCTTTGGCTTCAGTTTCCTCCTCACTAATATCCATATATAATAATAATATAATCATACCTCCCTCATGGAGTTTCCAAGGGTTAAATTAGATAATACATGTAAGGGGCTTACAAAAGTGACACACATACACAGTGGTGAATAAATGGTTAACTATAACTGTTATCAAAGAAATAGGCATCCTACAATAAGGTAAATGCTTGGAAGTATATACAAAGCATTCTGAGAGCACAGGAGAAGAATCCATCAATTCCAACTTGAGGAAATGGTGATTGGATAGAAGAGAACCTCAGAGAGGAGCTGACATTGAAAAATAATAGTCACCATTGATTGCACAGTTGCTACGTTGCAAGCACTGTACGGAGCACCTTAAAGACTTTATCCCATTTAATCCTCACAACAATATCCTGTTTTAAATGTCTCTCCTTTTACAGAGGATGCTGAGGCTCAGGAAGGCTGAGTAATTTGCCCCAGGTCCTAAAGCCAGGAGGTGGTGGAGCTGGGATCCAGCTGGAAACAGTGCTAGATTCACACCTAGGTTTAAACACATTCTTAATCACTAGATGACAGTTCCTTTCCCCTTGAGCTCATCTTAAAAGAATGTATGTGCATTTGCTGATTGAAGAAGGGGGCTAGGCAGAGAAAATTTCAGGCTGCAGGGAAGATGATGTGCAAAAGTACGGAGGTATAAAAATATGTGACAGGGGTTTGGAGACCACATGGTAAAGGGCTATTTGGGCCATGCTAAAAAGGTTGGGCTTGGGCTTATGAATAGTGGAGAACCACTGAAGGATTTTATCTATTTACTTAATTTTTTTGAGAGACAGGGTCTCACTCTGTCAACCAGGCTGGAGTGCTGTGGTACAATCGTAGCTCACTGCAGCCTCGAACTTCTGGGCTCAAGTGATCCTCCCTCCTTGGCCTCCCAAAGTTTTGGAACTACAGGCATGTGCCACTGTGCCCAGTCTCCTGAAGGATTTTGAATCCACTAAAAGAAGTCAATCGGATTTGCATGTGAGAGAAGAAATACGGTGGACAGTGTATTTCTAGATGGATTGGAGGGCCATGACATCGGGGGCAGGAAACCTTTGGAAAGAGGTTCATGACATCAGTCTGGGCCAGAAATGGTGAGAGACTATGGTTAGGGAATGGCAGGAAAGTTAGAGTAGTAGAAACAACAGATTTGAGAGGCTCTTCAGTAGGAGATTGAACAAGGCTTGGTAACAGATGGCTTGAGTGAGAGAGAGGGAGGCTGAGGCTGACTGAGGTCTCTAGCTCTGTGCTGGTGGTTGGCATTCATGGAAATGGTGAACAGAAGGAATTTATTAATACTTAATATCTGGTTAAGGATTTGTTAGGTAAAGTCAGAGTTAAGAAACAGCAACAGTTCTAAAGGAGATGTTGACGATAGGAGAGGGCGTTTTGAGAGAAGATTTAAACTTGACAATACAAACTTCTATTGTCTCTAAGAAAAGTAAAGGAGAAACTAAAGGTACCAGCACCTTGGAACTTTTCCAATTGCCATTACAGGCTCTTAGAGGGTCAGCAGAAATGGCAAGTATGCACAACTTTCAATTACAGTAAAAGCTCACTGATTTGGATTAATTGGGGTAAAGGGCAGCCTGACCAAATAAAAGTCTGATTTATAGAAAAAAATTTAAATAAATTCAGTTTGATAACTTTTAAGTATTTTAAGCTAACTCTATTTCCTATTAAAAATGAGAAATTGCTAAGAATGATTTGTAAATAATAGGAAAAAGACACAATCTGAAGGGCAATTATATTAATTCATTAATCAATTAATTAATTTAATAGATATCTAGTGCCCACCACATGCCAGGCACTATTGAACATGAATGATGCTTCCAAGTGTCACAATCACTTCATGCTTTCAAAATAACGATTTTCCTTATTTTTTTGCAGATTCAAATTTTTAAAAGGCTTAGCTATGTAAAAATTTGGTCTCAAAATGAGTTGCTTTCCTTGTTTTACAGAAAGTGGAAAGCTCTCCATTTAGATAATCCCATTGAGTGGGGTGGGGGCTTAAAAAGGTTTTCCTATATCAGAGGCTCCTATCATATTAGTCTCTATGCTTCTGTTCTTACAACTCTTTCATCCATCTTCTTTCCTGCCACGGGCATAATTTCTAAAATATAAATCTGATCCTGGTTTCGTCTTCTTCCATTTTAGATATCTACAGGACAAAATTCAAGCAAGTGCTTTGGCACGGGATTCAAGACTGGTCACATCTCAATCCTTATCTGTCTCTGTAACTGACTCAAAATTTATCACCTTCCTTCACATAGCCTACTGCTCCCTGTCTCTGTATTTTTGCATATGCTGTTCCACCTGCCTAGAAGTCCCTTCACATTGTGTCTTTGAACTTTAATTCATCCTTCAAAACCTTGCTCAGAAGGCACTTCCTCTTTTCTTTCCCTCCTAGACAGAATGTTTTACTTCTGTGATTCCGATATTGCTTATGTCACATGGACATTTGTTTATTTTTTTAAATGTTTCTCTCTCCCTCACTAGTCTCTAAATTCTTGCAGTCAGGGGTCTTGTTTCATTTAACTCTGTCTCTATGCAACCAAACACAGCACCACACACAATATAGACACTAATACGTAATTACTGAATTGAATTGAGCAGAGTGTCCTTAACTAGTGTAGACACTATCAAAGCTTCTTGCTTTGACCTTTTTATTACACTTACTCTCATCATAACAAAATACTGGTCATCATGGGAGAAAGCAGGGGTAACTTGTGGTGATCATTAGTTTTAAGTGTCAACTTGACTGGGCTAAGGAATACTCAGCTGGTAAAACATTATTTCTGGGTGTGTCTAGGAGGGTGTTAGCATTTGAAAAGATTAGTATTTTAGTATTTGAGTCAGTAGCCTGAGTAAGGAAGATCTGTCCTCACCAATGTGGGCAGGCATCATTCAATCTGTTAAGAGCCCAGATAGAGGGGAAAGAAAGAAAGAAAGAAAGAAAGAGGAAGAGGAAAACATGTATTTGCTCTCTCTTCTTGAACTAGGGCATCCATCTTCTCCTACCCTCAGACACTGGAACTCCAGGTTCCTGGGCCTGTGGACTCCAGGAGTGACGCCAGTGGTCCCACAGTGTCTCAGGGCTTCAGCCTCAGGCTGAGTTACACTAACAGCTCCCTGGTTCTCAGGCCTGTGGACTCAGGTCCAGCTATACCACTGGTTTTCCTGGTCCTCCAGCTTGCAGACAGCATGTTGTGGGATTTCTTCCCCTCCACAATCACATGAGCCAATTCCTATAATAAATGCCCTCTTTGTCTGTCTGTCTTTCTGCCTGTCTGTCTATCCCGTTCTATTAATATTTCTCTAGACAACCCTAATACAGGTAAAATTAAAAATTAGGTAATGCTGTTTCTTGCTATAAATCTGGGTTGAAAGGGTGCTTTACTATAATGCTTGTGTATTTTCTTTCCTTTAGATTTAATTTATCTGTACATTCCCCTCCCGCGTCCTCAACCCACTCCCACCACATCTTCTTCCTCTCACTGTCTCTCTCTATCGCCGTCTGTGTATGTTCAAAGTCAACTCTGTAATTAGATCAGAACTTTCTCTTTATGTCTCGATTTAGTGATGTGTCATCAGAAGCTCAGAATATTTCACATTTCGGGGTTAGGCACATTTAAGTGCTATCGTTCACCTCCATAAATTCATGCTACATTTAATCTTCTGACTATTAACTTTCTCCACTGTCCAACCCTCCCAGCAATTCTGTCTTAGGGCACCTAACAGTAACTGATCACTATGACAGGAAGAGAAGTAATTAATTAGATTGATGTTCAAAGAGTTCCCCTCAAGTTGTCAATACCCATATTTATATCATAATGCTACAATTTTGGCAGAATTATTTGCTTTTTATGAAAATCTGATGAAGCAATTTTCAGATTTTCTAACATGAATCAAAAATTTGAAAAACACACAGATACATATCTATACTCCTATTAACTTTTCTCCATTTTAAGTAATTTTACACTTTGGGATTTGAGTTGGGAAAGGAGATTAATCACATATGGTTAAGATTGGGTTTTCAAATGGATTTCCTCTTCCAGTTTTGAAAAGTCAAGGCATTCTAATATAACTTCACCCATTAGATCAGTTTAGTAATAGAGTCTACTTAAACACTTTTTGTATCTTTGCAAAGTACAAAAAGAGTAGCAAATAGATTTTTCTACATTTCTATAAGAAAGTCATTTAATAATTTGAGATCCTTCTAAAGTGCTACAGAACGTAATATGTGTGAGGCTTTCATGTACATAAATACACACACACAAATAGTATTATAAGAAAGAATAAACACAAAGTGTTTCCTAAAACTAACCAAAGAGAAAAAGAGTAGTGAAACTCATGATAGGTGATTGTTTTGATGTTACCCAGTGAAAATAAACTCCATGCCATGTTTTTATAGATCCAAATGTTCTAGAGGTTGATGTTTAGTATATTGCATGTAATTAGAAGTTTAGATGTCCACAGAACCCTGGTAATGTTTTTTCTGGGTGGACTACTTTTGTTATCCATGGTGAGTTGGCAGAAAATTATAAGACAAAATGATAGATGTTTTATCAGAATTATTGTTATCTGTTCAGAAATGCTGATCACTTCACTCAAAGCCTATATTTATAAAACTTTAACTCCACTTTATGTCACCGAAGAAGACATATTTAATGCTAACAAAAAGCTTTAGTGAAAAGACTTCGCCTAATCCTTGCCTACTGCATGAAAGAAGCTAATTTAAGGAATTTGTTTTATTTCAGGAAAACCATCACAAAGGATCATAAGTTCTACCACTGATGACACCAGGACTATCAGCCTTCCTGTTTGCATTATTGCTCATCAAAGATAGATTATCACTAACACCACAGGACAGTGGGAGACAGCCCCTCACCAGCCTTTGTTTAAAGGAAACTTCAGCAGGAGTGTCCCTTAGGGATAGTCCGTGAAATCCCAATCAATGCATAGATTCAACTCTACATCTCAATTATGTTGATAACATAGTATTCTATCCTTTTGAATGTACAAGATGCATGAAATAATGTCTATCCAGCATCGAGGCGAGTCACTCTGTGCCACCTGGTAAATGTCCATTTAAGAACAAGCAACAAGTTCAGGTTCTGTTGGCCTTCATGCCTGGAGCTAGAGCCTCTTGCTAACCTTTGGGGATACTTTTATGTGGAGGGCTTTGATGAAGGCAAACCTGAGGGAGCCTGTGAGTAGCTTCCTTGGGATAGTAGCTCCCTGCTCTTATTTTATGCCTAGATCCCAGTGCAGTTGTGATAAATGCATTAAGTATCAAGAAACAGCACTTGCTTAAGGAAGGTAAGGGGGGTGGAGACAGTTTACAATAATTCCTGGTAGGTCATGATATCTAAAATAAAGTGAACATTTCTTACTCCACTATGGCCTATACTCCAATTCAATAACTATTAAATATTATGAAATGCCTGTTATGTGAAAGACCCAGGAGTTCACGATCCAAGAGCTCTCTACTACTACTAATTGTCCTTGTGGATCAGCCTTTTATTGGTATTTCTTAATGCCAGAACTTAAGTGACTTAGCTCAGAAGTTTACTGCAGGTTCTCATTCATTCGTCATTCGGTCAGTCAACAGATTTGTTGAGCATTTAGCATGTGTAGACATGGTACTAGTTATTGAGACTGAATAACTTCTGGAGATCTTTCCTATGTTAACTGACTTACCTAGCCCTAGACTGATCCTTTTTTCTGACTTATATTACAGGTTTTAATGTTGACTCCTTCTCTATTGATTCAAACTGTTATAGAATTCTTGGCTGTGTTAGTTAATTAGTTCACTCTGCCTGGTCTTCTGTTTGTGGCTCCTGCCTTCAACTCTTGGCCTTACACTCTGATATCTGGGCTTACCTGCTGTCTTACTGGTCTCTGTCCCAGGACCAAATTGTGGGTTCTTGGGCTTGTCTCTGATCTATATACGACTATTGCCACTGGGGTTCTACTATTGCACTCACAATTTAGGGGGCTTCTGTCTGTGTAAGTGTGCTTCTACAGACAGCTCCAGGTCATATTCTCTCAGCAAATGAGTGTAGCTGTTATCTACTGCCACAATATGCAGGGTAACAGCCAACCGCACCACACAACCCAGTAGTATGAAATGATAAGCATTTACTCAGCTCGTGAGTCTGTGGGTGGAGAGGATGGTTGTGCTTCTGGCTGCCAAGTCATCTGCAAGGTGGGTTTATTGATTTCGCTGGGCTTTCTGCATGTCTGGGGCCTTGGCTAGCACAACTGAGTTGAGTCAGCCCGACTCCATGCAGCCGGGTTTATGTTCATGGCGGTGGCAGGTTCTGAGAGAGAGTGAGAAAGCACACAAGGGCACCTGAGGCCTGGGCTCGGAACTGGGACAATGTCAGCTTCACCGACCCTTTTTGGCCAAAATAAGTCACAAGGGCAGCCCAGAATCCAGGGATGAGGAAGGAGACTGCTCCCTCTTGAAAGGAGTACCAGCAAAGTCACCCCCCAACGCTATTCAAATTTTAAAAAAGAAAAAAAAAAAGAGAAAGAAAGTGTTCTTTTATTCTGTTCCTTCATCCTTTTAGTTACTCATATTCACTGACTTGAGAACAGGGTGGGCCAAACAATATTTCCTCTTTTTCCAATATTTTTTTAAAGAGATGAGATTCATCTCCAGGGAAGCATTAATATAGAAAAGTTTTGCTGAGAAGCAAAGTATATTTGCTCAGATTTTTGAAGTATCATTGTTGAGTGATGTGTGCTTGTATCACATGGTTTCCAGGATAAATGACTTTAGACTGGCTTGGTTTAGCAGTATTCTTTGGGGTGAGTTTAAATGGATATTTATTCCATTCATTCTTCTTAAGTACAGTATTTGTGTTGCTTTGTAATTTATTTATATCTGAACAGTTACTTTAGCATTTGGTTAGGGTTTTCTTTACTCACAAGAATGCATTAACTACAAAGAACAATCCCTCTCTTGTCAGCAAATACATGTAATTATTTCTCTATAAGTAAGATGTATAGAATGATGGCATCTCAGAGTCAGCAGATACCACAGTCATTATTTCACAGCTGTACTGATACGAAGAGATGACTGTTTATTTTCCAACTTTACATCTTTTTCTCCGCTATGTTAGGTAATCCTCAGAAACACCTGTGACTTTTATTCAATTTCTTTGACTAACAATTGTCATGGTGTCTAACGCTTTATAGGCATTGTTTGACAAAGCGATTCCTGGCAATGAGTTGGCAAGAAATTTTTTTACTTTCTTGGCTCTTCCTCCCACCTCCAACACAGCACTGCCCCCAGGTGGGGGAAGGAAGGTGAAACCTAGAAAAAGATAACACCCTGTGTGGCCCCATGGAACTTGTCATATGCCTGGCGGAGGAAGCTGAGGATGAAAGATGAAAAGGCATGAAAGTGAATGGCAGCAGTTCTGTTTGTCCAAAATACAGAATGATGGCGATAAATCAGCACAGGTAGGTTCTATCTAGGCTCATCCTCCAGGAAGTGGGAAATCTGAAGACTTTTTAGCAAAGAGTTTCAACATCTAGTGGCACTGGGGAAGAAGAAAAGGTTAAGAGAGGGCATTAAAGATAAGGAGAATAGTAAAAAATCTGTTGCAATAGACTAGGCAAGACAGGACTGAAGCAGTTACAAAAGTAGGGTTTTGTTTTGCTTTTCTTGTGAGACATTTTAGAGACTATCGACAAAATGGGATGTAAAGGATAAGAGAGAGGAAGAAGTAGGTAATGACTTTAGAGCTTCTGACTAGGATACTGTGATATTATTAATAGAGCTGGCAAAAATAGAGAAGGAACATGTTTGGGTAGAAGATGAGCTCAGTTTTAGGTGTACTAAATATGAAGTAGGAAATCAGAGTAGAGATGGGTGAGGAATAGGTAGAAGATACATCCTGTGTTCAGGAGAGATTTGGAGGTAAGAGCTACAGATTTGGGAGTCACTGGCATATGTGAGTTTAGCCCAAGCTATTAAGTGAGCCAGACTGCCCAGGAAGGAGGTGTGTGCTGAGAAAATAAGCATGACAAGGATGGAAACAAACACCAAAATGGGTGGGTCTAAGAAAGAGCAGTCAACTGAAAGAGGAGGAGAAAGCAACGCAAAAGGTTTAAGGACAGTTTCTGATTGAAACAACTTTTGCAAATTGTTTCTTTGATTTAATTTAAACTACTTACAGTACTTTAAGTACCATTTACAGTACAGAATCCAAACACTTACTTGGATGTATTTGTTTGTATGCACAGAAGGATGGAAGCTAGGGATTGAAAAGCCAGCATTTATTATTCTCCTATTTTAATGAGACATACATTTCCTATTGTGTGGGCAAAATCATTCCATCTGTCCAAGACTCTAAAGTTAGTTTGAAGACTCAGAGGTATACTTCCTTGTGTTACTTGTCTCTTTTTTTTTTTTTTGTCTTAAGGCAATTAGTCCTAATCAACTCTTGTAATTATTAGTTTTTTAAAATGTATAAATATAATATGTTTATTAAAAATTCAAATAGCACAGAAGGATTTTTTCCAAGTAAATATTTTGCTTCCCCAACCCAACCGCTTAGTCTCATTTCCCAGGGGCTCACTGTTTATATTTCTTGCATATTCTCCCAGAAATTTCTGTCCTTATAATTTTAGATATACACACATATATGTACATTTAAGAAGATCTGCACAATGCTTCAGTAACCTTCATGCTGGATTCTTTCCAAATGTGTGCAAACCATACTGTACTGTACTTCTCTGTTCCTAAGTATGAAAAAGCTAGAAAGTTCTTCTCATGATCTATGGGCGCCGAGTGACCTCTCTGTAGATTGTCTTTGGCAGAAGCCCAATGTTTCTTTGCTCAAATCTACTTATTTCGTAATTACTATCAGCCCCGCATTTTAATTTTATTTAATAACCCTTTTGCATATCCAGAGCTATATGGATGTGCCTACTTGTCAGTGGGTGGTCCCTCCACTTTTCATCCTGTAGTTGACGGGACAGAAGGGCCACAGACCCTCAGACCCTTCAGTCTCCTTCCTTTCCTCAGCTTCTAGGAAGGGAAGGGTTGAGTATAGAGAATTTTTTTTTTTTTTGCCAATGACATGAAATATAACATCCTCATTGGAAAGCAGAAGAATAAATCAATGGCTTAGTAAGAATAAATTATTTTTTCACTCTTGGGGAATCTTCAAGAAAATTCTTTACAGTGCCTGAGACTCTTGACACCACCACACAGTGATTTTTCCATCTTATGGGAACAGATGCAACTGATAAAGTGTGATCACTTTTTTTTTTTTAATACAAGGCGTACTGTTGTCACCATTTTTTCCATATCTATTCTGGGGAAGAAGAAATAACATCTGCAAATCCCTTTAAAGAAATTGTGCTTTTTTTGCTTGCACTTTTTGATATGTATAGATTATGGAATAGCTTAGCTTGTTATATCTCAAATAAGGCAAAAGGATTTAGTATTTGGATTCTACTATGGGCCCCAAATTTCTGTTTATGATAATAAAGAGCCAAAATGCTGACTTGCTTTTGTAAAGCAGGTACTTGGGCTGTGGTTATAGACAGGAGTTCTCTTCTACCCAAGGGTTGGGCAGCACCAGCTCATTAGAATCGTTCATTTGATTAACTGCTGATGCTCACCTTCAGGCAGAGTGCTTGAAGCACTGCAGGTAAAACACGGGTAGTCCTCGCTACAGCATTTGATAGAGATCACTATTATGAAGAACAGAGAGCCCAAGGGAGAAAATATTTTTTTTGCTGTACATCTTATCATAGTCGTCCAAATCTTGTTAACATTCAAATGTCTAGAGTAATTTTTTTTTGTTGAGTTCCCTAAAGCTATTTATTTTTGTGTCCTGCTAAATAAGCAGCACGATGGCTTACCCTGAGTAGGCTTACAAGGTGTTTGCAGTAGCGAATTAAATGTTGAATGTGGTGCATTTATGATTCTGGTTGCTTTCTTAGTCAATTTAAGTTCCAGATGACAACAGATAAGTTGTATTGCCAATTTGTCCTCAGTTTTCTCGTCAGTGACATAGGATGAATCGTACCTCCCTTTATAGATTCATGTAGACTCATGAATAGTATTGGAATAGTTTGTATGAAGTGTTGCTAATTTTCCCTAAGATTCCAATGATATGTCTATGATATAAGTAATTCCTTAGTTTCATATTGTTGTTTCTCAGAGACACAGTCATTGTCTATTGTTTGTTTTGAAAGTGATTTGAAAATAATAGTGACTATCTTAAACCAATGCACTCTTAGATTTTTTGTAGCAGAAATATTTACTTGCTATGCTTCCACTTTCCACTACAGTAAACATGTTAGCTTCTAGAAACTGCCCTGGAAAGCTAAGTGATGCGATGAATTATTTTTGGAATGGTAATTTCAGTCACTAACATCATTACTTCTCATTTTCTTCATGCTTTTGGACACCATTGGAGGGGGGGAAGGAGTACATTACTGTAATGTGGGGGTCATATAATATGGAATAACTGTATTCATAAGTCTTCTACCTACTTGGCAGAAAAATCAATGGGCTGCATTTTATCATTGCACATGGGGACAGTTATGTAGTGCTCCATAGATTATAAACATTTGATAGGGCTCTAGGAAAAGCTAGAGAGAGAGGAATATCTAGATGAAAATTAAGTTTGAAAATTAACAACAAATATTCCTAAAATATCCTGGAAGAGTAAGGAATAAGAATTTATTTTATGTCCGTTGCCTAATATCTTCACTTTTCATTTTAAACATCTTCACTCATTTTTAATTGGTGCCAGCAGTGGCCTTCACGGCATTACTCAAATCACATTTTCCACACTGTAAGTCCTGTGATTTACAATCTCCTTTGTATTAAGAACAAATAAGGCAGCCTTAAAAATTATGCAAAGGTGGTTAATTCACTCCTTAATTTTGTTGTTGAATCGTCTGGTGGCACTTAGGTTTGGGCATCTTGTCTTTCCTTGAGGAAATGACTAACTATGCCTTCTTCATTTTTGTATCCAAGTGTCCTGCCCTGTGCCTTGCACATTACAGACACTCGGCATTTGCTGAATAAATGTCTGAATGAATGAGTAGACTAAACTGCAATGTGGTGTCTTGAAACATTTCACCCACAAAGAATGCTTGACTTTTTCCTCCGAGATTACCAGCTCGTTCATTACCTCTCACATTACGGTGGTTATTTTGCAGAGAAGTAAATTGAAAGTCACCAATAATTTGCCAACATATTTGTAAGTATGCCAGGGATCAATGTCTCTAGCTATAGCGAAAAGTTTGTAAATGTAAAAAGGGCTGTAATGAAAAGATAGAGGAATACTCTCAGCTGTTTCCGATCTTGACAGAGAGGTGAGGTGTAACTCTCAAGACTAACTTCATTTTCCCAGTTATTTATCATCCATTGAAAGAAGTTATGTCTGAGTTGTGTTAGCATTGGGCTGTGAAGAATTTAGTCCATGAGCAGTAGCTTATTCATGCTCTCAGAAAGAAAAAATGAGCCTTGTCTTCCTTTGCATTTGTAATGCACACATTTGTAGGGCATAAAGCTTTCCCTAGGTGCTGGCACACCAAAGTATGTTTTACTGAGCTGACTTACAACGTAGTCTGGTCTCTAAGAGATGGCTGCAACAAACGAAGGTGTAAGGAAAATGAGAGAGCTCTGTATTCTGCACGGTCCATCACCATTAATGAGAGTTATAAATGTTCTACGAGTGAAGTACAATATGGACCTCTGAAGTTGTTTTTATTGGTATTTATTCATGGGACGATCAGTTCTGTGGCACTTATAAGCACATAACAGATAAGGTCCCTGCCCTGAGAAGCTTACAGTCTAATTCAAAGAGATGACAGCTATCATAATATGTTTTAGTGAGCTGGGCTACTCTCCCAAGCATCATGATACCCATAGGATGGTGGAATATGGTCCTGGTCCTTGATGAGCTGGATTCATTGCTTTAAAACAAGTAATGTTTCCGAATGATCCGAATGTGCTGCTGCTTTCACCAGTGGGGGTGATTATGTGGGTACTGATCACTCACGCTGAGGGAGAAGATAAAGAACTAAGACAGAATTTTGGAAAATGGAGACAAGCAAATAAAAAAAAGCACACAGAGAACTTCCAATTGCCATACCGACTCTATAAAAGCATCCAATCTGGGATTAATCAATTTCAGTCATTTATAAGCAGGTTTGTGTCTCCCTTTTCATAAGCGTCTCACCCTGCTATAAATGACATTCTGTTTTATGAAAGTATAATGTGAAAATCTACTGATAAGCCAAATAATAAAAACTTTATAGCATGTCAGGGCTTTTTTATTATTATTATTTAACCTCAATCAAGTTATAATACTGAACACATGTATCCTTGGCCTAAATCACTTTGTCAAGTTTAACTGTATATTCAACTTCATTTACATGACATATGATCTAATACTGGAGAACAACAATACCATTGTAGTGTTAATTGAAAACTCCAAACTGAGAGCCAGAAGAAACCACGGGTCTGATTGCTGAGGGTCCCAGGGAAGGGGATCTATTCCCACACCTGCAGTTGGTCCATAACACTAACATTGTTACCGACATCTGGGTCTAATCAGTCCAGAGGCCTTCGAACGCTGCTCCCGAGGCACATAAATTTAGCATTACATTCATTTTAAAAGCCCCCTCTTTCAGTTTTTTGAGGACAAGATAGATTCATGGCTCCACAGAGTCTAACAAAGTAGAAACCACAAGCAGAGTAAGTTACTGCCACAGGCCTGGCGGACTGGACTTACCAACTCTTTGCCACTTAAATAATGGAATTTTATGTTCAGCCCTGGCTATCAAAAACGTGTTTCCAGCGAAAGTGAAGTTTGACTGAAAAGCGGTATTAAAAATAAAAGCAAATCCTCAGAAACTGAGCCAATTTGTATAAATCAGACTTTATGTAAGGATATGAGATAATATCTAACATAGAAATACAAGCTTAGGAATCATAATTTGCCTCATTCGCTTCGTACCTGGAAGGCCTTTTAGAATTGACTCCTCATAGTGTACTTTAAGGAGGTTTGCATCCAAAGGGACTTTTCAGAAGAAAAGTTAAAGATTTTTCAGTCTTTCAGTGGGACTCTGGATGGATGGCTTCTCAGGCTGGACCTGGTAATATTTTCTGCAACTGCTCTGCAAAATGTAGCTTTTACGAAAAGTTCTGCTGCCACTCAATGTGAGTGAAAACTAACTACCCTCTTGTGTTTTATGCAGATGCACTAGGTAAACCAGAATTCTAAAAAAGAAAAAAAGCCTGCACGATTTTCGCAGCAACATTTATTAAAGATATAAATACAAAAGAAAACAAAATTTAAAAAAATCATTGGCAATTTTGCAAACTACTTGTTTGTGTGCTTTAGACCAATTTACCGTAGGGCAGAATTTTTAATTTGTTTTGGGTTTCGTTGTTTTCTCTCTTTCGCTGCCTTTCCTGCTTTTATGTTACTAAAAACGAATTGCCCAAGAGGCTGAGGAGTTACAAAAAATAATTGTGTAGATTGATAAAGTTTGTGCTTTCTGGCTGCATTGTTTTAGTTTTTTATTGTCTCAACTATGGCACCTGGCCTTCAAGTCAAAGACTCCATGTGAACTGAATAAATTACCCAGCAAGGATCCCTAAATAGTCTAATATTGGAAATTAGTAAACAAATGAGATTAATGATCACCAAATAGAAGTGGGAAGAGGGAAGACGTTGTCCTTTGAGTTTATACCCAATAATAAGATAGGCATTATTTTCCCTAATGTTGTAGAGAGCATTTGGTGATGTGGTACCTCATCTCATCCAAGTACTTCATCATGGGCTCAATTTTTTTTCTTTCTATTCATATTTTATATATGAATAGCCATAACTTATGAATAAAAATGTGAAAACCAAACTGGAGTATGTATAAAAATGCAATTGATTCACTAGGAAATAAGCATTTTGAATAAAAAAGAGATTTCCAGAATTCTCGGGTAGAGCACAGATGAGAAAATCAATGATAGTCCCCCAAGAAGTGCTGCACAGTTCAGGATATGGTGTTCATAAAAGCAATCTGATTCATGAAGAGAGATTCAAATAATGTTCAAGCTACTGTATTTAAGAAAAACAGGATACACTTTTACATTTTAAAAATGATTCCTCCCCCAAAAAAATGATTTCAAAGAGAATGTTTCAGTTATGTGGAGAATCCAGGCATATAAGGATGGATGCTTCCACAAAGCTGTCTAAGTAAGTAAAACCAGTATAGACATTTGGATCTGTGATCAGAGTACCCACAGAGCACCACAAACAGAGTGTCTACCATGTGCCAGGCACTGAAATAGGTGTTTTGTGGTAGTCCTCGTGGCTAAGGCCACCTTCCTCTCTAAACTAGTTGGCTGGCTTGATTCTTACAACACAATTGTTTTGCAGAAATACTTGTGTTTTCAGTCTTTGATTTGGTTTCTAGAAACTAGAGGAGTTCTCACATTCAATGTTCTGTGATTAATATATTCTACTCACATTCCACCTATGGTGATTTATATTTTGAAGATAGCTTAAAGCTGGATCAGGGCTGTCACGACCATTTAAACTATACTGCACATTTATAAAGGTATAGTGTTTATTTCATTTGTTTCATGAGAAGTGATAGGCATGGTATGAGGCTGGAGGAATTCCCACAAGACAGACGAAAAAGCGTTGACAATTTTCCATTTCCCAAATAATGCATGCCGTTAAACCCCATAGTTTATCTGTTTAAAAGCTCTTCAATATTCAGTTTAAATATGTTTTTAAATACCTTGTTCCA
Source organism: Varecia variegata (assembly GCA_028533085.1). Lineage (NCBI taxonomy): Eukaryota > Metazoa > Chordata > Mammalia > Primates > Lemuridae > Varecia > Varecia variegata. The sequence goes on along the minus strand of CM052440.1, from coordinate 67,861,290 downwards.
GTAAGCTTAATTTTGTAACTCCAACCACTTTCGGGAAGTGAGTATGCAATTTGCTAACAGACCACTTGCTGTAGAATAGAAACACAACCTAAGTCATTATCAAATTTTAGTTTGTTACCTTGAAAAGCTATGGAATACCTAGAGTTGTCCACAGATCTGGGTTTATACCCATTTCCTAGCTCTCCATGGTAGGGGAACAACAGGGGTATATAAAGGGAAATTTCAGAAAGTTACAGCATCTCTTAATATTGGGGCAACCTATATTTCCCCAGACAAAAACAGGATGAGGTCACAATAGGATCACGGTAACAGTGTACGAAAGAACAATCCTCTAGATCAGGCACAACCTGAATAATGGCACACTTCTCATGCTTTTCCCAAATACTATAGGTACCACTGATTGAGTCTGTTATATACCAAGTACAAGCTAGGTGGGCTACATATATTATCTTACTTAATCACTACAACAGAACAACAAAGTAAATAAGGAAATTGCAGCTCATAGAGATTAAGTAACAGGCCCAAAGCCACACAACTAATAGGATTTATCTGACATTTTACATAGTTCTTTCATGGCCCTTATCACAGTTTATATTTATGTAT
>CM052440.1:67772368-67860187 GCA_028533085.1 Varecia variegata | reverse complement strand
GGCATAATTATTGATTAATGGCTTCTTCTACTTTGTGAGGGCAGGGACTTTATCTGTTTTAAACCCAGAGCCTGCAATAGTGCCTAGCACATTATAGGTGCTTCTTAATTTCTTGTCCTTATCATTCACTGGTAGCCAACTCCAATCCAAGTGACTATGGTGATATACGCCCTCTTTTTCTGCTCCCAAGACTTCAATGGTAACATTAAAGAAGGGGTTGTGAGCCTTCAACTTTCACATGATTCTTATTCAAATCTCACATGGATTTTGTGCTCGGGCTCTTTTATTTTATTTTAACTACCTCCCCACTCCAGGCCTCTCCACAGGCACAATCTCTAGTGAAAAAAGTGAAACTACAGGACAAAGTTAGTAGGACTTGCCTTGATGTATTTCAATTCAATACCAGCCTTCCCTGATGACCTCAGTGGACCAAACTTGTGCTCTGCAGCTCTCTCTGTCTCTGCCATTAGGAGAGAAGGTCATTCTCAAATGCCTCGGTTTCTTGCGAAGTAGACTCCTTGTTGGACCTCCGGTCTGCTCAGGCTCTGTGGGCCTGCAGAGTGTTCAAGGTTAGCCTCTCCACCTGGGGCTCCTACTGTGCTTGAGTTTGCATCGTTCCTGGAGGGCTTCATAGCCTGTGGTAAGACAGAATTTGTGACCTGGAGCCCTCACTCACAAAACACCTTGCCTCCAGATGCTTCCAAGAAAAGAGCAACCTATAATCAAGGACTTAACAGAAAATGAGAAGATGGAAGACTTGGTGTTAAAAGAGTAGAATGATATACTTTACATTATGGCTTTGCCAAAAATGTTGTATTTTTATTGCCATTTTTTGGACTAACCCAATAGAAATTGAGGTCACTTTGGTCTTCTTTCAAATTCTTTTTTTCATTGAATTCTCTCCAGCTTGAGGAACTTTGTGCAGGCTGTTCCCTCTGCTTGGCCTGCCCCCTACACCCCCCATTCCATTTCCTCCACTGGGTCTCAGCCTAAACGTCACTTCATCAGAGAGGTGACAAAGAACATTCAGAAATTTCATTTGGTTCTCATCATTTTCTTAGCACCCTGTTTATTTCTTTCATAGCACTTGCCACAATTTGTACCTTGATATTGTTTTGCTTACTTATTTATTCAACGTCTGTCTCCTCGTCTCCAGCCTACTTGAAGGCAAGGCTATATCTCCCTTAATCAAGGTCTCTTCTAATACCAAGAAGTCCTGGCAAGATTAGAAAATGTACCCTCTGATGTCCTTTTGACTGGGCATATTTTGCAGGGCACAATCTAGTTCCTCAGATTTTAGGATAGGTATTGACGGTTAAGGGCAAAGTCTTATTTATTGAACAAACTCCTAAAATACAGTTTTCTTCTCTTCTGGAATACTTTCCTTTCTGCCAATCCAGATTATATAGTTGTCTCAAATTTCAAGGCCTTGGCAATCTTTTGTCTTAAGAAACATTTTCTTAGAAATGACGCTGGGGAATTACTTGGATGTTAACTACCTATGTTGTTCTTCTGTTGGATGTCTTTTCACAGCTTTTTGTCTTTTTCACACAATTATGTGATTATTAGTATGCCTCTAAAAAATTAAAGCTTGGCACAACCTTGATGGAAAATGGGAACTTATAACCATGTTAGCACCAAAAACAATTGGGAAAAAAATACTGAAAGAATAGCAAAGACTAGAGAAACACTTGAATCTTCACAGAGATTTCTGTCCAGCCATTGGCTTAGAAGGTTACAGATACTGCAAAAAAAAGTGGGATATGTCCAGGGTCCTAAATGACCAAGCTTCTAGTAAATTTTTGGTGGTACCACCATTTAATAAAAACATGCTACAAACACTGATTTATTATATTTTAAAATAGGAATAAATATAAGTAAAACAGATACTGTGGAAGGCAGAATCTTTGAGCTTACTCAGTGTTTAGAGTGCTTAGACATATAAAAACCTGTTTTAGGAGAATGATACAGTACAGGGTGGCAAAGAATTAAAGTGCATAAAAATGTATCCAACAGATAATCAACTGAAAGCCCAATGGACACAGGGCCAGAGAATAGTTTGGATTGGATGCTTTTTTCCAGTGGGATTCTTTCTTCTAAGTATTAACCTATTTAATCTTTGGAAATGAAATATTTGTGTTTTAATGGAAAATCTGCATTTCATTATAAAATTAAAACTCATTGTTTTTGGCTCCTTTACTCCTCACCAAAGTATTCTAAGTTTTGTGTGTTCAATGTTTAATATAGAAAAAGAAATAGTACCAAAGAAGTCTAGAATAGAGGCATATTTATATACAGGTTCTAATCACGGTTTTTGGCTCTTGGAAAAAATTATATCAAATATCTTAAACTCAGTGTTTGAACTCTGTCTATTTGGGTTTGCTTGGTCCAAATTTGGAAGTTAGGCCCCTCTTCTGCCTCCAGCTCAGCCTTGCTATCTCAGTCTGAGTCATTCCGACCTGCACATCTAATCTCACAAATAATGAAAGAAACTTTTAATGTTAACTCTAAAATTATATCCACTATTACTGATCTAACTACTGTATTAATCAATCTTTTTTTTTTTGTTATTGTCCCAGTGAACCAACCCACCAACATGTTTGTCATCAATTTATAGAGAAGAAAATAATTAACTTCTATTCAATCAAAAGTCAGGTCACTGGGTAGAGATCATTTTTTCTCTTGACTATGCTTTGGAAAATTATAATTAATTCAGTAATTAAATGAAATAAAAATTTTTCTTATTCTGCTAATGGTGATTTTTCTCCCTGTGCCTGTGCATTTTATAGACAAGTTTCCTGGTCTATAAAATGGAGATAACATATTTGATTTGTTACCTTATTACCATACTTGTTAAGTTATGCCAGTGTCTATAACTGATAAATCCCAAATTCTCAGTGGCTTAACAAAATAAAATTCATTATTTGTCCAATGTGAATGTTCTTGTTTGGATATATCTCTTCCAAGTAGTGGTTCAACGACCCACGTTGTTTTCATATTGTGGATTCACCATCTTCACATGTGGCCTCGAAGTTTGCTGAGGAAGGGGAAAGAGACCATGGGGAAGGAAGAACTGATGCATAACAGCTTCAGCCTGTAAATGACACCCCTTACTCCTACTCACACTTCATTGATAAGAACAGTATACATTGCATTCCTAGATACAAGGGATCTGGGAAATGTAGTCTTAGCTAGGCAGCTGCTTCCAGGCAATACCTCCCCACCGAGGAATAAGATGCTCTGGTGATCAGCTAGTCTCTTTGCCAAAACCTAATTTTAAGGGTTGTAGTGAAGATTAGATTAGTAAATCCATGTAAAAAGCTTATAACAGGAGTTCTAATTGACTCCATATCCCAGAGTAAGGAGCATACATCAGGACTAAGACTAAAATTGAAGCAAATCTACTTTAATAAAGAATAAAATCAAGCCTAACAGACCCTAAATCTGCCAATAATTTAATTGCTTTCCAGAAGAAATTCAACATCCTTTAAAGAAATATCACAAAATCCAGACTTCCTACTGTGTATCATCTACAATGGTAAAACAATTACTAGACATGCAAAGATATAAAATAATGGCCCTTAGTCAAAAGAAAAATTATACATAAGCCTCAAGATGATCTAAGTGTTTGAATTAGCAGACTTGGCCTTTAAAATGGCTATTGTAAATATACTTAAGGACTAAAAGTAAAATATGATCACAATGAATGAACAGAAGGGAAATCTTGGCAGAGAATTAGAAGTTACAAAAATTAACCAAAAGAAAATTCTAGGATCAAAAATATATTTGAAAAATCACTGAACCCAACAATGCCTCTTCTGGGTAAATGCCCAAAGGAAATGAAATCACTACCTTGTAAAGGTATCTGCACTCCCATGTTAATTCATGAAAGTGCCCATCCATGGATGAATGGATAAAGAAATTGTGGTGTATTGGAATATTATTGAATTTTAAATGAACCTGGAGAACATTATGCTAAGTGAAATAAGCCAGAGACAGAGAGAAAAAAATACTGTGTGATTTCATTTATACGTAGCAGATGCTTAAAAAAAAAAAGAAAGAAAAAGTAGAATACATAGAAAAAGACAATAAAACAGTGGTTACCAGGGGCAGGGGGGTGGATGAGAAAAAACATGAGGAGATTTAGGTCAAATGATAAAAAGTTGCAGATATATGGGATGAACAAGTCTAGAGATCTAACATACAATATGAAGACTATAGTTAATAAAATTTTATTGTATTCAGGATTTTCACTAAGAGTAAATTTTAGGTACTCTCGACACATACACACACAAAAGAATAACCATGTGAGATGATGGATATGTTCATTTGCTTGACTATTACAGCCATGTCACTGTGTATATCAAAAATATGTTGTACATCTTAAATATATACAGTAAGATAAGTAAAACAAGTAATAAAAATCACTGGGTGGGCTTAATAGCACATTCAAAATGGCAGAAAAGGACAGTGAATTTGAAGGTAGATTGTTATAAATTATCCAATCTGAAAAACAGAGAGAGAAAAAGACTAAAAAAAATTAATAAATCTTCATTGGACATCATAGACATTTTATAATAATTAAAGGATCAATTTCAACTCATGAAGAAGACATGGCAATCATAAATGTGTATGTTCCTAACAGAACATCAAAGCATATGAAGCATGAATTTATAGAACTAAAGGGAGAAATAGACAAATTTACAATCATAGTTGAAAATTGCAACATCCCATCTCATTTATTGATAGTATAAGTAGACAAAAAACAAAATAATGAAGATGTGAACAACCCTGTTAATCACCTTAACCTACTGACATTTATTTAATACCAAATCCATAATGCAAGTCTCAATATATTTCAACAGACCTAAATCTCTTTGCAACAATGGAATTAAGTTAGACATCAGTAATAAGTAGGTATCAAGAAAAGTCCCAAATACTTGCAAATTAACAACATACTTCTAAATAACCCATAGGTCAAGAGGAAATCACAGTGGAAATTTAAAAATATTAAAAACCAAACAATCATGAAAACACAACATATCAAAATTTCTGGTATAGAACTAAAGCAGTGAATAAAGGGACATTTATAGTCTTAAATGCTTATATTGGAAAGTAATAGAATTTTAAAACAATGACCTAGGCTTCTCTAGGTTTCTATCTAGAGTAACCTAGGGAAAAAATAAAAAACTAAAAAAAGAAAAGTGAGCAAAATAAGAAGATAACAATAAAAGCAGAAATAAAGTGAAGAACTATATTTGGTTTTTTGAAAAGATCAATATAGTTGACAAACACCAGCAAGACAGATCAAGAAAAAAGACATAGGAGCCACACATATATTACCAATATCAGTAATAAAAGAAGGGAATTTCATTATGGACGCTGAAAGTGCACAAGAAAATAAAGGAATATTATGAAAAACTTTATGCCATCCATTTTGACTGTAGATGAAATAGAAAAATACCTTGAAAAACACAACTTACCAAAAACAACACAAAATGAAATAGAAAAATATAATACTATATATCAATTGAAGAAACTCAATATGTTATCTAAAATTTCCTGTGAAGAAAACTTCAGACCCAGATGGTTTCCCTGGTGAATTCTATCGAGTGTTATAGGAATAAATAATACAAATGTTTCATGAACTTTTTTATTTGATGAGGTCAGCATAATATTTATCACAAAACCTGAAAAAGATACCAGAAAGAAAAATCACCACTATTCATGAACGTAAATGCAAAAATACTTATCAAAATATAGCAATTAGAATCAAGCAATGTATAGATAAGACAATACATGAAGATGAAATGGGGCTTATTCCGGGAATGCAAGATTTAACATGGGAAAAGCAAGGAATGGCATTCACCATATTAACCGAATAAATGATTAGACCATAGAATCATTTCAATTTTTGTTGAAAAAGTTTTTGACAAAATTAAGTATCCATTCATGATAAAATATCCAGCAAACTAGAAATAGAACTTCTTCAACCTGAAAAAGGGCAGCTATGTAAAATCTAAGGCTAACATATTTAATTTTTATAGACTGGATGCTTTTTACCTATCATGAGTAACAAGGTAAGGATTTCTGCTTTCATCATTTCTATTCAGCAATGTACTAGAAGTCATAGCTAGTCCTGTCAGGCAAGATAAAGAAATAATATAAATGTTGGAAAGAAAGAAATAAAATTGTCCATCTTTGTGGAAGATAAAATTGTCTACATAGAAAATCCTCAAGAATTTACAAAGCAATTACTAAAAATATTAAGTAAATTTATCAAGGTTGCAAAACACAAGGTGAATATTCAAAATTCAATTATATTTCTTAAGTACTAACAGCAAATAAGAAGAACATAAACTTCAAAAAATGTTTCATTTACAAACATTAATACTTAGTAATATAGTAAACAGAAAATGTTCAATACCTCTACAATAAAATATGCTAAAATCCTTAATATAAATTACAGAAAATCTAAATAAATGGAAAGCTATACCATGTTCATTAATTGAAACACTTAATAATAGTAAGTTGTCATTTTTCCCCAAATCAATCTGTAGATTCAACATAATGCCAGCAAGCTTCATAATAAAAATTGACAAGATCTTTACAAAATATAGATGGAAATCCAAGGGTTCCAGAAAAATCAAAACAATCTTGAAGAAAAAAGAAACAATAAATTTGGAGCAATTACATTACCTGACTTAAAGAATTACTATAATGTTACATTAATTAAGATAGTGTGGTCCTGGCACATAGATGTTAAAATAGGTTTATAAAATAGAATACAGAGTCCATAAATAGACCCAAATCATTTTTGGTAAAGGTGCCAAAGAACAAAGTGAGAAAGAAAAGTCATTTCAACCAATGGAAAACTGAAAAATATATAGAAAAAAATTAACTTTGATTTCTAGCTCATGATACACAAATGTTAGTTCAAGATGCCTCATAGAACTAAATGTTAGAGATAAAATTAAAAAGCTTCTGGAAGAAAACATAGAAGAATATTTTTGAAACTTGGCAATGAGCAAAGATTTCTTAGACAAGACACATAAAGCCATCATGATAAAGAAAAAACTGAAAATTACACTTAATCAAAATTAAAGTCTACTCACCAAAAATTTCCATTAAAAAACAATATTAGGCAAGCCACAAAATATTCATAAAACATGTATCTTACAAAGACCTGTGTCCAGAACATATAAAGAACTCTTACAACTCACTAATAAAAAGATAAATTACCCTATTTAAAAATGGGCAAAGACTTGGAAAGATACTTCATAAAGGAAGGTATACAAATAGCCAATGAGCACATGAAAAAGTACTCAGCATCTTGAATGATCGAGGAAATGCAAACTGAAAGCTCAATGAGATACTACTATTCATCCCTAGAATAGTTAAAATTGAACATACTGACAACACAAAATATTGGCTAAACTATGGAGCAACCAGAATTCTCATATATTGTTGGTGGGCATGAAGAATGGCACAACCACATTGGAAGAAATTTTGTCAATTTCTAATAAAGTTAAACATATACCTACCATATGACCCAGCATTCTACTCCTAGGCATTAAGCCAATAGAAATGAAAAACATATGTCCACAAAACTACTTGTTCAAAATGATTCATAACAGCTTTATTCCTAATGTCTCCAAACCAGAAATAACCCAAATGTCAATCAAAAGGGAATGGATAAAAATTTTGTGGTATATTTATTCATAACATTATATGTAATGAAGTACTCCTCATCTATAAAAATCATAAATGACTGAAAAATATAACAATATGATGTATCTCAAAGACATTAGGCTGAGAGAAAGAAGGCAAACATAAAAGCATATATACTATGAGTCCATTAGTATGGACTCATAGTATATATGAAGTTCTAGAAAAAACAAAGCTAATCCATGATTTAAAAAAATAAGAAACATGGTTGCCTCTGGAGTGGGTGAACTTGACTGAGTATGGGCAGGAAGGAAATTTCTGGGTGACGGAAATATTCTTTATCTCGATACTGATGTGTATTATACATCTGCATGCATTTGTCAAGCCCTTTGTATTGAATATTTAAGATTCATGCATTTTCTGAAGGCAAGCTTTACCAAAAAAAAAAAAAAAAGAACTGTAAAAATTAACAGCTCCTGATACATATACTTAATAAAGATTAGCTGCTTCTATCAAGATAAAAGGGATATTCCTTAGATTATACACTTTATTAATGGAGAGCTCTCTTTTTAGATAGATTATAGATGAGTGAATGGTTGTATAGACAGATTAGATAGATAGGTAGGTAGGCAGGTGGGTAGATAGATAGATGGATAGACAGACAGATAAAGGTGCTGACCTAATCACAATAGGTTGCATAGCTCTTCTATTATTGATAGCATCTGTATCCCTATTCATTTACATTCTCTTGACACTTCTCCCTTTCCCCATCCAGCAGCTAACAAAAATACACATTTGTAATATGATTCAACAAACATAAGGGCATATTTTTGTGACAGTGAACTAGGAATGAGAATAACACAGTGGGAAGAGCTCAGTCTTTTAGATTAGGTAGACTGAATTTCAATCTTGGCTTTGCAATTTATTAGTTGAGTGACTTTGTGCAAGTAACTCAACTTCCCTGAGAATCTGCTTCTTTAGCCATAACCTGGAATAACACTCCAAGGGGTTCATTTACTCATCTGTCCCACAGGGAACATTGACTTCCTATTGTCTGCCAGGAATTGGCTGTAGATTTTGAAAAGAACACTTATGTCCAGAACATACAAGAATTCCTACAACTCAATAAAAAGACAAACTATCCTACTTAAAAATAGGCAAAGACTTGAACAGACACTTCAGGGGTGGAGAGTGGATAAAAAGAACCCCAGAGTAAATGCTGGAAAACTAGTCAGGGGGCTCTTTCAGCAGTTTGTGGTAGAGATGATCTCATTTTGAAATAGAGGAATGACAGTGAAATAAGAGAGATGCGGACTGACTCTAGATATGCTTGACAAGTAAAATTCGTAGAACGTTGGTGTGAATTGGATATAAGGGACATGAGAAAGGAGGCTACAAGGGTGTTTCTTGCCTGCCCAACAGGACAGATGGTGGTGCCTTCCACTGAGAGAAGAAATGCTGCTAGGGGACCAGATTTGGTAGTTTTTAAGATAAATGTAGAAAGAGCATATCATGATGACTGGCCCCAGAGTGGGCACTCAGTGAATGGAAGCTACTTTGGAACGGTGCAAAGCTAATTAACTCATGTGTGCATCAGACCCGTAGTTTCAGCCACTGTTTGAAAATAAAGGTTTTTTTGTTTTGTTTTTTTTTGAGAAAAAGCAAACATCAGTCAAGCACAAAAATATGTACCCAAATATATGTGCACAAATTTTTTTCAGAGATATCACAGCTCTAGATCTAGGAGGCTAACTACATTAATTATAATGTGTCTGTTTGAGAATACTATGCGACCATTGAATTTCTCCTTCCTCTCTCTCATCTCTGTACACACAAAGGTTTCAGAAACTCAGACAAATGTGTAGTAATTTGACTGAAAAAAGAAAACAACTTTACTAAAGAAGTTAATGAATTGATCAAAAAGGAAAGAGGTCTATCTTACATTGAAGAAAAGAGGTGTAAGACACCAGATATAGTATTTGATATTTCTGTGCAAGGAGTTGCTTTAAAACATAATATAATAATAGTATTCATGGAATGAATTTGATACTGCCTTGTAATCAGTTTACATATGAAAGAAACTTGTAGACTTTAATAACAAAACCAGGTTTTGGAAGAGATGAGTAAAGAACCCTTATTTTTTATTTCGTGCTTTGAAACCTGAATTGAGATGTTTCACTACTCATAAATCACGATGAAATCATGGAAGGCATCCTATCAAGAACTAAAACCCTAGAGAGGCTATTAGCAATTTTGCTTTTACACTTCCTACGTGATTGAGGAAATGTGGGTTCTACTTCCCCATGAGACGCTTATTGCCAAGTTTGGTATAACTGCTGCTATATCAACTGAAAGGATGAAGCATTATAGTGGGGCTTTTTGCAGATCTTGCCTTAGAGAGTTAAATGTCGATGCCCAAAATGCTAAAAGTATGCTTTAAGTTAGAGGAAAATTAGCTTCCTATGGAGAAAGAGAGCATCTCATAACAAATATATAAATAATGGTCATACAAAACATACAAAATTTGTATTTGTACTAGAGGCATAAAAAGATACATGTTTTATAAACAGAGAGGTCAGATTTGGTCAGGGAAAAGCAAGTGTTACTGCAGTGTAAGTGAGACTTTGGTAGGCATAGTGGGTGAGAGAAGACATTTTATTATAAGGAATAGCATGAGCACGGGCACAAAGATTGCCTAGATAAGAGGTTCATGCAAGTGGGGATAAAGGGAATGAAAAGAAGAAACCAATTGCTGTGATGTGAAGGTGTGGGTCGCTGTGTGTGGAGAGAATGGAAAGTGAGTGGTGAGGCTACAGCATAGCCAGTGAAACCCTAAACAAGAGTGAACACAGAAATGATGAATGAGTGAAGTCTAATTTCAGAAAATTACATATGTTGGAGCCTCCTAGCTCAGTTTATTGGCATGGCATGAGAATTAGTTTCAGGTTATGTTTAGGAGATTGGTGCCTAATATCAAATTTAGAGTTGACTCTTGAAAGTTTTGAATTACATAAGAGGTGTTTGATGTAGAGACAAAATACTAGAATCCTGCTTTACAAGGAAGCCATAAAGGCATTTTAGAGTTTTTTTAGCCGTAAAAACATAAACAAAATGTTAGAACAACTTATTAGCTTAAAGAAATGCAGCCAAGTTGAGTATAGATCAGATTCTAGGACAAACTGTAATATAAGTTCTTGGAGTCAGGGATAAGCTTCTTCTAACATATGCTCTGACTTAAGTCAGTCTTGTCCATAAGGTAAAGGAGGATGGAAAATTTTATTTTTATAAGCTATTAAACTGTGAATAGGAGATTGAACTTAATATAGGGCTGTATCATGACAAGCCATTAAATCAGGGTGGGAAAGATAATTCTACTGTTTTTCCAACAGCGTAGCAATTGAAAATAGGAGGGAAGGTTTTAGCTTGAGCATTCTCATAAGTCCCTATGGACTATGAACTGACTAGTAGGGATGTTGCCTAGAACTGTGGCAGCTGGTGAGTAATTTGTAGCCTGTAGCCACCTCATTCTAAGTATGTTTACAGCAACTCTTTGGCTCAACTGTTTGGGTAAGAGTCATTCTCACTGGACCTATTATCACCAGGCCACTCCATATTTATGGCATGCGACCAAGTGATGCAGATGTCTGGAGACATATTAGGTTGAAGATATGCTAAATTAGGAATTAAGATTCTTAGAGTACAATAAGGAGGGGATTTCTGGATAGAAGGGGATTTTTTAAGGTGGCTTATTATCTGATTGGATGGTTAATATTTTTCATCTTAGCTGTGCCTCTACTGGAATTAAAGACTTTGGCATGGAGGGTGCCTGGCAGGGGGTGTGTGTAGAAGAGAGACTTCTCACAGTTGTGTTAGGAATCCCTGAAGGTCCTATATGGAATCAGGAAAATCACAACCTCCTAGTTACACACACAGTTAGCGAGTTGCTCTTCTATCTCCAGGGATGTTTTACCCAAAAAGAATGACTTGAGTGAGTCAGTTCCTTTCCCTGGGTTTCCTTTTCTTCACTGATTAAAATAAAGTGGAACAACTCCCATTTAGAATCCAGGCTCTTAGACTTTTTCGTGTATTCATAGTCTCATGATTTGCACAATTCCTCACACCTTCCTATATCCATGCCCTTTGCACTGTGACTTCGAAGCTCCTCTGTCAAGGAGCTGATTCTATTTCCCATCCCTTGAATTTGGATTGACCTTGTGACTTACTTTGGTCTATAGAATCATAAAGAAGTGAAAATGTGCCAATTCCAAGTCTAGGCCTCAAAAGGTCTGTGTGCTTTTACTCATTCTCTTGGAATTCTGCCACCACTATGTGAACAAGCCTGATGGATGGTAAGAGACAAGTGGCCCAATCACTCCTATGGCTCCAGCTGGCAGCCAGTGAAACACCAGATGTAAGTGAGGCCATTGCAGATCAGCCAGTCCCCTGTTAACCTGCCAGCTGATGGCAGGTGCATGAATGAGCCAAGCTGAGATCAGTTAAACCTGGCACAAATCAGCAGAACCACCCATCTGACCTATAGAATTGTAAGCAATAATGCATGTTTATTTTTTTTTTTAAAGAGGGGTTAACAAACCATGGGCCCATGAGCCAGCTGCCAGTTTATGTAAATAAAGTTTTATTGGAACACAGCCATACCCATTTGTCTATATATCATCTATGGCTGCTTTCACACTATAATGGCAGAGTTGAGTAGTTGCCACAGAAACTGTATGGTCCATAAAGACTAAAATATTTACTATCTGGTCCTTTAAGAAAAAGTTTGATAACTCACTGTTTTAAATCACTAAGTTTTGGGGTGATTTGTTACACATAAAAATCTACCAAGTACACTATTACATCAAGAGATTGATAAATCACTTTGGTTGTTTATTCTTGCAAAATAAACCATTTCCTAAAACTCAGTGGCTTGAATGGCAATGATTTTTTTCTCTCTCACAATTCTGTGAGTTAACTGGGCTCAGCTGGGCAGTTCTTCTGCTCCTCATGGTATTGGATGTTGGTGTTTTATTGGAGTAAGACTGGACTGGAATTTCTGAGCTGGCTCATTCAAGTGGCTGGCAGATGATGCTGGCTTTCATCTGGGAGATTAGCTGAACCTGTTGAGGGGGTGTGGGAGGCACTTACATGCAGGTTATACACATGGCTTGGTGGCTAGACTCTGAGAGGAAGCATCTCAAAAGTGAGAGTTTTAAGAGATTCAAGCCAAAGCTAAAAGAATTCTTATGACTTAGTATTAGAAGTTTATTTTTGCCATATTCTATTGGTCAAAAGTTAGCCAACCCCAGTTCAAGGAGGGGAGTAAAGACTCGGGGGTTAAGGTTTATAGTGGGGGGGAGACATCTTTGAAGACTATCTCAAGTAAGAATATATAGCCTTTCCTTCCCTTCTTCCCTCTTCTGCTTTCTTTTGTCTACATTTTATGGTATAGGAATTGTTAGACTTACTGGTATGCTGGATAGACATACATACATATATACATATATGTGCATATATGTATGTGTGTGATATATATCTCGTATATATACATATATAACAACTTAATCACAATTCTTGGATTGGAATCTTAGCCTGACTTGTTGACCCAGTTGGACAGCAGGGTGATGTTTATATGTGGACTTTTACCTTGGGGAAGGGCCATTTCACATCTGCTTTAATTAAAATGTGTGATGACTCTTTAACCTTAACAGTTTTAAATCTTTTAATCATATTATAGCATTTTATCCATCTTTGGCAAGCTTATAATTTAGATTGGAAGGTAACCAAGAATGAAATGAATGAAATAATGTAACAATTTTCCATGATCCTTTATTCTCCCTTTGGCAGCCATTGCCTCCCATGCACCTGTGAGCTCAGCATGACCCACTCAACACAAAGTTTAAAAGAAGGCAGAGTGCAGATTATCTAGGTGCTACAACATTGCTCACTTTGGGGATTCCTCTCTCAGTGATCATCTAAATTTCCAGTGCTCTGTGCCTTAAGCTCTTGGTTCATTCTGTCTTAACTGAGAGGTCAATTGCTTTGAACCACAAAATCCCATCATCTGTTTCCTGCTCCTGATTTTCAGAACATTGGCTTGCTCTCTAGCAGCTTTGAGATCTTTCACTCTTAATGCGGCTATCTCTAGCCCATATCACCCCTTCTCTCTTTAAAGTTCTATGGCAACAATGCCTACCTGGACACCTCTCAACACACACCCACACCCCATAGTTCTGTATAGTGAAAGCAAGGCTGGAAGACAGAGAAGTTCTTTCTCTTCATTTTATGCTGGAAGTTAAATTGGGTGGGTTGAAATGAGGCATAAACCCCTTTCCTTTGCTAACTCCTTCCCAGGGGATTCAGAAGAAATGTTATACTAACTCCTGCCGAATATTTGCTTCTCCCTATTCATGACATTTACATGTTAAAATAACAATGCTGCACCTAATTGTGCTTTCTCTATAAATATTTCCAAAATACATGATTTCTTACATGATTATGTTGAATATTTCCACTTATCATCCCCTTTCACCATAGTATTTTGTAATCTATCCTTTTGTGTTGCTAGTTTCTCCTAAATTACTCTGAGCCCCTGAGACAAATCTAAGACCCAACCCATGGTCAAATGCTCTCATTCCTTTACTCCCAGCTATTCAGCTGCTGCTTTTTTCCTTTTTCTTTCAGTTAGTGTTTACATATTACATTCTTATTTTAAAAATTTCAATAGATTTAGAGGGTACAAGTGTTTTTTGTTACATGGATGAATTGTATAATGCTGAAGTCAGGGACTTTAGCGTACCCATACCAAAATAGTGTAGATTGTACTCAATAGGTAATTTTTTTGTCCTTTAATCCCCTCCCACCCTCTTGTTCTTTGTTTCCAATGTCCATTACACTACTTTATGATCATATATACCCATTGTTTAGCTCCCACTTATAAGTGAGAATGTGTCGTGTTTGTTTTTTTATTCCTGAGATGATACTTCACTTAGGATAATGGTCTCTAGTTACATCCAAGTTGTTGCAAAAGACATTATTTCATTCCTTTTTATGCCTGAGTAGTACTCCATGGTGTGTGTGTGTGTGTGTGTGTGTGTGTGTGTGTGTGTATGTACACCACATTTTCTTTATCCACTCATCAGGTCATGTGCACTTAGGTTTATTCCATATCTTTGCAATTGTGGATTTCCAGAATCTACAAAGAATTCAAACAAATAATCATGAAAAAAACAAATAACCCCATTAAAAAGTGAGCAAAAGACATGGAAAGATTTTTTTCAAAGTAAGATATACACATGGCCAACAGACATATGAAAAAATGTTTAACATCATTAATCATTAGGGAAATTTAAATTAAAACCACAATGAGATACCACCTTATCCCTGTCAGAATTGCCATTATTAAAAAGTCAAAAAACAATAGATGTTGGTGAGGGTACAATGAAAAGAGAATGCTCATTCACTGTTGGTGGGACTGCAAATTAAAACAACCTCTATGGAAAACAGTATGGAAATTCCTCAAAGAACTAAAAGTAGACCTGTCAGGTTTTAGTCTGAAATATCAGTTCTTGGCATGCCCATGGCTGAGAATGACCAGACACACCAAAGTAAGGCAAGCACAAAAATGAGGTTTATTGAGGAGAAAAAAATAGTATTATAGAGCAAGACCAAGATGTAGGTTTACAAAGCATGATACATATGTCACAGATGACCATTAGACCCATTGTTTTAGCAAGGGGAATGGGCAAAAAGGGAAAGGTTATGGTCTGCATCTGTTTTAAAGTGCTTAGATTGGGACCTCCGTTGTGGTTCAGAGGTCACCATAGAACCACCTTGATTGGACAGTTGGGAGTTGCATGACCTGTCTTACTATGTATACCAGTTGTTCTGGGTCAATTTCTGGACTCCATGGTATCTGTGCTGTTTGGCCCATGGGCTAGAGAGTCCTCTGCATTCTTTTGCAGCAGGTGTGCTAAGTTCTGATTGGCAGATTCATAGAGTATTCTCTCCTCCCCCACGTATGGCAGTTGCTCAGGAAGGGATTAGGGTGGGGCAGGACCAATTGTACGGAGGCAACAGTACTCATTTTTGTACCAGGGAGACCTGGAATCTCTTGCTATCTACCTAATAGACCTAACATTTCATCCAGCAATCCCACTAATGGGTATCTATCCAAAGGAAAAGAAATTATTATATTGAAAAGATACCTGCACTCTAATATTTATCTCAGCTGCTTCTTATTTCCTGTGTTCTGTCCTGCCCTTGCTCCCTCTTCCCTTTTCCTCTTTCCCCTGCTATCCCTCACAATGGTCAGTTTGTGGAGGTAAGAGATCACACCAATTCCATCTAGGAAGTGTCTTACATAAACACGGTAGGTTGTATGGAAGAGGTCACCCCTCTCCTCGGTGTTACTGCATAGACACAGAAGACAAAAACCTGAATTGTGTTTGAGAGAGATTGACTCTATGCCACAGAACTAAGCCAAGAGAGAAAATTGGCTTAGTGTTCAGTCCAGCAGGATTAGATAGGCAAGGAGAAGGAGTTTTTTAAAAAAAGAAAGCATGACAATAGAGAGTGAGAGAGAAGGCTAACAAAATGTATCCTGCAGCAATTCCATGAATGGAGTGTGTACAACAGTGCCAGCTTTTCCTTGTGGTCATGATAGGTTCATTTAAATTGCTGGAATAAAACCCATCTGCTGTTGCCCAGGTGAGTTCTCCTATTTTTATTTATTATGTTTTTGTTTTTTGTTTTTGCAGTATTCTTGTATATTCTGCTCTGTCAGTTCTTCTGTTCTTTGTTTATGGATGTCTCCTGAAAATTAATCATGGTTCTAGGCTCTCTACTCCATACTCACTACTTTAAGTTTTTTAACTTCTTTTTAAAAAACATTCTTAATGGAGTTGCAATTTAAATACAGTAAAATGTACACATTTGAAGTATACACCTTAATTTGTGTGTGTACGTGCACCTGTGTGTGCAGACACCCACATCAAACTATGGAAGACTTCTATCACACCAGAGGGCTCCATTCCTCACATCTCTTCTGAGAAACCACAGTCATGCACTGTATAACACCAATGTTTTGGTCAACAACAAAATGCACATACAATAGTGGTCTCATTAGATTACAATGGAGCTGAAAAATTCCTATCACCTAGTGATTTGTGTTACAATTGCCTAAAGTATTCAGTACAGTAACATGCTGTGCAGGTTTTGTAGCCTAGAAGCAATAGACTATACTATATAGCCTATGTGTGTAATAGGGTATACCATCTAGGTTTGTATAAGTACACTCTATGATGTTTGCATAACAACAAAATTGCTTAAAGATGTATTTCTCAGCACATGTCCCTGTTAAGTGACACATGACTACTGCCCTGAAGTTTTATCTGGCCTGTTTTCTTATTAACAACTTTTAAAAGGCATCATTTATATACAATAAATGGCATATTTCAAAGTATACAGTTTGATAAGTTTTGACATGTATACACTTGTGAAAACACAATCAAGATGATGAGCATATCCACCACTTCCAAAAGTTTCCACATGCTTCTTTGTAATCCCCACCTCCCAATTTTCCTTACCCTCCAATCCCCAGCAATCATTGATTGTACTTTCCTGAATTTTATATAAATGGAATCACACAGTATGTCTTTTTTGACTTGTTTCTTTCATTCATATAATTATTTTCTGATCCATCTATGATGTAGCATGTATCAATACTTCATTCCTTTTGCTTCCATTGTATGAATATACCACAATTTTTTCATCCATTTACCAGTGATGGCTATTTGAGTTGTGTCCAGTGGCTATTACAAATGAAGTTGCAGTGAACATGATACATGCTTTTATTTCTCTTGCGTAAATACCTTAGAATGGCTTGATCATGTGGTATATTCATGTTTAACTTTTTTAAGAAACTGCCACACTGTTTTTCCAAGTGGTTCTACCATTACATTTCTACCAGCCATGTATGAAAATTCCTGTTTCTCCACATCCTTGTCAGTGCTTACTTTTTAAAATTTTAGCCATTTTAATAGGTGGGAAGTGGTATCTCATTCTCGTTTTATTTGTATTGTTTTTCCTTATGACTAATGATGTTAGCATCTTTTCATGTGCTTATTTGCTAACCATATGTCTTCTTTAATGTTCATATCCTTCACTCATTTTAAAAATTGGTTTCTTCTTATTGAATTTTGAGAATTCTTTACATATTCTGAATGTAAGTACTTCATCAGATATATGATTTGCAAATATTTTCTTCAAGTCTGGTTTTCCTTTTATTATTTTAATAGTGTCTTTTAAAAAAAATTAGATATTTTTATTTCTTCAAATTTGTTACTTACCAGGAGTGACTGAAATAACAAAATATAATTGAGTCCCATCATCATCATCATCATTATCGTGAAAATGGCTTTAAGAAAAAACTGGTCAGATGCATATTATTACTTTCCATTTTCAACCAGTAAATTGTTGCCATTGATAAGTAGAGAACCAAGGATCTGTCAGGAAGGCTTTAAGGTACAACATGCCCATTTACAGAGGGAAAAAAATGAGGAAGTAACTTGTGTGACCTTCTTAATTTCATCATACAAGATAAGCACAAAAGTACCACCCACATCTCTGAGAAAATTGACCCTGCACCCTTGAAAAAAGCTTTCCCTTCTTCATCATGAGCAATTTTCCTCCAGCAGTCAAGGGTGCTTGTATGTGATATCAGTTCTTTTGCACCCTGACTGTCTCATCATGCAGCGGCAAATGCTGTCAAACGGATAGGAAGTCAACCCAGCAACCGCTGTGATGGACGGTGCAATCATCCGGCTGATGATGAAAATGAATATTCTTGGGATCTGAACAGTGTAATTTGAAGAGCAGAAGCTTGTATTTTGATGAATTCCAATTTATCAATGTTTTCGTTTATGGATTGTGCTTTTGGTGTCATGTCTAAGAAATCTTTGCCTAATCTAAGGTCACAAAGAGTTTCTTCTGTGTTTTCTTCTTTGCATATGGCTACCCGATTGTTCTAGCACCATTTGTTGAAAAGACTAGTTTTGCTTATTTTTGAATTTCCTATAAATGGAATCATGCAATATGTCCTTATTTTGTCTGGTTTCTTTTGCTCAAAATTATGTCTTTGAAATTTATTGATTTTCTTGTGTGTAACAGTAGTTTATTTTATTCCCTTGCTGTATATGGTTTCATTGTATGAACATACTACCACCTACTCATCCATTTTATTATTGATAGGCATTTCTGTTGTTGAACCTGAACAGTTTCTTGCTCTTACGAATAATGCTCTTATGAACATTCTTGCCTTATGGTGGTATAAGCAATAATTTCACTTGGGCATATACTTAGGAGTGGAATTTCTGAGTCATAGAGTATGAAAATATTTAGCTTTGGTGGATAGTGCCAAAAAGATTTTTTAGTGGGTATACCAATTTTGTCTTTCACTGACAATGTATGAAGGTTCCACTTACCCACCGATACTTGATATTGTCAGTTTTTCCTTATTGTAGTCATTCTAGAGGACATGTAGTGATATCTGATTTTGGTTAATGTGCATTTTCCTAAGGAATAACAATTTTGAGCACACTGAATATGTTTATAGGCCATTTGGATTATCCTCTTTTTCAAAGTATCTGCTTAAGTATTTCTCCAATTAAAAATGGTTTGTCTGTTTTTTTTTATTTGAAGTTCTTTATATGTTTTGGATATGAGTACTTTGTTGAATATATAGAATTTCTTAATTTTAGTAACATGAACCTTTTCAATCATTTTTTTCATATATGGCTTGTGTTCTAATACTCCATTTAAGAAATCTTAAAAAGAAGTTCCTAAAGCTTATCTCCTATGTTTTCTTTTAAAACTTTTATTTTTACTTTGAAATTTAAATCTATGATACGCCTTGAAATAATTTTTGTGTATACTGTGAAAAACAGTTCAAGGTTCATTCTTTTAAATGTGGATATCCAGTTGACACAACACCACTTATTGAAAAGACCATCCTTTTCCCCACTAAAGTGAGCAACACCTTTGTCATAGATTGTACTGTATCAGTTGGTGGTCTGTTCATGGACTTTCTCATTTGTTCCATTATTCTAGTCTTGTACAGTGTCCTAATTACTTCAGATTTATAAAAGTCTTGAGGTCTGGTAGGACAAGATCTTTTCTTCTTCTTCAAGACTGCTGTAATTTTCTAGGTCCTTTGTATTTCCATGTAAATTGTAGAGTCAGATTAGTAGTTTCTGCAACATCCCATTAAAATTTTGGTTGTGACTATATTAAATCTATAGATCTATAGAGAATTTTCATATTAAAAACACTGATTCCTCCAATCTAGGAACTTGGTATATTTCACCATTATCTAGGTCTTTAATTCTTTCAGCATTGTTTTATGGCTTTTAATGTAAATGTCTGATCTTGCACATATTTTAATACATTTATTCCTATATATTTGATGCATTTTATTGCAATTTTGAATAATATTGTTTTTAAAAGTTTCTGCTAGAAGTATATAAGCATACATTAATTCGGTATATTGACTTTTAATATAATAACCTTGCTAAATTGACCTAGTAATTTTAATATTTTATATGTAGAGTTTTTTGGTTTATTCTACATACAGAATTGTACTCCCTGTGAATAATGATTGTTTTCCTTTTCTTTTACTATTTTTATGTATTTTATTTCCTTTACTTTCCTTATTTCACAGGATAGGATCTCTAGTACAACGTTGAATAGAAGTGGATAATAATGGACTCCCTTGTCTTCTTGTTAATATTTTTTATTTTATCCACCTACCATCTATGCATATGCTATACTCATTAGATTTGTTTTCCTCCTTATTTGTCCTGTGAGTAGGAATCCCCTGCTCTGGGGGGATTCCAGATTTCTTCTCCAAACTCACGTAGTCATCTGGACTATGGGCGTCTCCTCTTGGCTCATATTGAATATTGTAGATTATGTATTTTATAGTTCTGATTGCAAGATGCTGTAAGTAGCTCGGTAATTTCCTCTCACACAAGACAAAATTTCTGTAGGGCAGGGATTATGCCGTTATCCCTTTATTCCTGGCATCATACACAGTGACTGACTCATACAAAGTACTTGATGAATATTTGATAAGTGTTTACTGCATGAAAGAATGATGCTCAAACTCTGACTTTTCACCAGTCTTCTATAGCTAGATATTAACTAGATGTTTTTGTTTAGCTGTACTTCCTGTGGGACACTTATGCCCTGAATTTAATGAAATAAACTTTCTCTCTCCTTCTGTGTTCCCTTCCCAATGACTCAACTGTCCAATTAATTTTCCAGGACATTCATCGGGTAGTTAATTTTTACTGCTTCCTTTTTGTCTTATTTGGCTTCCCATATCAAATCAGTGCTCATAAACTATTCATTCTTTCTTGCTGGGTTTTTTTGGATTTGAGCGCCACCCCCCCCACCTCCCACCCACATTTCTGTAGTCATTATCCCAGTGCAGAGTTTTATTGTTTCATTCCTTGACTATGTTAACTCCTTCTGAGATGTTTTGTTTCCTGTCCTTCTATTCTTCAGCCTCCTCACCACACAGCTAACAAAACAGACTTCCTTAGACATTACTTCAATTAGCCACTTCCTCCAAGGAGTAGATTCCTTTTATCTATGCTAATGGAGTCTCAACTCTCATTCATTAAACATCATGTGCATCCAGCCCCATCTATCTCCAATAGAGTCATCCAGTCCACCTCACAAATGAAGTGTTCTCACCATGTCCACTTCCTTCTCATTCTCCTTTAAGTCCCTTGGAATGTGCCTTCTCCTTTTCTCTTCCATCATGCCTTATCTATGTAACTTTCTTCAAGATCTGGCTCCATATTTACCTCTTTCAGAAAGATGTCAATGAATTGTATCATTTCAAATGAAACGTTCCCTTTATATTCTCCTAACACTTGTAGTCTATAAATATTACTCTAAAGACCAATTATCTGGGAAGCACAATTTGGCAGTTCAGAGATGATATTTCAACACACAAGACTTTATGTCAACAAATGCTTTTTACCATGGTTACAAATATTTGTCTGCTAAAGAGTTAATTGATCCGGGCTGTCTGGTGAGGAATGCAAGAATTGTGACATTCAGATGTGTGAACGATGTGTATAAGCAACAAGGTCAAGTATTTTTGTTCTTTTGAATTATAAACTGTGGCTCATTACTGTGTTCAGGTGTTAGCTGGAATAGAATCATAAACTGTAGCATATGAACTCAGGCAAGAAATCGTGTGATGTATGATTTCTCCTGTGATTGTGGGATTTGTGAGGACCAAAAGGGACCTGGGTGTTATGTAGCCCCCTTTCTCCAGTTTACAACAGAAGGACATAGAGTCCTTGGAAAGTTATGACTTACCCAAAGTCTCACATCTAATTAATAGCATAATTGTGATTATATCCTCAGTCTCCTAATGTAAAGTACAGAGGTTTTTTTATATTTCATAAGTTCACCCATGTTGGTTTTAAAACTGCCATGGAGGGGTCTAGCTGCATGGTAATCCCCCAGAAGTCAGGAGCCATGCCTGTGCTTTCTTTCACTTTCCCCAGAATAGCCTCCTGGGAGAGAATTCAGCCTCAGCATTTACTAGACACCCTTTCCCCCAAGTTGTACTTTCTACCTGGAAAACTCTCAATAATGTTTTCGGAATCAGAATGAAAGGGAGATTTTCTCCCCTAAAGCATTTTTTCGTCATTTATCTTTGGAATATAGGTGTCAAGACTTGTGAATTATCAGAGACTCCTAAAATTTGTCTGAGCTATGAGTTAAGAAGATGCATTTCCTAAGCAGTATTGCTTACTGCTAAGTGATTTCCTAAAATCTCTCTTTCAGCATCTGGTCAGAGCTAGAAAAAATAAAATAAAATAAAATAATAAATTAAAAGTGAAAGTTAAGAAAAGGAAATAAGAAAAGAAAAGAAAAGAATCAACAAGAGAAGCAAGTTGCAGCATCCTTGCTTAGCCTCGGGCTGCCGATCCAGGCCTGGCCACAGCTACCGTGTGTCCCCACGGCGATGTCTCTCCCATAGCTGTTCTTCCAGTCCTGAACCAAGGCAGATGTTGGACTCAGGATGGTTCCCCTACCAGGGGACTGACAGAAGAGCCAGGATATTAAACTCTTGACCTCCAACAGGAGCCAAATCTCAGACACAGATTCCAATGAACTGCAGTAAGTCCCTCTTCCTAAAAGTGAAAGTTGAGAGAATTGCCAGAAAAATTTGAGGACAACAACCATTTTCCTCAGAAGGTAAGCAGACCGTTGCTCACCTCATCGGGTTAGAATCCTAAGTTAAGTGACTACCCAGAGGTCACATTATTCCTGTTTTATTTTTCATGTCTAGATCGAAACTCCCCAAACCAGAGGAATATGAAAGGAAGTCAGCTGTTTACAAGAGAGGGAACTGTCGCCTATTTATTTACAGGGGCCCAGGTAAACAGCCCGATCAGGAAGAAATGACAAGTCACAAGTGTGGTCCAGGGACTGACGTGGGGCAGGCATTCAACTGAAATGTGAAATCTTACAACATCCATTGGAACTGAGAAAGAAAGCATGTTTTCATGCAGCGATATTTTTAAAATGTTATGCGTAAGCTCCGAAAGTTCATTCATCATGGGGGTTTGAACACTGTTGATTTGTTTTAAGCAACTGCTATTATACCACCGAAGTCCTCCTATTACCTAACAGCAGCACTTGAGTCATCTGTTTACTTAGTTCCTTCATTCAATTTTGTGCACTGTAACTTTTCAACTTTATAGTCTTTCCCCAATTCTCTTTTACTTAGAGAAAATCAACAAAACAAAAATTATTCCCATATTTTCCTTTGTAAAGAAGGTCCCATCTGAGCAACATTATTCCAGCCACTGCAGTTCAGTTTTTTTTTCTCCTTAACAAGAGCACAGAAGTGGTCTTTTTTCCCCTTGAATGTGCATATTCCTGATGGAGCTTAAAAACTTCCATAAATCAATAAAGTAATTGCTACATAATGACCTATTGTTAGTGTTCGTGCCCAGAATGATGTCACAAGGGGGTAATGGAGCTACTGAATCAAAAAATGGCAGCTGTTTCCAATTTATTTGAGAGTCAGTTGGACAGAAAATTAAATAAACACATAGACAAGAAGGACAAGGGCAAGTCCTTGTATTATTCTTATGATAGTTTTAATTCAATTGCAGAAGTCAGCAGGCAGCAGATACCGTGGCCCAGAGTTTCATTAATTGCCTGTCTCGCATGTCAGGGAGACAGCACATGCTCACTTCATCATTTTCAGCTTTTGTTATTTGCATTTTAAAATACTCACACCAGTGAAGCACGAACCAAACTTTTCTTGGTTTTTATGTGGCGGTGGTTGTCAGCGCAGCCCTCCGACTCTCAGAAATGTGTGCTTGGGAGGAGTGACTTTATCCTCTACCTGCCTTGATGGTGTCTCTCTCCTCCCTCAGGGTAGGCAGCCCAGAATTTTAAAAAATTACTCTCTCCTCCTTGGGGGAAGGCCTGAAGACGTGTTATTTGTTGTGAAGCCTGAAGAAAAAAGCGTCACTGGTTCGCAGGGCTCCTCTCTGCTGTGACTGGGAGCTTTGATGTGCCCTTTTGATGTTCCTGCCTTGAGGCGGCTGGAGAAGATTATCAAAAGTAGCCTTAACAGTCCAGGCTGGAGTTGGGGGTGCAGCATCACCCCCTGGGACTGTCTCTCACGGGGTCATTCTCGCTGAGGTGGGGTTGCCTTAGTGCAGGTGACATTGCCGAGGTACCCGCATCCCGGCCTGCGGGTGTCGGACTCTCATTTTCAGAATGTCCTTCTGGCAGGACTTCATTGTCAGGCAATTGAGTAATTAATTTATTTGGTACAGTAACCACTATTACTATTGTTTCTTTAAAAATTGTGGAATCTAATGATAAGTAGAAAATGATTTCCATTCGCCTTCCAAAGGGATTGTAGTTTTCTCCCCAAAACCAGAAAGACCGATTTTTAAAAAAATTCTCTTATGGCACAAGGACTTTTGAAATGTAAATAATCCCCTTTTGTTTAAGGGATGAGAAAACAGAGGTCTAATATGTCTGTTAAAGATTCTTAGCATAAGTTGATTGTGGTTAGACTGTGACTAACTTAAGAAGGAAGGAATTTATTAGGATATCCTGGGCATCCCAGAGGCTTGGAAGCCAGCTCTGCAATGAGGATTGGTGACAGTCAGAAGTAAGGACGCCCCAGAGGACCAAGAGGCAGGAAGGACAGTGTGGTCTGGGAATGAAGGGTTCAAAGAGAAAATAAGCCAATAAACATGTAAATAGAGTATTTTGGAGAGTGGTAAATACCACAAAGAACAACGGAGCAAGGTAGGGGAGGAAATTAGTACTGGTGTTGGGGTATAGGGACTGATCTTTGATGTAATCAATCAAAAAAGGGGCCCCCGATAAAATGTTAAGAGCAGACACCCGCTAGAACTGAGGGAGCACTCCAAGCAGGTAGATCCTAGGGGGAACAAAGAGTGCTCCAGGCAAAGGGCAGAGTTAGCACAAAGGACTTTACCTCGGGATGTCCTTTCTGTGTTTCAGGAGGGGACTGGGGTGGCTGGAGAGGAAGGAGAGACAAGGGTAGTTTGGAATGAAGCCAGAAATTTGGGTGGGGTGGAAAGGGGCAGATCATATAGGGATTTGTAGGCCTTTTAAGAGCTTTGGATGTTACTTTAATTGCAGTAATGGTTCCCAGGAATAAGTAGAGAGTATGACCAGCATGACGGATGCTGATGTGGGAGGTTGGCAGGACTTGGTTATGAGTTAGGCAAACCGGCTCACCCTGACTGAAATGCACGCCTCAACCACAAGCACAAATGATGACATGATATAAGACTGTTGGGAATACTCATGAATACCCAGAATCATAAATGGCAAATCTCCATATGCAAGGATCTTCTGCATTTAAAATTTTTACTTTGGGGAGATGTCAACAAAAAGCTATGTTCCGAAAGAGCCATAGTTGCGTTCATGGATGTTGCTATTGTGTGACTCCAACGTCAGGTTCATGAAAGCAAATTCCACATCTTGGAAACTCACCTTCATCGTGGTAGTTCTTTTAAGTGGAATTAATAACTTTCACCAGCACCAAATATTCAGGCTATTAAAAGTGTGTAGTTTTTGTGCTTTTTGGAGTCTTTTTGAGTGATCTTCGGGGGGAAAAGTTGAAGTTTACAGATACGAATCTAGTTAAAAACATGTTGCATTTTAGTTCAAAGTTTTAATCTTATTTCTTTAAAAAATGCCTTCAAATAGTACCCTAAGGCACCTCTAAAACAAAATAATGAGTAAGTCATGTATATTACTAATTGCAGAGGGAAGCAGATCACTGTACTTCATTCCTAGAGGGTAGGGGGATAATCCTCCCAAGTTGGGCGGATATAATGGAAAGAGAGCCCTGGTGGTGATGGAGGAACATTCCAATGGAGAATTGGTGCTTGGGAAGCAAATGACTGTGACTCATTTTCTCTTCCCTCTGCCGTGCTCATGAAAAGCTGAGCCTCTAGCAGGGAGATGGGAGGAAAAGGCTTGGGCATTATTACGGAGCCAGATAGGTTGAAAAACAACAAAAACAAAACACACACACACACACACACCTTTTCTCCTTGCTCAGTTCATAAGATTTCAGGGACCAGTTTATTGCTAAAGAGGTATCTGCTTTTGAGAGCTGACACCAAGCTTTTGGGGGGTTTCTGGCATTAAGTTAAGATATGGAATGAGTTAAATCAGTATGATAAGCTGATAGTCTCCTAGGCAAGTGAATGAGAGAGTTCTTTTAAATTTAGCCTTTTCTTCGTATATTTGTCTTTGTTTTAGTCATAATATAGATAAAGTGTATGCTTGATTTAATAAATAATTAAGTTATCCTAACTTGGAAGAGTAGTTAAAAAATGGGAATTTTAGAATAAAATATATGTGGGTTCAAATCTCAGCTCACCCATTATAAAAGCTATGACCTTGAAATGTAATTCAACCTCTTAGTTTTTGACTCCTCTTCTGTAAAATGGAAATTGCAGTGGTGCCTACCTAATTTCAAATGCCGGATGAATCTGAGCCATTATTATAACTATTAAGAATAATTTGGATAGGTGTGGATTTCAACAATCTATGATAATGCAACGATGAATCTAAACAATTGGTGGCAGACCATTCTTAAGACATGAACTACTTCCTTAAATGGTAAAATGGAACATTTTTTGTCACAGATGATCATTGTGAGAGTCTAGAGTGTACACTGCAGGAGAGGGTTTTCTCTGTAGGAAAATTGCCCGAGCGTCCTGAGGGAGCCTCTCAGCCTGCCTCATTCTCCCCATGGATGTTTCCTTGACTAGGTCAACCTCTGTCAGAGGCTTGGCTGCGGAATGATGACGGTGCCATTTCCATAACAGTGGGAAGCCTGGAAAACATTGATAAAATCATATTGACCATTTATTTGTCAAGCTTGCCTATACTCTTGAGCCTTTGAGGTTATGATCCTCTGGTTCCCTTGTTAACTAAAACAGATCCCCAAATAGCTCTCATTTTGGAATTTCTCACTCTAAAAGAATGGAAATTTGAAACAGTATTATTTGTAAGGAAAAAGGTAATGTGTTTTTATTTTATTTTATTTTTCATGTTTTATGCATTTAACAGAAAAGAAACACATATGCCAAAGGGGCTAGCTCCTTTTCTTTCGTAACAGGCCTTCTAGAGGATTATGTTTTGATTATACTCACATGGTTTCAACACATCACAATGTATTTCAAAGCCTGTCCTTTACATACAGTTTCAGCAACTGCCACCATCAGTGATTTCATTTAAGTGTCCAAGGAATCATGGGATGCCCTTATTATAGTGTACCCTTTTCAAGAAAAAGAGAGACCAGACTAATGAAGTAATAATAAAGGGAAAATAATGGAGGATCTAAAATTGCATACAGTCACCAAGCTTTCACTTGATCTTGCTACTAAAATTAACTTTCTCTTCTAACTAATTTGTTCCCCTCATGCATAAAATACTTATACATAGAAGGTTTGAGTTTTTGTTTTCTTTTTCTTTCTTTCTTTCTTTTTTTTTTCTTTTTTTTTGGTTTTCAGTATTCCATTAATATAGCATCAAAGCATAACATGAATTGCTTTGGTGATGTAAAAAAAGTAATGTCTACGTCTAAGTAACCCTGTTGTCTTTCCATCTGAGCTCCTCTTTTAAAGCTGCTTAGTTTTGCACGAGATTTGCTCGTAAGTCAGGTTTTATGAATCAAGAAAACTCTGTATGGTCTTGCTAAAGCAGCATGTGCTGCTAATTTCTTTTTACACTTCCACTCTCCGAGACACATGCACACACTTGTGGGTATAAGCACGTACCCTATTAGCTTTTTATACTTAATAGGGCCCTTGGCATTTTTGAGTCTTAGACTAATTTGTTTTATTCTGCCTCCCTTCTGTTGTAGTCAGGAAAGCCAGTTGCCTTAAAGTTAAGTGCCTTGTGATCATCCTACGTGAAGGGCACTGCACAAGTCCTATGGTCTGATTGATAAGATGCTCTCCTCCCTGATCTGTTCTCCTAGCCACTGGAGTTTAAAGAGGAATAAAACTCGATTTACTGTACATAAGTTATTTTGATTGTGACTTTATCCTCCCCAGCTCATTAAGCTCATGGATCTTATATTCTTCATAGAAATATTTAAAACCAATAAGGACGTAATTCATTCATCAAGGGAGTCTTGTCAAGGTGGTCTGTCCTACATGTTCCATAGCATTGTCACATAGCCAAACATTACGATTCTCCCTAAATGAATCCCGACCTCAAGATTCTTACATCAGTATTAAACAAAGACCAGGCTACTACATCAATTTCCTTGCAATTTGAGATAGCACTGGATTGTGCTTTTCTCAAGAGTACACTGAGTCTGATTTTTCTAGTGAATTGGGGTCACATTTTGGTGACAAGAGTTAATAGCATTTGATATTATTTAGAGACTCTACCTCAGTTTTCCATCTCATCTTTTAGTTGCCTGAAAGAGCTAATTCAATGCTTAATATAAGAAAAGACATGATCTAATCACTGAAATAAATTAACAATAGAGTAAAAATAGTACTGGATGTGCCTACATTTGTGTGTCAATGTTGAGCTCATTGAATTGTCCTTGGTAAAAAATTCAATATGAAAATGGATTATACCATGTGAATACTGTTTTGTGTATATTAAAGTTTTATTTTTAAAGCATTTATGATTCTTTTTTTATATGTTTATAACCTATTTTAATAATATAATTCAGATGATGCCAATATAAGTTTTTAATAGTCCATAACATATTTATTACTTTTGGAATTCATCATTATATTATTACGATTAAGCTCATTCTAAGCAAAAGTAAGTTTTTTCAACTGTACATGATTTTGTTATTATTTTTATAAAGAAATGCCTTATCAGCTTAATAATAGCATGCTTGCAAATCCATAACGAAACACTGAAAACTTCATTTACACACCAAGGCCATTGTTACTATTTGAAAGTAACATATGTGCATGCTTTGGCTATGATGATTCCAGACTGAAGCTTATTAATTCACTTTTGAAAACACTGGAATTTCTGTCATTACAATATTCTCTTTTAAAAACCACCGCTGACTTTTATCACTCTTTGCCTGAGCCTTGTGGTCCACGTTTTTGGCTGTGAGAGTCTCCATTCTGCTTTCCTCTATAACCCCTTTTATTCAGCCAAGAATAATTTTGTCTGGTTCAATTCTTTAAGTAAAAGATGAGATTATATATCAACTATGACAACCAAACCATTTCTCCCTTATCTTTTTAAAGCACACATTAGGCATTCCGTGTAAACATGGCACTCTATTAAATGTTATAAAAGACATATTTAAATTAAGAAGTTATTTATTTCAAGGGTTTTAAAATATAAATACTACCCTTTCTTCTCAGCAATTTCTCAGAACTTACAGCTCTCAAGTACTCTGCACTTGGCATTGTAACAAGATAGGGCTCCTTCGGGATTATCTCCTCTCCCCTCTACACTGACTTAGACACTTTCTAAAGGTAAGGCAGCACTGGAATGAAGATACATCTCTGAATCTTTACCGTGGCCTAAAGGACCACAGATAGGACATATTGCTGTTCTCTGTGGCAAAAGACTTAAGCTTTCTCGTATTGATGTCTTTTTCTTGTGGGTTTCTCTCATATGTACAGGCTGATCTTCAATGTTTAGCCTAGATTTGTCAGGATTTCTGGGCTACAGAGAGGCAACAAGAGATAAAGCCAGGAAAATTTTGAGAACACTACTGAGAGCCTGGCTGTCTATTGAGATCAGGCCTCTAGGAAGGTGATTTGGAAGCAGGGTCACAATGCATCTAGAGTCTAGACTCAACTTTGCAGGTCCAGAAATGCACAGTTATTTGACCACCCAGAGATTAAGAGACTCTGAGGTACTATGTCACATAAATTAACTTTCACTAAGTTAATAGCAACCAAAATAAAAATGTCTAGATTTTTGTTTAACTTTCTAAGATGACACTGTAGAATAATAATCTTTATTAAAAACATGAGTTTAAATCTCAACATGCATTCACAAGCCAACTTCAGAACTCCTAATTGCTCTGATTCTGGGGTCCTCCTCTTTGAAATAGATATATATTTGTGTGTGGGGGGGTGTATGTGTATATATACTTAACATTTCCCCTGTAAGTTTGGGTGAGGATAGTAGATTTTTTTATATATCATGTTATAATATATGAAATGCATTAATTATAAAATACATTTACTATATATTTACATAAATATATAGTCAATATATAGTAAAATATGATATATATTTATGTACATACATATATAATTTCAGATAATTAATTAAGAAATTAATTAAACAATATGTGCCAAGCTTTTATACATATGTCAGAGTGTATTCCAAAAGACAGAGATACAACTATGTACAAGATAGGAAAGAGCCTTACTTTTCTGGAGCTTATGACAGAGAGGGAGATGGAAAATAAGCAATTAGATAAATGAACAAGATGATTTCAAATTATGATAAAATGTGCAGACAAGAAAACATGGTAATGTGATGAGAGAGACTCAGATGAGGGAAAGGCCACTTCAGCCTGGGTTGTCAGGAAAAGCCTTCTGGAGTAAGTAGATAGGAGATGAGAGCTAAATGATATAAAGAAGTTGAGCGTTGATATCATCTGGAGACAGAATGCCACTGGGAGAGAGGACAGCAAGCAGAAAATCCAGAAATCAGGCATGAGCTAAGCATGATTGAAAATGCAAAAGGCCACATCTAGTGAGGGAGGGGAAGAACAATGCAAGATAAAGTCATGGAATTTCTCTGGGACCAGGATCCTGGAGGCCAAGGTAAGTCCCGGGTTTCCATTCTGACTGCAATGGGAAGGCAGTGAAGAGTTAAGCAGGGAAGAGATGCTATCTGGTTTATATTTGAAAGATCTCAAAGAATTGGAGGGAGGCAGAAGGGAAGTGGGGAACAATTACAAAGGCCTATGCAGTAGCCCAGTGGTGTAGACTAGTATTGCTTGAGTTGAGAGTAGACAGATTAAGGATATGCTTTGGAATTAGACTAACAGACTGTATCTGTGCGACACAGAGAGAGAAATCAAGGAGATGCTTTAGTTTATTGATCACTTGAGAATTCCACGTGCTGAGATGGAGCAGATTAGGGCATGAAAATTTTGTTACCAGTTATGTTAACTTTCAGATACATATTACCGATCAAAGCAGAAATGTCAAATAGACGGTTGGATCTATAAATCCTTAACTCAGCATTAGAAATATAACATTGAATGTCATCTGAATAGAGATGTATTTAAAACCATGGCTCTGAGTGAGATCATGTAGAAAGAATATGTAGATACCAGGGGAAAAAAGGGACAAAGTATCAAGTCACAGGGAATCTTGATATTTAGAGGCTGAGCAGTAAAGGCGTCAGCAAAGGGAAAATGAAATGAAACACCCAGTGAGGTGGAAAAAACGTGGTGAGTGGGGTGTCACAGTATTTTAGAAAAGGAGATGCCTCAAGGGGGAGGAAGGTGAATGCTGCGGATGGTCTAAGTGAAGTTGGACACGGAATTGATTTGGCAGGATTGAGCTCATTGGTGACTGGACCAGAACTATCGTTGCAACTGTGGGGATAGACGTCTACTTGGAGTCGTTTTTCTCACTTCTAAAATATTTCTGCTTAACGTACCGAAATTGATCAAGTAAATGTCAAGAGCACATTTTCCCTTAAAAAAAAAAGAGGGAAAATTCTTAATATAAAATTATCTACTTTATTTGTCATCCAAATATATGCAGAGTGTGGCTTTCTTTAACATTTTAGTCATGTCTTCTTTTTTAGAGTTAACAATATATTTTATTGTACATCTCAGATTTATACATTGCAAATATACTTTTTTGTTTTTGTTTTGTTTTTTAGAGAGACAGAGTCTCGCTCTGTTGCCCAGGCTGGAGTGCAGTGGCCCAGTCATAACTCACAGTAACCTCAAACCCCTGGTTTCAAGCAATGCTTCTGCCTCAGCCTCCTGAGTAGCTGGGACTACCAGTGCGTGCCACCACACCCAGCCAATTTTTGCAAATTTTTGATTTTTTTTTTTGTAGAGACAAGGCCTCGCTATGCTATGGTTTTGAACTCCTGGCCTCAAATGATCCTCCTGCCTTGGCTTCCCAAAGTGCTGGGATTATAGGCATGAGCCACCACATCCAGCCTACAAATATGCTTTTAAAGCTTTAATTAACAGTTCAATACAAAATTTTTAAAAAATATATGTGCAGAAGTGGTTCTCAGGCACAGAATCTAGAAGGAGATTGGAGCCAGTTTAGAATGAATATTATGAACCGTGATTGTGAAATGTTTCCTTTTTACCTAGCCACTTTTTTATTGAATTTTATGACAATGAACAGTTTTAGTAGATATTTAGTATTGCTCATTGGAAACAATGAGATTTAAAAATAAGTTTACAATCTGTATTTTGTTGAAGTCTGTAAAACCTAAATGATTACTTTTCTCCTAATAGAGCTCTAAGATCATCCAATGAAAATAATATTGTCTATAAAATACTTGGAGCATCTGCCCAAGAGCACTGTCCATGGTCACTTAAAGTCTTGAAGCCTCAGAGGATGAGGTAATGGTATGATGGACTTCATCACAGTGTCCCTGGCAGGTACTTTCCTCATATCATAGAGGAAAATGAGATGCAACAGCCAGTGAGGTGCTCTCTGTTGCTGGCCCAGTCATACTCTGTGGCTGTCCTATAGATGCCGTAGCACTGTACATGTCGTACGTGCTTGTACACGTTCTGCAATTTGGTTAAGCACCAAAGAGATCAATCGAAAAATCCACCCTCTATGTTGTTGAAGTAAAACAAGTCATTGCAGGTGAACCCTGAGCATGGCCAGCCCTAAGCTGCTGAAGCCAGCTCACTGGGACCGGCACCCGCCCTGCCGGAGGTCTACCATATCTTTCTGACGTGGTCACCTTGATGGGTTAGGGATGACACCCTGGAACCTCAACAGTGGGAAATGGGAAATGGAGAATCCCCTGCTCTCGTCAGCAATTCAAGATGAAGCAATTCAAGATCAGTTACTTCTACAGATGGCAAAGCCTATCCATTTTATGTTGATTTTTATTTGCTTCAATTTCAGATGGTGACATTTGCTGAATTTATTCCCAAATTCTGAGGAGCTCTCTGTTTGTAGCATATAAACTGATACAATGAAAATAGAGAATTCTTGACTTTTGGGGGCCCTATTTCAGATAGAAAAAGACACCTGGTGTTTTTTGAAACATGCTCGGTCTCACCTCTACCCTGTCAGCTTCTTCACATATGAAGCAACTCTCCTAAGTCACCTCCCTGTCTGCAGCGCACATGCTCCTCAGAACCGTGCCTGTGACTGTGTGTTCCTTCTCTGCCAAGTTTCCTGTTCCTTCCCGTGCTCCTGACATACTTCCTTTCTTCGGGATTTTTTTTTTTTAAAGATAAAGAGGAAACAATAATTACTAGGTGTGGTGAGTATGTCTTTGGCCTTTAATGAAGATAACTTCAGGTTAAATTCTTCAGAAATAATGACTGTCTTTTTTGCAAAGGAACTTCAAAGAGCATTCACTTTTTTAATTGACCAATTTTTGTGTTTCTAACTAGTGCATGTATTAAATTTAAAATATGAACAGTTATCAGACATGCAGATTTAAATTTTTCTCACATATTAAATTTTCAACTTTTGCCAGTTTCTCTTAAAAGAGGGCTAACAGAGCAAGGACATTTATAGGTTTAGATGTTAAAGAAAAGAATCTTTAGAAACATGGTATTATGGTAATCAAGTTATTTAAGGCTTGGTTCAATATTTTCAGGTAACATATACAAATTTTTACTCAAAGTTATATATATTTTAAAAATTAGCTCTGCTATACAGTATAGGAGACAATAAAAATATGTTAATCAAGAAACCTACATTTATTCTTAAAACATAAATTTTGTACAGCATTCTATAGGTGTATTCAATGATGGTAGATTGGATTAAAGTTGTTTTACAGAAATATATTGGCAAAATATAATTGGTTATGAGCATGCAGACTAATTCATCCAATTTAGGTGTTTTAAATATTTATTTTAAATTGAAGAGGTGGGATTAAATTAACATATATTGAAAGCTTCTCAAGGGCAGGAACAGTTTCCTTCTGCATTGCTTCATACATTCTTTAGCATAACAGTATGTGTAAATAAACACTTCGTAAGTTCTTAAGTATAATGATGCTGTGTGAGTAATGAATTGAGTCAATGTGAAATAAGTTAGAGCATCTTCCAAAGTCTTGCCAGGAGCAATTTGCTTCTGTTCTATATTTACCTTCCCTCAATATCTGAGTTGCAATGTTTCCCTTGCTGTAGAGGCCCCATAAATGTATCCTGAATTAATTGAATAATGTGTTTACAGAAGGCTTTTATCATATTCTAATAGGTCATAGGGTACCTTTTATGCTTAGCTAAATTGGAGAACCACGTGATTTTTATATGTGTTTTTCTTTTTGGTCTTTTTTTTTTTAATTTTTATTTCTTTCTCCTATCATCAGTCCTGGCCTATATATGTGTTTTTATACAATTAGGCCACATAGAGAGATGGCAATTTCTTGCTCCATGTTCTAAAAGGCCAAGCAATAGGACCTCAGAAGCTCAGAATCTGAGGCTTTGCCCTTTGCTGAGCCTATTTTGTTTCTGTTTCCTCGTTGATTAAATGAGGGTAAAAATTCTTTCCACATCCCTACTTCACATGGATGGTTTAGGTATGGTAACCGTAGATGCTACAAAGCAAGTGAAATCTCCAGTTGAACAGGGATGGACAGGGCCAGTAGGATTGTTTTTGGTCATACAACTGACCTCAAGCTGTCCTTCATATCTGGAAAATCTTCCTCAACTTTAGAATAAATTTCTAATATGGGTTAGTGATACCCGTCCCACAGTATCAAGAAACTTTTAGTTTTGCTGGGTTCCAGAGCAGCTTCCTGGGTTTGGTGAAGTTATAGCTGGCTTCTTGAAAAAGGATGAACCATATACTAGCTGTGGGGAAAGGTATGAGTAAAAACACAGGCACAGGGGCTTAGGGTGGACAAGTCTTCTCTGGTCTTGACTGAGGCAATGGGAAATCCAAAGAGATGAGGTTTGAGGAGCTCCAGGAGAGTTCTGCTGGAAAGAAGAGTAATCAACCTGCTGAAATGGTATTTTGATGTTAAACGTGCTTTTAGTTATGAATTAGATCACATTTCCTCCGTGTATACTGTGATCCAACAGGTAGCAGAACATTAGAGTGAGGAGGGAGCTTGTCATTCAAGTTCGGCTTCGGCGTAGAGCCTCAGGGTGGCAAAGAGAGTTGTCAGGATCGTGCTGTTTGTTAGTGGTGTGGCTGGGACACATATCCTTACACGTGCTTACCCTTTTCACAGTTTAATGAAGTTACTAATCTTTACCATATCTTCTTAAATACTTCAATCAATAAATAATTTTTATTAAATTATTCCCAATCTCTAACCATATCTAGAGGGCCTTCATGGTGAGCATTTGTATTTTATGTTTGAAAACTTTCATATTATTCTTTATACATTATATTTTAAAAAGCTCCTAATACCTAAGTGACAGGGTACAAGTATAGGATAAACATATAAACAATGTGATATATTTAATAAAGTAAACAAAAAATTAAAGCTTGAATAAAATAATTCGAGAGTCTACTGACTATATCAGGGAACTATATTTCTTAGTATTAACATTTACTGATTTATTTTGGCTTAGTAAATCTTAGATAAGCTGTCAATTATTTCCTCCAACTATCCAGTATTTGATCTGTGTTTTGCACGTAAACAATCTGTTGTGTGGTTTTTTCCCCCCTTATGTATTTAAGCATACACCTATATACACACTCACACAATTCACCATTTACTTCCTCATTGGGAGGTTCAGGCACCCAATATACATTGTAAAGGCTTTTGCTGTTATTCAGAGTTGGGCCCATGCTTTCCTTAAAGTTAATGTTAGTTCTTTAGTCAAATTTTTCTGCCCTCACCTACTATTTAAGGTCTCGCTCTCTTTAGACTAGGAAGAATGGACCATCATATTTTGCCTTGTTATGGTCTTTAATTATGGAACTTCGATTTTCAATACTGATAGAGAATTCCCGTGAAAGGTGCTTGAACCAAAAATACTGACGTGAAAATAGCTGTTTGTAGGATAGACAACAATTACAAAGAAACACAGTTGTGTATCAGGAACTGTAGTGACTACTTTGCCAATTTAGGCTTCCAGGAAAATGATTTGCACATTTTGAGAATGGAAATGCTTCAATTTACAGTGGACATAATTTTTTATTTCCCAACGAACATTCAGAAATGCAGCAGTTTGCAAAGAACCTATTTTCTCACTAAACATTTTTCTAATTCTTGAAAAAGAATTACTAACTGAGAATTGCCTGACTATATAGCAGTAATCACAGACCACCCAAGCATGGTTTTTACAAGGCCAAATTTACAAAAGAATATTATTGCCTGAGGTTATCAGAAGAAAAATAAGTGGCTATTTATTAAGTTGTAATGATGAAGAATAAAAGTGGTCAGTCATGCTAGGTTTCATCAGAATAACTATGACTCATGGCTCTTTTTACCAAAATATTTAACAAAATTCACAGTATTATAAATTGAGATGTAGATAGTCGGGGGGGGGGGGGGCGGGTAAACAAGCTCTGCCTTGACTCAGGGTTGCAGGGTTGTAGTTATGGTATAAGCAGAGAGAGTTATCCCTTTCCATGGAAATGCACAGAAGAACAACAATAAATGTAACACACATTGCATGTCTTTATAAGTGCAAATTGATAATTGGACATCAAAACAATAAAGTTATTCCATCGCGAAGGTGCAAATTGGCAGTCAGATTGCAGACATCAGCAAAGGAGAAGACACAGGGAAGGGCACATGATAAAAACCTACATTGTTGCTGCCTGCTAGAGAGCCTATATTTCAAGAAACAGATTCCATAGGAAAAAAGAAAGACATTTTAGGGACCATATTCTCTATGACTGCTTTTCAATGAAAGCTTTTTCAAAATCCCCATCTGCATCGTATGAATTGCAACTGTATCTCAACTGCCCATTTTAAATGGCCCCCAAAACTACCCCCAAATTAAATAAATGAGAAGGATAATGTACTGATAATATTGTGCAAGCACTTGTGCTGAACCCTTTACAATTAATGAGGTTTATATTTTCACTTTAATAATTGCCACAAGAGTGGGGTGCCTATTTTGGAACTAAGTTTTAAAAGTCCTGTGATGTCCCCTGTAGTGTTTAAATTACAAGGATACATACAGCAAGAGTGTTTTGGTAGTTGTCTACTGACATGCTAAAACTTCCATTTGAAACTTAGAAAACTTGCAGTCCAGTCTCATTATGGTAGAATTGGTTGTGTTATTAAAATATATACACAAGTAAGACATGAAGATATGGGGGAAAAAAGGAAAAATATATCAGATCCATCTAAAAGAAAAAGATGACTAACCCTTATACCAACAGGAAGAGGCTGTGAATTACTAGAAAAACAACTATAAAGACACCATAAATCAAACAGCATAGAGTTTAGAACATCAAAAACTCAGAAATTTTCATCTATTATTAATTATGATAAAAAATTCTATCTCAGAATATTTTACACAGCAACTGTTGCCAAGAAAATCTACATCTTCCTGAACTGAGGAAAGTTAGAAATAAGAAATAAGGCTCTAAACTTCCAATGAAGTTGGATAGCCATTAATAAAATATCCCAATGCCTTTGTACATTTTTCTTTCAATTAAAAAGCCACAATTTTAAAGAGAAGAAAATTTATTATTTCAATGGCATTTAAATATTTTATGGGATGACAATTAGAATAGCTACAGATAATGTGGGAACTTAATGTTAGTTTCTAATAAACATATTTTTACCATCAAATTATGACTTTTTTCATCTATGTTATATGGATGTGCACCTATAACAGAAAAAAAAACATCAGAAAAAATTAATATTATAGACTTTATTCTGAATTGATGATGAAAGACCTTCACTAGCTTCTCCATTAACCTTTTTATTAACCTTTTACAAACACTTCTTATTAGCCAACATAGGCAATAGCAGAGTAGGCTTCTTCACACTACCTCCAATGGTCTTTGAGGAGCTAATTAGTAGAATGAGGCACAGTTAGACTTTCCTTTATCTGCATCCAATCCACATCAGCAGACTTTCTATCCACTGAACATCTGTATTCCAATTAACATCATAACCTCATCTTTCCTGTATCCACATCTGTAACAGAGATTTTTCTGGTGCTGGAATGATGTGAAAGTATAGATCAGGGCTAATCTCAAAAGTACAGGAAGATCATTCAACCTTTGCTTTGGCTACAAAACCCTAGACAGAGTTGAGTTTTCTTATGTGTTACAGATTTAAGAGTTTAGAAAAGAAATACATGTACAGATTTTTTAAATGTAGAAATACATGTTTGTTACAACATAATTGGGTTTCCCAAGAATTCAATGAATGCAAGTTTTCTGGAAATAAGAACAGGGGCACCAGGGATTCTAGATGCAATAAGTTCATAATAGATGGTTACTAATTAAAGGATAAAATCTTAGTACCCCTATTG
Organism: Varecia variegata; assembly: GCA_028533085.1. Classification (NCBI taxonomy): domain Eukaryota; kingdom Metazoa; phylum Chordata; class Mammalia; order Primates; family Lemuridae; genus Varecia; species Varecia variegata. The sequence goes on along the minus strand of CM052440.1, from coordinate 67,821,327 downwards.
AGAGCGCAGATGACCAGGAGCCCTTTGAATCTAGAGCTACTCTGGGCTGACCACACAGTCTTCAGAAAATCACTACATTTTCTGAATCCTTAGTTTCCTCATCTAATTTCAGTGATATTAATAAAAATTTAGCTTAATTTTTCAGAGTGTCAATGACTTACATGCCATTGTAAAACTGGGATAATATTTACTTCATAGGGTTGTTGAAAAAATGAATGAATAGTGTTTAATATAGTGTAGGAAGGTATTGGACATTCAATAACCTATAGTTTTATCAAAATTCTTACAAATAGTCCTAAAGTATTTAAATTGTTAATACAACATTTATAGTATATATTTCTCATACTTTACAGGTCATTACACTTTTTTAAATTGCTGTCTAAAAATTTTATCATGGAAAAATAATGATATCAAAAAGAATATCATCTTCCTATAAATTAGTGGAATGGTATTAAAAAACAAATTTTACCAAGCAAAAAATAATTGTGGTATACAGGTGAAACTGTCTAACCACTTAATAACAGCATAAAGCATGTTCATCTAACAGTGTATTATTATCAATTTTAACATCCATATCAGTATGTAAAAAAGATTAATATAATAGCTTATCCATATTGTGGAACTCATTAAAAAGCTAGAGAAACCTATTCTAACTTTACCAAATAGGTTATGTAAACTGTTGAATAGTAAGTTTGATATTATTGGTAAAATGTGAAACAAATATATGAAATGATCTGCTAAAATTGAAAGGGGGGAAATATGGACAATAATAAAAATGTACAAAGAAAGAGGACATTATGGAAATATTTTTTAAGTTATTCCACATTGAATACTCAAACTTCATAAAAATGAAGGAGCACATACATAGGTATATTGAATGCAAGTCTTGGATTCGTGTGATCTCAACGACACAACAAAAAGGATCACAGATCAAGATGAGCTTTTGTAAAAGTCCTGATAGATAATGTTTCATCTTACTGGGTTTATGAGTAATACTGTATATGTGTATGTTTGTATGTTTATACATATATAGAATCTGTTGTTGGAAGAAATTTTAATTTTATCTCAATACGATGGTTTGGGGGAAATTTATTACTTTCGGGTGTTGTCACAGTTAAGAGCTAAGCAGTTGGTCTAACAAGATCCCTAAGGCAGCAGAACCCTTACCCTCATGACAAGTATATTTATGTCCATTATCTTATTTACTCCTTTAACAATCTTTTGAGGTATGTAGGGTAATCATCAGGATTGCTGGCCCATTTGTAGTGCTACTGTACTAGGTGCTCTTCTTAGCACTTTACATACATTAACTCATTTTCTCCCAATATTTCCATGTGGTAAGTCCTCCCATTTTCCCTTATACACATGAGGAAATTAAGGCAAAGAGAGGTTATAAAATTTGCCTGGTGAGGACAGATAGCTAGTGAACAGAGAAGCTGGAATTCAACCCCGGCAGCGTGGATGCAATTTATACCATTAACTCCTAGACTTGCAGAAGGAGGAACTCAGTTTCTTTCACTTTCTCATGGTAACCAAATTTAAAATAACATGACAAATAAATCAGAATGACAATTCATTACATGTAAATTGTGATCTTGAAGTTCCCTTGTGAGTTGGTGAACACAACTTCTTTCTCATATGAAAGTCTCTTTGGAAACCAAATTTAGATAGTAAAAATCATTGCCTAGTGAATATAGAATGAGAGTAAATTTGAGCTGAGTGTCTAGAAGTGCCTGATCCACCATGACCACTGTGGGAAACCTGTTCTCCAGGCCAGCACTTCCTCAGTTGTGTGTTAGTGCACTCACTCCCTTGGACAGTGGAGAAAACATTTGGGTACATTCTAAGCACCCGTGCTTAATAATAGTGCTTGGTGGCCAATGGAAGTTTGGGACTTGATGACATTGTTTCCTGACACAATGTTCACTGTTACTCATTTCCCATTAGTCCCATTAAGAGTTGGAGTCTTCTTTGGGGCACCACAGTTCCTTGCAGGAATTTAGGAGCTACGGTAGCCTGCTTGATGGCTCCCTGTGGCCCTCCACTCTAGTCTCACCAACATAGCTCATATCTGGCCACCATCACCTCTCACCTGGATAGCTGCATGCAGGTCCCAGCTCAGGGGTGGCAGACTGGTGACCAGCAGGTCAAATCCAGCTGGAGGGAGTGTTTAGTTTGGAAACTAATGTTGACAGCTTAGCAAAAATGGAATGTGCTGCCTTAGTTTAGAAATAGATTTCCATAAAATGTCAGATGTTCAGTTGTCTTGAAACGTTGCAAATTTGTAGTACCTGGAAACCTTAGACCTGTATTTTTTTCATGGCAACAATTAGCTGGAACTAGTTCTCCAAGTAAGGCAGAGAATACTTTTTCCTGTATGACTCTAGAAGCAAGTTCTGGCCACATTCAAGTGCACGACCATATTACTGACTTGGTAGCTGCTTCCTTTACATGAAGCATGTGTGTTCCCTCCTTTGCCACGGGCCCTTTCTGGGCTCTTTCATTCATCAACATTACCTTCTCCATGTTTTGACTTTGCAGCATTTATCCAAAATGATCCCCCTGCCTTCAGTTTCACCTCCTCAAAATCCATCCTCCTCTCGCCTTACTTCAACCAGTATTAACTTAATAACTACAAAAAAAAAATCATGTTATCATCCTCTTGAAGTCCTTTAAAATTTCCTCACTATCAAGAAAAGGAAATTCCAAGAAATTCCACTACCAAGAAAAGGAATTTCCAAGAAAATAGTAGCAATGGTCACCAGGGCTAAACCTCAGCCTCCTGAGTGTCCATGGAGTGACTGAGGGAGTGCTGGGTTTCTTGCATATGGAAACCAGAGGCTGGAGCTGTGTTATCAATTTCTAATGAAAGGATGATCCCCAAAGGTTGATGACTTGGAGCCATTCAGGCAGCAGAACCCTTAGTTACATTGTCCCCATACTCAGGATCTTGTCCCTGCCCATGTTTGCAGCCTCTTCTGTTTTCCTCTATCCACGACATGCACCAAGCCCTACACCTTCATCTCCAGTTGATCCATCCATGTGCTATGGGGCCAGCTCCCCGTAGAGCTTGAGTGACACTCTCAAAATCCATCCACAGATTCCTGGGTGCTCTCAGTTTATTCCCACTTTGTACCTCCACATTTCCATGGCCCCTGACTCTTTGCTCCCTCCAATTTCAGCTCTGCATTCAGTATGCCTTAGTGACACTGAACTTCCTCCCATCCATTTAATACCCTAGGCTTTATAATATATACTCTAAGGTTATACGCTGTTTCTCATATCTAGAATTGTCTGACCATTCATTCATTCAACAAATATTATCTTTCTGCCCCTCTATATCCATGGCACTGTTACAGTGTCTTTATGTAACTCACTGAACAAAGAGATAAAAATCCCTGCCCTCAGGGAGCTGGTATTTTAATAGGAAAAGAGCGATAATAAACAAAGTAAGCATATCATTTAGTATAGTAGAAAGTTATGCACACTGCAAAGAAAATAAAGCAAGATAAGGATGTAGAATGTGCTGGGGAAGTGGCTTGCAGATTTAAACTGGATAGTCAGGGCAGGTTTCAATGTTAAGAGGGCATTTAAGGAATAACATGAAGGAAATGGAGCATGAGCCACTTGGGAAGAGCAATACAGCCGAGGGGACAGCAAGGAGGCTGGAGGGACTATAGGGAAATGAGTGAGCAGAAAATCAGTGGAAGATGAGGTCTTCTACTGAGAAGTAATGTGTTATGAGGCTGGAGGAGTGAGGGGCCCTTATATAGGGCCTTAAAAATCCAACTATTTGGCTTTTATCCTAACCGAAGTTTAAAAACATCGAAAGGTTTTGAGCAGGAAAATAACACGGTGGGGTCTATGTTTCTCGAAGATCACTTTGACTGCTTTGTTGAGAATAGCAGAGACCAGGCAGGAAGCACGTGCGATGCTCCAGGAGAGATGAAAGTGGCAGGTACTGAGCTGGGGCAGTGGAGGTGGTGAGTAGTGAGATTCCGGACATGTTTTTAGGAACTCTAAGGAATGAAAGGCGATCACCCCAAGGTTTTTCACCTGCACGTGGAGGGATGGAGTTGCGTCTAACTGTGATAAAGAAGAGAAAAGATGAAGATGAAAAATATTTAGAGGGAAGACAAGGAGTTCAGTTTGTGACGTTTTAACTTCGAGAATAGATATGTGAGCAAGTATTTGGAGATACACGTTTGAATATCAGGGACGAATTCTAGACTGCGGATATTAACTTGGGAGTTTGAAGAATATGGCATATAAATTCGTGGATTACACTGCCAATGAAGAAAGTGCATGTTAGAGAAGAGAAGAGATTTAAGGAAGGAGTCCTGGGACTCCACATTTTAGGGGTGAGTAGGAGAGGAAACCAGCAAAGGAGAACAATGAGTGACCCCTGAGTTAGCAGTGTAACTGAGGGCATGTGGTACCATAGAAATCCAGAGTTTCTTGAAGGAGAGAGGCATCAAGAGGGTCAAATTCTCAGCTGCTAGGCCACATGGTGTGAGAACTGATGAAAGCTTATTAGATTTCATGTTGTGAAGATTATAAACCAGTGAGAATTACCCAGTAGAGACAGAGAAATGGATACTGTGAGAGTGGGGAGACTTCTTGGAGCCCCCAGTGAATGCAAGACATGGGATCAAGAGCCAAAGAAGAGGGTCTAACCTTGGGTAGGAGAGGCTGAGTTTACTGTGGCTGTAGTTCTCAAAGTGTGGGGCCCAGACCAGCAGTATTGGCTACCTGGGAACTTATTAGAAAATTGTTAGAACTTGTTAGAAAATTCCTGGGCCTCACCACAGACCTACAGAATCATACTCTCTGGGGTGGGGCCCAGCAATCTATATTTTACAAAGCACTCCAGGTGATTTTGATGCATGCTTAAATTTGAGAATCACCAAAAACTAGGAAACTTTGTTTTATCCTTCAAGGTTTAACTCAAGGAGCACAAAGTCACATGCTTCCTCTCTTATAGCAACAAACGTTTGGCAGGCTAACAAATGGAGCTGAGCTTCATTTGTTCCCTAATGTACACCACATTTGGGGCAGAACAAGATTTTACAAAACCTGAAGCTTGTATAATTTGGAGGGAGGGGGGCCTTCTTTAACAAGTAGAATACATAATTACATATAAAAAATTTGGTGTAATAGTGAATATTTATTTTGATTGAGAAAATACATCACAAAAAATTCACAAGTTTTAAAACACTAACATTTCAAACATCGCCAGTACTGAAATGTAATGTTTTTATTAAATGCCTTATATACCTCTATAATACTTTATTTTCTAAGTTTTCTACTGTGTACTCTTTGATTACATTTTATATCATAATATTTTAAATATAATTTATATAGAGAAAAAAGATAATCATTTCTGTTATTGTTGATTAAACTTGATTTTGAATTTGTTTTATTGAACACTTAGAAAAATTCCTTTCAGCTTCACAACTAGTGTTTGGTTTTATCTCATACATTTGAAAGGTTGCAGTCATTTTTGTCAAAAGCCCCATCTAGTCTTTTTCACATGTTAGCTTAAGATTTCAGGCCATTTCAAGGTCTTTTGAGCAGTAACTAATTTCAAACACTCTGAATTAACTGCACTTATTTACCAGTTTGTCTTTGATAACTTTGTTTAATAGACATAATTTTTATGATAAATTTATCAATGCCAGTATTTTGTATCATTGCAGAAAAAATTTCCATATTTTTCTGATGTATTTATGTGATCCATAGCACTTCATTAACTGGACTAGCAACTATCCAAGAGTCTACTCTACTTCTGTCCAAAATTATCTTTTTCTTGAGGAGTTACTGCCCTTGAAATGATTTAAAAATTTTGTGTTAAAATTTGCTTGTTTATATTAGAATATTTTCTAGTGATTTTATTAGTTATATCTATCACTTTTAGTTCATAGCTCATTAATTATTGTATCTTAATTTTCTCTAAGTTTAGGAGAAAGATGGTATACTTTATGTACATCCTAATCAGAAGCCTGTAATTTCTCACTTATTTTACTGAAATGTTGCAAAATGCCTTTTTGAATTACAGTTAAAATGTTGTATTCAAGCTTTATAAACTTCTTAAATTATAATTTTGCAAACTATTTCTTATTTGGCACTCTCTTTAAAATCTTCTGAATATATTATAGAGCCCCTAAAATGTCATTTTACCCATTGTCGCAAAGCTGGAATGGTTTTATCAGGGGCAGACCATCTCTTCACACTTAAGAAAAACTCAAATTGGCATGTGTGGTTAGAATTAGCACACTGTGAGAAGAACCCAGTAGAAAACATAACTGCTACAAAATACCAAAGTGGCTAACATCTTCAAGTATTATTGAGGTATTGTTTTCTCCAATGAGATTATCTTTTGTACAATATTGGGTGAGCAACACTCCAGAGGGCTCTCAGAAGTACAAGGGCTGCCCAGAAAGTACCCAGCCATGTCATATGAAAAATTATGAAAATCATGGATACTGGATGGATACTTTCCAGACAGCCCTCGTATTCCTGGACCGTCCCTATGCCAGGATGGCTAGCAGTGACTTAGATACACGGCAGGGCTTGTGAACCTTACAAATCTAATTCACGCTCTCCAACTCATCTTCCCATGTGGCAGATTCTCCAAATTTCTGAAATCACTCCAAAGTTACGCAAAGAATGGAGAAATATATGCAGGATGAGAAAAAGGTAGCAGTCTTAAATAATTTGCTGAAATATCACAACTTGGCAATTTTTCCATATGACAAAGTGAACACATTGGTAGAGCCCCTCTCAAGACCCTGGAGGGTCCTGTGACAGTGAGAGGTCATGAAATTTAAGCTTCATTAGCATCAGGGTAATTCTGCCTCTCTACTTGTCAAGTGTACTTTTCTCTCCTTTATGATCCTTTGGACAGAACCCTCTATGGTAAGTGATAATTTTTCTAACATCTCTTATTCATTTACCTGTGATTAGAGCCACACTCTCATCATCTTGCATCCTGTACTATCTAAGAATGTTTAGCAGAAGTGCAGTTAGATAATCAGAGCCGACATCCTTCACACTGCTCTTGCTTGCTATGGAGACTTATGAACAATCTTTGGGATGCTTTAACTTTGACAGTGGAGAAAGGATATTCGATGGACAGGAATGAATCTAACACAGCTCTTATGCTTGAGAAGGGGTTAAAAAATGCTATTCTGGCATATTGGCTATTTAAGTTAAAGACACTTGAAAAGCAGCAGATGCAAAAAGATCACTTTGACCTTTGTGCTGTTTCTTAAATGCAGAAGATGAAATTCCCATGTGAAAAACGCCCTCCATATACCAAAAAGATGCATCATTCTTATCCTCAAGGACGTGAAGTCAAAACTGAGAGCATTCTGTACAGACCTTATTAAAAACAACTCTTATCTTTTAACCCTCCCTACGTAGCTTAGTTGCTTCTTCATGACAATTCTTTGTCCAATTCTATATATAGGTAACTGACACTGTTTCTTTGAGCTTTCATTTTCTTATGAGGGCTTCTCTTGTATGTAAAACTTGTATTATGCTTTTTCACCTGTTAATCTATGTTATGCCAATTTAATTCTTGGACCCAGCTGGGACCCTAAGAGAAAGGAAGTGGAGTATTTTCACTCCTACACCTAGATGGCAGGACCAACCTCTACCAGAGGAGGAATTTTGCAGTGCTGATAGTTTCATGGTATGTACACAAAGTACCAAGAGAAGCACCAGTACTGTTTATGGGTTGCAGATTGTTACTGTAATGAGAGTAGAGCCAACCAAATTGGGTGTAGAATGGAGAGATGTTCTAGTCTAGGGATGAACTTTATCATAAATGTCTGTAAAACTTCCACTCAGAGTTATGTTCACACTGTAGATGAACATCTTGCAGTCAATGTTTTATCTTAAAAACATATAACCTATATTGATGTTTGTTGTTACTGTTTTTTTCCTGTTAACCTAAGACAGGCCACAACCCATAAAGAGTGTACTAGAACTGGAAAAATGTACTGCATGTTCTACTATGGCATTTGTCACAATATACTATGAGTAATATGCTTTCTCTCTGCACCTCTGTCTAAGCTATGAACTCTCTGAGGACAGGAAACATGTTTCATTGATCTTTGTGTTCTTCCTACCATTGCTTCTTCACTCTACCCTCACCCAAGTCCTTCAGCTTTGGCTTATACAGTTGTTCCTTCTTGAAATTTGTTTATCGAATGAATCAATGAATAAATAAGTGATTGAATGAATATCTTAGTTCTCCTGAAAAGATTTTTACGTATAGTTAATTTCACCTGTTCTGTGCTTATTATTTTAGTTAGGAGATTATATTGGAAAACAGTAGCCTGCTAATAATTACAAATGTATCAGTTTCTATATATTAAAGTTTTAGAACCCCTTTTGCCTCTTCTCAATTATAATTCCTATAAACTAAGTAGAAAAGAAAAAAGGAAGTCTCAGTGAGGCAAATACTAGCTTTTGCTTCCCATGTAAGGAGATGACGGTACTATTGGCTGAAGATATTTTACTAGGCAATGGTTTTGTGAATTGGAGTTAATCTATTTACTTTCTTAACTTGCTTCTTCCAGTGCCTATAGGTGCACAAGGTGGGTGACTTGGCAGGAGATGGCATCTATGATCATGGAACAGAATCAGGATGGGGACCAGGGGACCAGGATGGGGACCAGGGGACCAGGATGTGAATAAAGTACAGGTATCCAAACCAGTCTACCAAGCAAAAATTAAAAATAAAAATGATATTTGAGGATCTAAAATAAATTTGATCTCTATTTTCATAGTATCTCTAACCCATTGAGGTTCCATGAAGGTAGGCATATTTTTGGTCAACATGGTTTGTTCCATGTTGTGAGGTTGTAGGTGAAGACAAATACCTATTGTACGTGATGCAAGCACAAAGCAAGCTTTGTCAAGAAGACTTAAAGGCAAATGATTGGCTCAATGATCTGTGAAAACCTCACTCTCTCAGCATTTTACCAAGGCAGATGCAGGGACTAGATCACAGCTGATGCATCACAGAATGGGGTCTAGAGAGATCCCAAAATCTTGCTGGTCTACTTTTAGAGAATGTGGGACAATGAGGGGTTTTGTGAGCATGAGGGAAGCTTGGGGAGGGTGTGCAGAGGGAAAGCAGGTTGAGCTTGGGTGCCAGGTACCCAGCAAAGGTGCACATCAGTGTGATATCCTTGAATCCTTCATTCCTGTGAGGCAGGGGTACTGGGTCATCCGGGCAGTAAGCAAGGTAGTCTTAGGCCAATGCCAGCCACAGGATAAGCACTCGTAAGTGGGACTTGAATAAATACCTAATTGAGAATTACTATTGTTAAAGTCTACTACAAAGTTTTCATAAGCATGAAATGAGATATTGAAAGACATAAAACACAAACTGTGGGTGATTAGGAAGAACAGTACTAGAGCAGCAAATAGAAGATCGAGGAGCCACAGTGGGATATAAAACAAAACATAGGGGATAAGTGGAGAGAAAACATGTGAGAGTTAAAAAGGAAGTCAAAGTTTGGCCTGAAGCAGGAGCGAGGCTTATAAAGTTAGCTTCAAAGCATGGTTAGAATGAAAAAGAAATTACAGCAGACAGCAGACATGTTAATGAAGCTGAAACAATATTGAAAAATAGCCCATTATCATTACCTAGATTAAAAGGGAAGACAAGATTAAAACCTCAGACATCGCTAGAACAGAGTAAGAGCCGGGCTGAGCCACGAGCTCTCACCTTCCTCCCGCTCTCTCCATCTTTCCTGGAAGACTGAGAAAAAGAGGTTGAAGAAAATTAACTCGCAAAAACTTTGGCTGTAGTTATGCCTTTTGGTAATTACAGTGAAATGAGTAAGAGAGACATAGCTTAGAGTAAAGGATAAAATGTGTGTAAAATCTCAAGAAAGAAAGTATTCAAACACTTTTATTTTTTTTATATCAGCATATTACGGAGGTACAAATGTTTAGGTTACACATATTGTCTTTGCTCCACCCGAGTCAGAGCTTCAAGGGTGTCCATCCTCCAGATGGTGAGGACCACACCCATTAGGTGCAAATATACCCATCCCCTCCTCCCTTCAAACACTTTTAGAAAATTTAGAAAATGTACAGTAAATGGGTAAACGGTAGGGAGGAGGGAAGGACTTGGAACAAAAAAGGATGTAATATTTATTTATTCCTTTTCTAGAAGGAAGAGGAAAATACCAAGTATTTAACATTCTTCTACCAAAATAAGAATGATTAATCTTTATTTCTTTGCCTGCCTTTTTTTTTTTTTTTGGCAAATCTCTCAAATATTTTGTAATAGCTCTAAAGAACTGAGATTATACTTTCTTCAAGTAACTATATTCAGCCAACACAAATTGCTATTTGCTCTTAGTACAGTCAAACTTAAATCTTCCCTCACTGTAGATCTCACTGGACAAAGATAAATTTCATTAGGAAAGATAATACTCCCAGAAGGAGGAGAGACAACAGAACCAGAACCAAGCAGATGAACTGTCCCAACTAAGCCCAGCACAGGTCAACTGATTCCTAACTCACCTGCAGACAAGGTGCTGAGTCCTGCCTCGATTGCAACAATGCAGCAGAGCCCAGCCTAGATAGCGTGAGCCCAGCCTCCAGACATGTGAGCTAAATCAGTGCATTTTGGTATGTCCATTAAGATAGTTTTGATTGACACACAGCATTATTGTGGCCTGACTTAACTGATACAATATTATTTCCAGTGTTTGTATCAATTTACACTCCCACCAGCAACATATGCATGTTCTTAGAAGAAATAGGAAAAACAAAAGTGTTTTTCCCAGTCCCACACCACTCACTGCAGAATCCAATACTTCACCTCTGGTCACCAAAATTTCTCCCCACTGACAGTCAGTTCTCCAGGGACACCAACTGGATGTCCTCTAATTTAATTCAATTTTGACACTTTCTACTTGGAGTCAGAGTCATATTTCACATGTGAAGGGCTCAGTCCCACAAGACTGTCCCCCACTTCAGATGCCAGTCACAAGTAGTAAGTTGTCACCTATACTTCTGACCTGCCAGTTATAAAGTGGAATTTCAGCTATCCCCTCCTTGGGTTTGATTAATTTGCTAGGATAGCTCACAGAACTCAGGGAAACATTTGCTTACATTTATCAGTTTATTATAAAGGATATCACAAAGAATACATGAACAGCCAGATGAAGAGATGGATAGGACATGGTATTGGGGGTGGAGAGAGAGGAGTATCAGTGCCCTCCAAGACCTACACGTGTTGGGCTATCTGGAAACTCATCCAACCTCTGTCCCCTTGAGTTTTTCTAGAACCTTCATTACTTAGGCATGATTAATTGCATCATCAGCCATTGGTGATCAACTCAACCTTCAGCCCCTCCCCTCTCTTCTCCTCAGAGGTCAGGGGGTAGGGCTGAAAGTTCCAACCTTCTAATCACTTGGTTGGGTTCCCTGGCAACCAGCCCCCACCCTGAGGCTATCCAGGAGTCCACCAAGAGTTGCCTCCTTAGGATAGAAGATGCTCCTAATACCCAGGAAATTTCAAGGGATTTAGGGACACTGTGTCAGATGCTCCTATCACTTAGGAAATTACAAAGGTCTTACCTTAGGAGCTCTGTTTCAGGAGGTGGGGCCAAAAACCAAATATTAGAACAAAAGATTCCCCTAGTATTCCTGTCTATAAGGTTTCAGAAGCTCAATGTCAGAAACCAAGGGCAGAGAGCAAATATAATATTTCTTATTATATCACAACATCAAGTTCGGTTTGACCTAAATTCCTGCCAACATTGTCACTACCAGCCTGTTTAATTTTAGGCACTTTGGCTTTGTAGTATATTTTATTTTGGTTTTAATTTCCATTTTCCTGACAAGTGAGTACCTTTTCATACCTTTAGAGCCATTCAGTATCTTCTTTTGTGAAGCACTATTCAAGCCTCTTGCCCATTTATCTATTGGATTTTTTTTTTGTCTTATTGATTTGTGGAAATTCTTCATGTATTCTAGACCTAAGTCTGTTGTAAGATACATGTGTTATAAATCACTTTTCCTATTCTGTGGTTTCACTCTTTGTTGGTGTCTTTTTGTGACTGAAAGTTCCACTCTTACTATAGTCTAATTTAATAATCTTTTCCTTTGTGGTTAGGACCTTTGTGTGCATTCTGTTTAAGAATTATTTTCCCACAATAAGAGAATAAAAATACTTTTCTATGTTACTTTCAAGAAATGTTATTAATTTCCTTTCCTATTTAGATCTATAATCTTCATGGATTTGATTTTTGCAGATAACTTGAGTAGGAATCATGGTCAGTACTTTTTATCTCAGTCACATTTTTTCTCTTTCTCTCACTGCTCTGCCCTTTTGTTACCCTTTTCATAAATTAATAGTTCATAATGCATGTCTCTAATCTATTCCATTGATCTGTCTATTCTTGCAAGAATACCACATTGTCTTAATTATTGTAGCTTTAAATTGACATCTAGTAGTGAAGTTTTCTTACTATGTTTTTCTTTTTCAATAATGACTGATTAATCTTGATTCTTTCAATTTACATACACGTGAGAATCAATGTGTCAAATCACACGCACACACACAAACTTCTTGAGATTTTTAATGGGATTGCATTAAATTTGTATATCAATTGAGTCTTCCAGTCCACGAATATTTATGTAAGTTTTCTTTAATTTCTCTCAACAGTATTTTGTGAAATTCTGCATAAGAATTTTACACATCTTTTGTTAGATTTATTCCTGGATATTTTCTTTGCAGATTTTATTGTAAATGGCATTTTTTAAAAAACATCATTTTCTGACCACCTTTAGTTCAGCCACTTTATTAAGCTAAAATATTATTTCTAAAAAATTATCTGTAGATTCATTTGAATTTTATATATATTCAGTCATTCCATCTGAAAAATAAGAAAATAATTTTTCTTCTATTATAGTCCTTATATATTTTTTGTTATGTCTTACTGCATGGCATAAGAAAGGGCAGTAAGTAGACATCTTTATCTTTTTCCTAATTTCAGAGGGAGAGTTTTCAAAATGTCAATCATGCTGAATTGCCCATTCTCAGAGGGAAAGTTTTCATCAAATATCAAGTGTAACATCTGCTCTAAGTGTTTTATAGATATTTTTTATCAGGTTAAGAAAAAAAACTTTTATTTTGTGAGAATTTTCCCATGGAAGGGTATTGTATATCTTTTATTTTATTAATATGGTGAAATATTGAATTTCTAATGTTAAATGAAATTTTCTTTCATGAAATAAATCCTTTGTCAAGTTTTATTTTTCTCTTTTCACATTATTATATTTGTATGCTAGTATTTGTTTAGTACTGCTTCATTTATGTTCATGAGTGATATTGGACTGAAGCATTTCTTTCTTAAAATATCCTCATCAGATTTTTGATATCAAGTTTATATTGGCCTCATAAAACAAATTGGGAGTGTTTCCACTTTTTCTATCCACTGAGAGTTTGGGTACATTTGACAGCATTCCTTCCTTAAACATTTGGCAGAATTCACAGGTGATTCCATTAGGTCTGGAATTTTCCTTGTGGTCAGTTTTACACTATGGATTCAATTTCCTTAATAGTTATAGGAATGTTTACTTTTTTCTGTTTCTTCCTGTATACTTACTTTTTAGACATGTATCTTTCAAACTGTCCCTTTAAAAATTCAACCTGCCTTTTAATTGGAATATTTAGTTCATTTACATTTAATTTAAATATTTATATTTTTGCTTTCTGTTTGTCTTACCTGTTCCAATTTTTTTTTCACTTTCCTTGCTTGCCTGCATTTGGAATGATTGTAAATCTTTATTATTCTGTTCCTTCCTTCTCATTTTACTTGGAAGTTATGTACTGTTATTATTTTTTATGGTTATCCTGTTATTAAGTGCATCTTTTTTGTATCAAAATATATTGTTACATACTTTTAATCTCTTCCCAGACAACATAAAAACTTAAAATATTTTAACTCAATCTATTCTTTTTTGACATATATGACATTGTTGTCACTTTTTAAAAATTCTGTGTACATTACACTGCATAAGAAATTATTATTGTTTATTTTACAGATCATATCCATTTTATTTACCTTTACTCTTTTTGTTGAATTTTAGTTTTTCCTTCATCTTCAGATTTCCTTCTGGGATCATTTTCTTTTTGTCTAAAGATATGTTTTAATGTGATTCTTCTGATGCCAAATGCTTTTAGCTTTATTTCTTTGAAAATATATTTATTTCTCAAGGTATATTTTTGCTCGGTATAAAATTTTAGGGTGAGGGTATATTTTTTTTTTTTGGCTTTTAAAGATACTATTATATTCTTTTTTGGCTTTGTTTCTGTTGAGAAGGCAGCAGTCACTATAAACATTGTTCTTTTGACAATAATCTTTTTTACTCTTTTTACCAAATTTTAAGATTTTTCTTTTAACTCTGATGTGCCTGAAAGTGATCTTCTTTGTATGTCTTGCTAAAGGTTCATAGTGCTTCCTGAATCTGTGACGTGATGTCACACATCAGTTTTGTATCAGCCACTAAGTCTTCAAAGTATCCTGCTCTTTCTCACCTCAAAATCTGCTCTTCCACCGATGTTTCCCTTCTCAGTAAATAACACCAGTTGAAAATAACCTTGACATGTCTCTTTCACACATTGCATCCAATCTATCAGAAGCCATGTCAGGGTTATTTTTAAAATATTCGAGCTAGATCACCTCTAACCACTTAACACAGGGGAGGGCCTTTTCATATTGGAAAGCTGCATTAATTTAGCTATAATCAAGTAAGGCCACATTCAAGAAACTTCGATTAGATATAATTAAAAAGTCCATTGTTTTGTAAAAATCTAACTACTATGTACTTAATCATTTCAAATCACGAAAACTATTTGTTAATTTTAAGGTTAACCTTTTAAAGACTTTGTTCTGTCTGCTTTTGTTGACAAGCATTTGAATATTTGGTTGCAGCATGGAGGTCCGCAGTTTCATTTGATCCTCTATATGGGTATCAGTCACTTGTGACCTTATAGGGCATCTTGATTTGGGTTAGGTAGGAGAATGTAGATTCACAACAATAAGTGATTGAAAAGCAAGAAAGCATTTTCAGGCATGCTGCCACAGGTATGTGTATTCTACTGCATTTTTCCATATTTCAATTGGATCTTCCTTAGCATCAAACAATGACTTTAAAATGTCATCTACTGGGAGCTCAATCAATTCCATCTGTAGTTCTTTAGGTTCCTTGGTGATATCAACTAGGTGAGCCTGAAATGCTAATTTGAGGGTGATGTCATGATTCTCAAAGTCAGTGAACCTTTCATTGTATTCTCCAATTAATAGGTCTATAACAGCTGTGTATTCTTCAAATGATTCACATATATCATCTTGCTCATCAATGACCTTTGCTAACTGGGGAAAATCTTCATCCAAAATTTCCTTTTAAAGAGGAGATGTTTTGAAAAAAGATAGCTTTTTCAAAATGCTTGGATTTTTGGCCACATATCATATATAGACTTAGTTTCATCTTGCAAAGAAACATTCAAGTCATTTTGATTTGATGTGATGTCACACGGAATGCTGCATTCCTATAGAAATCTTTTAATGGTTCACATTGCTGATTTTGTTCTTCATAAAATTTAACTGTTGTTCTTGCAGAGATAAAATTTTGGCTAGCAGGTGTTAGCCAACACACTTCAGAATGATAGGGCAAATCCACACTGAGTACCTCATCCTTCAACTTTGACTGTTACAAAACTGACAATGCCCTGTTGCATTTGCATGAATATAGTTAACAATACTTATAACTTGCTGCAAAGTGTCATTTAAAATAGTAGCTTTAGCACAGAGATTTTGCTGATGCAAGATATGATGAAAAGAAATGAAAGCATCTGGATCTGTTAATATTTTTTTATCTGTGCGATAAACCCTCCACGTTTTCCTGTCATGGAAGGTGCACTGCCTGTACATGCACTCACTGAATTCACCAAATCAGTCCAACTTCACGACATTTATCTTGAAAGTTGTTGAAGATATCTATTTCCCATGTTCTGTTCGCAAGAGTGCCCAAAGCACTCTTCCTAGCTAAGAAAAATCTTCTGTTATGATCCAAATGAGGTATAAAACCTGTGCCAAGTCAGTAGTATCAGTTGATTCCTCCAAAGCAATTAAATAATATATATTTTCCTTTTGAAGTATTGCATGAAGTTGTTCTGTTAAGTAGAAGGCTAATTCATCTGCTGATCAGTTATGTTTCTCCTTGAAAGAGGCAGTTGTTTGTACTTTGGAACGTTATCAGGGGTCTAAGCATCCTACAACTTTGACAGTGTGTTCTTTCACAGTTTCTATATCACTGAATGGCTTCCCTTTTCCCCCAAGTATAGAAGCTGTTCAGGCTTATTGCTGCTTGAAAGAATTGGCTTAGCTTTTGCTTTTCACCTTTTAATTTCTGCAACACAATCTTTTGCACCGCTCCCTCTAATTTAAAATATTTATGGTCCTTATGAGTCTTATAATGCTGATGAGCATTGAAATGTTGATATTGCAATATCAGAAAGCAAGCAAATCATCTTATCTTTAGCAGAAACAAGATAATATTTCCATTCTCAATCCTCATTAAAAAATCTGTTTTCTTCCATCAGCATTCTCTTGGTCTTCTTTGACATGATGGGCTGTTAAACAGACAGAATTCAAAAATACTGTCTAGCTGTACAACTATTCACAAATTCCACTTCAAATAGAAATGCAATGCACCATTCTCAAAAGCTGATAACAGACTGGTGTATTCAGCCCCCATAAGCTCTGACCAAACAATTTCATGTGGTATTGGTGCCAGTAAAGGTGGGGGAAGTTCGAACTAAATCATGAGGGTAGCAGCCTTCAATTTAGCCCTCATGGCTTCCTAATAACCTAGTTATGCCAGTCAATCTGGGAGGTTTATTTTGTTGATGCTTATTTTATTCTTTGGCATTTTAAATACATTCATTTTAAAAATAAAATAAAAATATAAAAGATGGACAAAAGTGTATTAATAAAAATAAAAGGGTTTATTCTGTAAAATTTGGATTAAGTCAAAAGGCTGCACTTAAGGACCTAGAAGGCCACATGTGGCCTTAAGGCTGCAGGTTCCCCACCGGTGAATTAACACCTCTCCCACTGTGGTGGTTAGTTTTAGGTGTTGACTTGACTAGGTTAAGAGATTCCCAAATAGCTGGTAAAACATTATTCCTAGGTATGTCTGTGAGAATGATTAGCATTTTAATCAGTGGGCTAAGTAAAAGAGATCTGCCTTCACCAATGTGGGCAGGCACCACCCCAGCCCTTGAGGGTCCAAACAGAGCAAACAGATAGAGGGAGTGCAAATTTCCGTTCCTCTTGAGCTGAGACTCCATCTTCTCCTGCCCTCAGACATTAGGACTGCAGGTTTTGGGGCCTTTAGACTCCAGGACTTAGCCCATCAACTCACCTGGCACTCAGAACTTCAGACTCAGATTCAGGTACAACAGGGTTACAGAATTTCAACACTGGTTTTTCTGGTTCTTCAGTTGACAGATGATATTTTTTGTGACTTCTCAGTCTCCATAATTGCATGAGCCAATTTCCATAATAAATTTCCTCTTATGTCGGTATTGTTTTTCTGAAGAACCCTGAAAAATACGCCCATGTTCATCCAAGGTGTAATTGTTCTCATGTGTACGACGCCAAGCAGCTTTCCAACTAACTAGTGTCTCTGCTTTCTCTCCCTCCACCCAAAACAGTCCCATCGTCACACAGCAGCCAGAGTGAGCCTTTTAAAACCAAAATCATGTCTTGTCACTCCTTTACTCTATCTTCCAATGGCTTTCTCTCAACATTGAGCAAAATTCAATGTCCTATCACAGTGGCCCGGGGGTAGGGGAGGCCCTTCACTATCTGTCCCCTGGCTGTCTCTGACCTGGCCTTACTGACCACCCCCCAACACACTGCTCCAGCCCTGTTGGATTTCTTACTCTACCTGGAGGACATCGAACATGTTCCTGCCCTAAGCCTTTGTAGTGTGTTTCCCTTTGCTGAAACACTCTTCCCAAGATATTCACACACCTTGTTTCTTTAATTCATTCAGGTATCTGATCAAGTTTCACTCCCTTATAGAAGCCATCATCATCACTTTCTATTCTCTTACATACCCTATTTTTCTCTCGGCACTTTTATTACTGATACTATATTTATATTGGCTTCTTTCCTTTTTCAAATATTTCCATTAAAATATGAATTCCATTTCAGCAGTGATTTTGTCTATTTTGTTTTTCTTATTTATTGTATCCTTGAAGTCTAGAACATAGAAAACAAATATTTGTTAAATAAAATAATTAATGGTTATTGTCACTTTTTTCCTTAATAAATGTATCAAGAAGAAGGCAGTGGGGTAAAGAATTACTTGTAATGAAGAAGATAGTTCAATAATTTTGGGTAGGGTAGAGTAGAACCTAATTGTGAAAATACAATCAGGAGATCATTTCAGGTTTTATTTTTTTATCCTTTACTTAAAATTTTTAAATCCAATACTGACATTGAGGGCTAGAATAAATTAGGGATTTAACATATTAATGACAGAACTTTTAATTTTATCATGATAGAAAGTATTATTCAAATGATCTGAAATGAAAATTCAATAGGGAATTTCTAATCACAGAACTTAAATGATGACTTTCATTCCAAAGAATCAACTTATCAACACTCTGTCTTACTGTGTATATGTACATCACTCATCATTTAAAATAGTTATGCCTAAATGAAGATATGTGACATTTGTTTACCAGCCACAGAAGTCAATATAATCCACTTAAGATATTGCTGTAAAAAGACACAAGAACTTAGAAAAATGTAAGATATTATTTTTAAGTGAACATTTTCAAAACTTGTGTTTTTTGAAATTCTTTCCAATATTCTACCTTTGATTTTAACCAAAGAAACATGGGTCAGGACTTGCTTTAGTTATTAATCTATATGATTCAACCACAGTTTGTGCCTCATCAACATGAGAAGTAGAAAAGGGGCATGTAGGTATCTTCTTAAAGGTTCTAAATATATATTGCTTATGATTTTATTTGAAATTGTTTATTTACAATAATTTCCTTAACAATAAATTATTTGTATCTAAAGATTGTCATATAATAGATAGTTTCATATTTCTATACTAAGGTACAGAGAAAACAATTATCTTTGGGATTTCTAAGTGGCAGTGTTTTCACCATTGAGTGAGGAATCTTATTTTACAAAAATTTCCATTGGTGTAATCTTTAGAAAATAAACATGGCAGCTATATGAGAGTGGTTGTTAATGACTACAAATTTGTAGATGGTGTCCCTCAATATTACCTATCAAAGCTACGTAAGGGAGGCTTTTCTCAATGTAATTCATTCATCCTACAAACATTGAGAGTCCACTCTGAGAGACACTATATTGGGAGGTAAGCATGTCTAAAACATAAGATAGAGAAATTACTCTGGGCTAGAGACATGGGCTTGAAAGTCACTAGCACAGGAGTGAGGAGCTGGAAGCCTTAAAGCCACATGTGGCCTTCTGTGTCCCTAAGTGTGCACTTTTGACTGAATCCAAATTTTACACAAAACCTTTATTTTTATTAATATATTTTTGATCATCTTTTATATTTTTATTTTATTTTTAAAATGAACGTATTTAAAATACCATAAAATAAAAGAAACTTCAATGAAACATAACCCTTCCAGATTGACAGTCACAATTAGAGCATTCAGAAGCCATAAGGGCTAAATTGAAGACTGCTACCCTCATGATTTAGTTCCAACTTCCCCCACTTGACTGGAGCCACTACTGCACGAGGCTGGTTGGTGAGAGTTTATGGGGGTTGAGTACACCAGCTTTTGACAACATTACACTGTGTTTCTTTTTGAAGTGGAATTTGTGAATAGTTGCACAGCTCGATAGTATTTTTGAATTCTGTCTGCTTAACAGCCCATCATGTCAAAAAGACCAAGAGAACACTAAAGGAAGAAAACAGATTTTTTTTAATGAGGATTGGGAATGACAATATTATCTTGTTTCTGCTAAGATAAGATGATTTGCTTGCTTTGTGATACTGCAATATCAACATTAAAGAAATTCAATGCTCCTCAGCATTGTAACACTCATAAAGACCATAAATATTTTAAATTAGAGGGAGAGGTGCAAAAGGTTGTATTGCAGAAATTAAAAGGTGAAAAGCAAAAGCAAAGCCAATTCTTTCAAGCAGCAATAAGACCTATAAATAATGCCATTGAAGCAGCTTGGGGGAAAAGGGAAGCCATTCAGTGAAGTAGAAATTGTGAAAGAATGCATTGTAGAACTTGCAGGATGCTTAGACTCTGGTAACGTTTCAAAGTACAAACAACTGCTTCTTTCAAGGAGAACCATAACTGATCGATAGCATGAATTACCCTTCAACTTAACATAACAACTTCAAGCAATTCTTCAAAAGGAAAATACATATTATTCAATGGCTTTGGATAAGTCAACTGATACTATATTCTAAAGTGCATGGGTTTTGTACTTTGCTTGAGTCATAACAAAACATTTCCTTTGCTAGGAAGAGTTACTCACTTTGGGTACTCTTGCAAACAGAACATGGGGAATAGACATCTTCAACAACTTTCAAGATAAATGGCATGGAGTTGGACTGAATTTGGTCAATTCAGTGAGTGTAGGTGTAGACAGTGCACTTTCCAAGACAGGAAAGCATGAAGGGTTTATTGCACAGATAAAAAGATATTAACAGATCCAGATGCTCTCATTTCTTTTCATTGTATTTTGCATCAGCAAAATCTCTTTGCTAAAGCTACTATTTTAAGTGACACTTTGCAACAAGTTGTAAGTATTGTTAACTATATTCATGCAAATGCAACAGGATATTGTCAGTTTCATAACATGCCAAATTTGAAGAATGAGGTCTTCAGTGTGGATTTGTTGTATCATTCTAAAGTGCATTGGCTATTGCAGGGACATGTGTTAGCCAAAATTTTATCTCTGTGAGAACAGATACTTAAATTTCATGAAGAACAGAAACAGAAATATGAATTCTTCAGAGAAGATTTCTATAGGAATGCAGCATTTTTGTGTTATGTCATGTCAAACCAAAAAGACTTGAATATTTCTTTGCAATGTATTAATAAAACTAAGTCTATATGTGATATGTGGCAAAAAAATACAAGTATTTTGAAAAAAGCTATTTTTCAAAATACCCTTCTTTAAAAGGAAATTTTGTATGAACATTTTCCCAGTTAGCAAAGGTCATTGATGAGCAGTATGATAGATGAGAATCATTTGAAGAATACATAGATGTTATAGACCTATTAATTGGAGAATACACTGAAAGTTTCACTGACTTTGAGAAACATGATGTCACCCTCAAATTAGCATTTCAGCCTCACCTAGTTGATATCACCAAGGCACCTCAGGAACTGCAGATGAAATTGACTGAGCTCTCAGTAGATGACATTTTAAAGTCATTGTTTGATACTAAGGAAGATCCAAGTGAAATATGGAAAAATGCAGTAGAATACACACACCTGTAGCAACATACCTGAAAAATGTTTTCTTGTTTTTCAACCACTTATTTCTGTGAATCTACATTCTCCTATCTAACCCAAATCAACACTCTCTTAAGGTTACCAATGACTGATACCCATCTAGAGGACCACTGACTCTGTGGACCTCCATTCTGCAATCAAATATTCAAATGCTTTCCAACAAAAAGCAAATACAACAAGGTCTTTAAAAGGTTGGTTAACTTTAAAATTAACAAATGGCTTTTATTGTTTGAAATTATTAAGTACATAGCAGTTAGATTTTTACAAAATAATGTCCATTTTTATGTATATCTAATTGGAATTTCTTGAATGCAGCCTTATTTGATTACAGCTAAATTAATGCAGGCTTCCAACATGAAAAGTTTCCCCTCTTTTGCGCTAGCATACTGAAGGAGCCCATGGGATTAGGCAAGATACCTCCTCTGGGACAGTGAATCAAGTGAGAAGGGTAAAACCTCAAGGACTGCAAACACTTAAGAGCTAGAGCAGAAGAGAGAAATAGGAAGACAGGACAAATGAAGAAAGAGTGAGCTGAGAGGTAGGAGTGGATTTCAGCAGCACAGAAACTAAGGAAGGAGAGCTTTCAAATGTGAGGTCATCCACAGTATAAAAAAGAGTATGAAAAAGAATCCAAATAAGATGGAGCTAGAAGGGTTTATTTGATTTAGCCAAAGAGATTGTTGTTGATCTTGGAGGATGTGATTTCAGTGAGATCATGGGGCAGAGGCTACATTCTAGGGATCTGAGAAGTGAATGGAATTTGAGTAGATGGGGGATGCAAGTGTGGAAGTGGATGAAGGAAGTATTGATGCCCTGTGAATCTAGAAAATTCCAGGTTAGCCAATTAATTAGTGGAAGTTATAAAGGTAAAAATGACCAAGATGTGCTATCAAGGTATGAAAGGCACTGAACAATCTTTATAATTCTATTTCTGTCCACAGATAATATTTCTGTCCACTGCTGCCCTTCTCAACTCAGATTTTATAAGAATTTCTCCACTAATGTCCTAAGGAGTCCATTGTATGTGATGAACTAACTTCATTCCAATGGACTGAGAATGGTCCTTGTTTTCAGAAGACTTGAGAAAATGGTCACTCAGATACTTTTCTGTGTTCTGATGCATTCGCATCACCTGGGAGTGTTTTCAAAATGCAGAATCTCAGGGGCCACTTAGACCTACTGGATTGGAGTCAGTATTTCCACAATATGCTCTTAGAATTTCTACTCACATTAAAGTTTTAAAGGCACTGATTTAGACAATGGTTTTGCACCCTGGCTGTCCTTTAGGATCACACAGGAGTTTAGAAAGAATACTGATGCTCAGACCCACCCACCGCCAGAGGTCCTGATTCAACTGGTCTGAGGTAGGACACAGGCCATGGCTCACCAGGTGCTTTGGTGAGGCCAGGGTTAGGAACCACTGATCTTGGAAAACAAGATCTTGGGTTACACGGAGTCTTGACCAACATTTGAGAAAGAAGTAAGCCGACCCCTGATCAGTAAATTGGGGGCTACACCATGCTTTCCAATTTATTAGTTCAGTGGGGTTGGAAGAAGATAAATGACACAAAACCCATTAACTGCTTTGAGTTTCACAGAGAAAAGTTAAACTTATAAATGTTACATAATATAATTATATGATAATGAAGATAAATATGCAAATGCTTAATTGAAACATAGAGAATAAGATACAAAATGAAATAAACCTCCAGAAAGCTTCTTAGGGATCAAAATTAAAAAAAAATTATAAAATGCATGTGTCTGAAAAAATACATTTAAACTCTAACTTCCAGATGAATTTTAGCAATGCATTTAGTACTTCTCTCCTAATTTTTAGCTAAGGTCATAGATACTGAAATTTCTAATCTAAAAAAAAATTTTAAAAATTCTCTTCTTGCTGTAGTAGTTATTGCAAGTCCAATGGGTTGAATGACTTAAAGGCTTTATCTATACTGCAATGGGAATACATATTTGCACCATTATCTATCCAGTTAAGGATAATCTATGTACCCATAGGACCAAGACTTGCTTGAGCCACAGTAAGGCATTGCAATTGGGATGAGTTACTAATCCAACTGTGTCATCTTCCACATTCAGAAGGAACTATGCACAGCCTGAGGTCATTATTCCCCTCATTTTAAGAATGAGTCACAGCTCAGAGCTTTCCCCCCAGGGGAACTGTGCATCGTTTGCTGGGCTGTTATGATTTCCTTTTTCTTACGTCATAGTCCACCAGAGTTTCGATGTGCTGTTGTAGACTACTGATTGCCTCCTTTCACAGGATTCTGTGCTGAACCATCACAAAACTATCCACTTGGTATTTCTGTTGTGCATTAGCAATTATTTTCTCATTTGAGCCTCACTAACGTCACGTACGATATACAGAGCAGAGGTTATGGTTTCAACCTATGGATAATAAAATGAACCTATGTTCCCAAACATTGAGTAAGTTCCCTAAAGTCTTTAAAAATGCTCTTTATTGCAAATAATAGGCCAAATTCTGTTGAGGATATTCAGGTCTGGAACCTGGGTTTTGTTAAGCAAATCAAGCGAAGCCTCTTTCCATTTTCTTTCACTTAACATTTGTCCTACAGGTTCTCTGGTTCCTCCCTCCCCCACTTAGTTTTCTCTCATTCTCCTTTTCTTCTCCTATTTTCCTTTAATTCTATGTCATTTGTTCTCTTACATTTATTTCTTTCTTGCTTTATGTTGCAAAATTTTAGTTTCGGTCATAGCCTCATCTACCCCAAATTTAAAATTGTTATACATTCCTGTCCATGTTATGATGATAATAAGTTGAAAACTGAAGAGTAGCTAAAGTATTGGTGTTTTATTGTTGGACCCAAATAACTGAGGAGTGTGTATTGGTTTTTCTGGGGCCATTGGCAGCTTTCAAGAAGCATCTTGTGCATCAGACCTTACTAAACATAACTTTTCTTTGTGCCCTTTGAGTTCTGATTTCTTTCCCCAAAAGAAGCAAAACCCAGATATTTTATCAAAGTGACAGTGTGGTATTCATTTTTCAGATTTCTAGTTCTTGGAAGGGTGCCTTCAAAAGCCACAAAGTTCTTTAATTGTCCAGAGCACCTGCTTCAAAATACCTCAGTGTTAAACTATTTGTTTTTTCCCCTCAGAAGACCATAGTACAAGTTCTGTTAACATTTTGACACCATGCCAAAATATACAACATTCATTTAAAATTGAGTACTAAAGGACCTATTCACCATTTTTTAAGAGAAGGAAAAAAAGGAATAAGGGTCTTTCACACTTTCCTTCTGTAATTATAAATGTAGAACTATTCTTGATTCATCTACCTAGCAGATGGAAATATTGTGAGGCTTTACTGCATAGTTCGCTCGTATTTTCCAGCAAAAAAAAATAATATTGACTTTATTCATTTATTTTGGATTTCTTTTGCCTCTTTTTTTCATGGCACTTAAGGTGCAAAAATAAGAAAGAACTTTTTATATTAGTTAAATCAGTCATGCATATAGGTAGGTGCCTCATGCCCTGAATAAGTGCCACTGGGCATCTAACCACAGCTCTGGCCAGCTACACACACAGCTGCCCTTGTTTTAAGAGGCCCTACCCTCTGCTCTTCAATGTGCCCACAGTCCCTGGATCCTGGACACCTTTGAAAGGAAGGTGTGCTTGCTTTGTGTGATTGCTGACTGGTAATTCTTAAGCCTTGCAGGCTTGAAGTGCCCTCAGCTATTAATACTACTCCTTCCCCTGGGTTTTCCAGGGGAAAGATATCGGGTGAGTACCTTTAGGAAGAAGTTAAAAGGTATTTTCATTGAATTTAACTTGTATGAATTGACATATATACACATAAGTGTATATGGAGAAATGGCATGTGATACAATTACATCACACACACACAATGATTATTGCATTCATCATGTGCACAGCTTCCTTTCGAAGACTTTGCCCAGGTATTCCTGCTCCATATAACCTAATCTGGACATACTAGACCAGGGCTAACTCAAAGACAACCTCTATAGTCTGGCCAGTGATCTAGGCCAGGATGATTCTCAAACAGGGAACCTCAAACTGGATGATGACTGACTAAACCAAACAGCTCCTCTTCAAGAAGAATAAGAAACAGAGAGAATGCGTCAATGGCAGCAGATGAATCAGAAGTAGAGAAAAGAAGGAGCTATAATTTCTACAATGAAAGAGTAAGCCCTGTGTTCAAGGAGGATGGTTTAGGTATCTACATGAATGGCCCTTGTGACCCAATAGCCTCTTAAACCCTTGGACGTCTCACCCCCATGACCTTCTCTTCCACCACACCTTAGTTATCTCTCCTTTTGGCCCAAATCACTAACTCTTGTCAGCACTTATAACCATAACCATTCTACTTCTCAAATCTCTAATTTAAACAGTCAGTTCAGTTATCGCCATCATCATTACTCTATGACCTCAAGGATCTAGAAAATCCTTAAAAAGGGTAAATCTACTTTCTTTGGACCTGCACACTGGCTGCTGGACAGTGCTGGGGAAATTCACACAATAGGACAGATCAGTTTCACCACAAATTAAGGATCAGCAAAAAGGAAACTCCATTGCTTGGCAGTCTCACAACATTTCTTTGGTTAACTCACACTTAATCCCTGAAATTATTTTTTAAAACATTCTCTGTGGTCCTCAACCTTACCTCCCTTATTTCCTGCCATTCCGTAGCAGGTGGGAACTCCTTCATCTTTCTAAAACGAAGAAATAACCTTCCAAATCTTCTCCCTCCACATCTAGCCTTCTTTTAAGGTTAATATTTCCAGATTCCAGATTTTTTTTGGATCCCATTTCTTTTCTGCTTTTGAGAAACCTGCATTTAGTTTTTCTCACTTCTGTTGATTCAATGTCTCTCTCTTTCAACTGGGTCCTACCTATTGACTTTTGGGTTTCTTTGCTTAAAAAATGCAGGATATTCAAGAGTGCAATTTTACAAATGCTCATTTACCCACCTCCTGTAATTAACAAATAGTTAATACTTTCTAATTTTTTCAGATTTTTACTTTATAAAAAATATAAAAATTATAAAACAAATATACTGTGTTCCCTTTCTCAATTATTAATTCTCCCCATCTCTTCCTGTTCCTAGCACCTCTTTGTGAGTTTTAAATGTTTTCAGAAATAATATCATGCTGCATGTGTCTGATTTCTTATTCAATATTATGTTGTGAAACATATTCATGTTGATGCATATAGTTCTAATACATTCTAGTTTTCTTTAACATATTACTTCATTAAATGAATATACTGATGTATCTCCCCCATTTTCTTTTTATTACTACCAGTGATGCTGCAATGAACATCCTTCTAATTGCTTCCCCTGTTGGCTTCTTAACCACGCTGGGTCTGGCCCTATTCCTTGCCAGTTACCATCCTATTTCTCTTCCTAACCTTGGAATCAATTTGTCAAAGAGTTACCTATACGTGATGCCATTATTTCCTCATTTCTCACTTACTCCTCAGATTCCTTCAGTGTGTCTCTCTTGCCCCATAATTTCAGCAAAATAGCTCTTGCTTAATCATCAGGCATGAGGAAAGTTGAGCACATAATATATGATGCACAGTACATGGATTCTATTGTCACTGTCCCTTGTTCTAAATCTCTAGATCCAGCATTCATTTCCACTGAGGCTACAAAGTTAACTTCAAGGTATCAGTGGATCTGATAGCAACAGTAACACACCTCTAGGGTCCACACTTAAAGTTTTAAAGCATTATGGCATGCCACAGAAAAAGAGGAATTAAGTAATATTGATTAATTGTAAAAGAGGGAGCCTAAAGGAAACAAGATGATTTAGTGAGATGTTCAAATTTCCATGTAAAATCCAATGCATGGAAAATATCACCTAGCTCTAATTCCTATATTTACTTACTCCTTGAAGAAAAAAATAATATTGAGCTATGTGCTCAATAAAGCTGTACCAATTTCCATGAATGACACAAAGAAGTCACTTCTCCTTGCTCTGCTGGAACTCACAGTCTAATGAGAACAACAAAGGATAAACTTGCTTCAAAGGAGGAGAGTTAGCACAACTTCCTCACACAGATGGTTACCGGGTGCAAGGGACCCAGAAGCTTTCCAGGCAAGATGGGCAAGCTCCCGTGGCCCATAGATTCCCCCGGAAGTGTTCAGCTGCTAATGATACCACCTGATCAGGAAAAGATTCTACCAAGCTCTCTGTGAAAATCCTGTTTGCTGACCTCCCAGAAATTTTTATAACCTCCTAGCTTTCCCAAATGTGCTGAAGCCTCTTGTTATATGCCTGTCTCATCACCAAGTGGAATTAACTAAAAATAGTCACTGCAAATTCTTGGGTACTTCCTATAAATATGGGAAAATCAGAAGGGTACCACCACCCAGCATGTCAGGATCCAAGCCTTCAGGCCTACTTCAATCCTCTTCTGGCTCTCCTTAGAATAAATTTGCTCTTAAAGACATAATGGTTTTATGACATGGATGTATCACCAAATAAAACAAGAGGGTCCTCTAAAAATGTTCTTTAAAGCAAACTGCTGTTTTCCTATCCTTTAGTATAAACAAGACAAACTGAAAGAGGTGTGAATCTTTGTGACATAATCATTTAAAAAATCCAAGAAGTGAATGGTATTGAAATTATTTTAATTAACAAATATCTGGACAGACCATGGGGAATAATATTTCAAGCCAGAGTCTGACCTCTTGATGGGTGTCCAGCTTGAATTAATTATGTTTTGATTACACAGTGCTTTTCATCTACAAATATAATAATACAATACATATTTTATTATTATTCATAATCCATTTCTATGTTATTTGAAAACAACTAAGATCGGGTTGGGGAGAAAAGGGGGAGGTATGCTGAGTGAGAATGTTCACATAGTTTAATGGCTAAGAGGCTGTCCTTGCAAAGTCTCTAGCTCTCTATGCTGCCCACACTTTGGTTTCTGTTGGGAAAAACGAAGGAAATGGGAAAACAGTTTCCCTCCATCTCAGCCACAGCACTGCTATGTTAGCCAGAGTCAACCTTACAAATTTCATGACTTAGACCACATTAAACTGGAGGGAATCCTTGAAGCATTACCTATCTCCTGTGTTTAAAGAGAGTACAACTGAGAATTGCTGTCATAAAACAAAAAACTATCCACTACAGACTAGTGGAAGTCGTTAGGTAGATTCATGGAGAAGTAATTTATTGTCTGCATTTGTAAGTTCTCCTTTTTTTGATAATTATAATTTTTTATAATAATCAGTGCAGAAAAACTATGTTGTTAATTAACTTATTTTCTGTAAAATGACCATAATTTCTACCTTATGAGGTTGACCTGAGGACTAAATTTTTTAAACACTAAGTTTATGCAATCACACAGTAAAAGCTTTCAAAATGTAGCTGCCATCATCATCATCATCATCATGGCACATCAAACCTGGTTTTACAAAATATTTGAGGTGGCTTTCATTAAAAGACACAACTACATGAAAGCCATTAGAATAGGAATAAGAATTTTTTAAAAACAGAAGTATTCAATTTCATTCTGAGTTTTTTCCCAGGCAAAAATTTATCTATAATTCCTTATACAACAATTATTAACTGATAAGAGGAAAAATATCAGTTATACAGAAAGACAGATTTTTTTTTCTAGGCACTAAAGTATGAATGTAATTTCATACAAGATACAGTTTATAAATGATAATCAATAACACAATTGACACATACTCGGCAATGGTTTTATGGAAAATCCCAAAGATTTCTTTGTTGTTTCAAAAATAAAGGGCATATCATTGTGCTATAACCTGGTAAAAATATTTACACGTGAATTGTTTAACTTCTAATCATAGAACCAAAAACTGGGATGTAATTTACATTTCCTAGAAAAAGAAATGTATCTCAAGGCAGTGGTTCTCAAAGCTGAATATGGATCAAAATTACTCAAGGAACTTTTTAAAACATTCTAGGACCCTGTCCCAAAGCTACTGAAGTTGATTTTCCTTGGGTTGGATCCAGGCATGCATATTTTTTTCCATTTTTAAAATTTTGGTAAAATATACATAATATAAAATTTACCATCTTAACTATTTTTAAGGATACAGTTCAGTGGTATAAATACACTCACAGTGCCCTGCAACCATCACCACCATCCATCTCCGTGACTTTTTCATCTGTAAAACTATTAACTCTATATCCATTAAATAATAACCTTCCATTTTCCCCTCCCCCAGCCCTGGCAACTACTGTTCTACTTTCTGTGTCTATTATTTTGACTACTCTGAGTACCTCACATAAGCGGAGTCATACAGTATTTGTCCTTGTCTGACTGGCTTATTTTACTTAGCATAATGTCCTCAAGGTTTGGCCATGTTGTAGCATATTGCAGAATTTCCTTCCTTTTTAAGGCTGAATAGTACTCCATTGTATTATTCCATCGAATCATATTCCATTGTAATATTTCAATGCTCTCATCTATGTATTCATTGACAGACACTGGGTTGTGTACATGTTTTAGATATTGCAAATAATGCTGCTATGGGCATAGGTGTACAAATGTCTCTTCAACACTCTGCTTTCAATTCTTTTGTACCTAATGGGAGATGGGAATTGTAGAAAATACTCCCAGTTTCTTCACTGTTTGGCAGGACATTTCTGAGATATGTTCTAATAATTCTTAGAGGACTCCCAGCAGAAGTTTCCCTAGGAGGACCCAGAGGATTCTTGCTCTGCTAGTGAAAATGACACAGACATCGTTGACAACCTCAGGTGCGACTGTCCTCTGTAGGCTGGGGTTAATGACAGCAGATGCTGCTCTAGAACTTCACTCTCAATTTCAGAGGGGATGAGAGAAGTTTGTAGCTGCAGAGGCCGCGTAGTAGCACTTAATTTTTAGAGACAAGTGGACATAATTTCCATAACAGACAGCAAGGCCAAAAAGGCAGCCAAGATGTGTAGACCCTCTGGGATTTGTGGCAATGGCTAACACACCATGTTGTTCCCAGGGGCAAGATAGATGGCCACACAATGAGGGGATGGCTTAATTTATATAAGCCAAAAATAAATAAATAAATTAATTAATTAAAAACTGATGGGTAGACAGCTATCCGCCACTGTAATGGAAAACTAAGATCTCTCACACAGTGTATGACCTGACACTGATACCATGGGACCCATAATGCCATCCTGGTGTTGCTGATGGATAGTGTAAATACCGAGGCTAAATGATAAATGAAATCCTGGCCCAAGTCCACCTCACACTGGTCCAGGGCGTCCCTGGTCACAACCTATGATCATTTCCCCAACCTCCTAGTGCATAGTATGGACACACAGTGTATCTCTCTGGCAGAACCCTAACATCAGTCCCTGCCTGTGGAGTAACAGACATATGGTAGGAAAGGCCAGGTGGAAGCTCACAAATGTCCCCACTCCCCTTAGGCAAGATGATAATTTAAAAGCAATGTTATATCTTGGGTGGAATGGTAGAGTTTATTGCCACTCTAAAAGACAAAGGATGTAGAAATGGTGATGTTCATTATTTCCTCATTTAATTCACCAGTATGACTCCAGCAAAAACTGTATGAATCATTGTAGGTGAAACGTGCTACCGTAAACCTAGTCAAGTGTAGCTACAATCGTAGCTGCTGTGCTGGAAGTGGTATCTTTACTAAAGCAGATCTGTCCAGCCTCAGCAACTTCATATGCAGCAACTGATCTGGTGAATGGGTAATCTTTAATGCCCAACAAGGAGGAGGATCAAAAGTAGTTAGCATTTCCCCGGACAGCCAGCAGAACATATTCACAGTGTTGACTAAGCACTGTATTAACTGTGTTGCTCACTCACAATATAATCCTCAGGGACTTCAACATCTTGACATTACACAGAATATCATGCTGGTCTACTATATTGATAACATGATGCTAACCACATCTGTGTCTTAGTTTGGGGTTCCCCAGAAGAATAGCCTGAGATAGGGTTTCAAGATCTAATAGTTTATTTGGGAAGTGACTCCAGAAAGATGGGTAGAGGAATGGGGAAATGAGAGAAGGAAAGAAGATAATAAGCAAGATATTACCACCATTGTTTGTAATAGGAGTGTAATCTCTCTGGGAGCCAGTGCATTACGGCACCTTAGCATTACCTCACTCAAGGAATGAAAGTGCTGGGTGATTTATACACAAACTTCCACCAGTTACCTGCCTGGGTCCAAATCCTAAATCCATTTTACCATGAATTGCTGCTGTCCCTGCCTGATAGCATGGCTTTGTGGATCTAACAATGCCCAGCTCATGGTAAGCAGCTACGGTTACATACATTTGATGCCAGTGTCTACAACGGCTCCATAATATCCCAGGAGAAGCTTTTCAAACAGTGACTAGTTCTTTGCACTAAGTCTTTCTAGTAACTGAGCACAACAGCCTTATCTACCACAGATATGTCTAACATCTTGGGATGTCCTGAGTCATGTGCCCAAGTGTCAAGGCAGCTTGTAACATAGTCTGCACCTCCTGCAGAGTCTTCTTTTGTTCGGAACCTACTGAAAACTAAGGAGCCTTCTGAGTCAACTAATAAGCAAGTCAGACCTTACCTCCCACCCCCTGGAACATGTGTCTTTGTAGAGCATCCAGGGAGGGACCTTGCTACTACTTCTTGCTCACCAGGTGTAGCAGACACAGTTAGTGTCCCACCTATATCTCTTTGGGTCTTACTGCAAACTATTGCTTCATATGCCCCTTGAGTTCTGTCAGTATCTACGTATTTTCAGATACATGATTTCTGCAAAAAGCCTGCTTTAACCTTATGTGCACGGCAGGCCAGAAATGCAGGTGAGTTATCCCGCCTGCCCCAGGATTACTCAATTAATGACTAAGGATCAGCACTAGAATGCAGCAAGAAGGGACCTCCGTAGTAAAATTGAAGGAGGCACTCACTCTCGGGTGCTGACCCTGTGCTTGCCTGACCCTGAGAGCTACTGCTCTTAAGCGCCTCCTTCATGGGGAAAAAAGCATTATAATTTATATTAGCCATTTTTAGCGATCTTCATTGTTATGTGTGATTCTGAATTTCTGTTAACTATCATTCTTCAACCTTAGTGCAAGTCTGATGGCAGTGAATTCTATCAGCTTTTGTTTGTCTGGAGAAAAAAAGTATTTTACCTTCATGTTGAAAAATATAATTTGCTGGGGGTAGAATTCTGGTTGGACAGATTTTTTTTTTCACCGCTTTAGAAACATCATTTGGTGTCCTTTGGTTTGCGTTATTTATTGACAAGAAGTCAGTGGTAATTCTTGTCTTTTATACCCTATATTTAATACTGTATGTCTTTTTATTTCTCTAACTGCTTTTAAGGTTTTCCTTTAAGTTGTGCCTTGAGTGGCTTTATTTGGATTTATTCTGCTTGCTGTTTTCTGAGCTTCTTGGAGACGTAGATTATAGTTTTCATCAAAATGGAAAATTTGGTGTCATTATTTTGGGCATTCCTTCTTAAAATATCCTCCTGTCCCTTTTCTTGACTCCACTTGCAGTTATGTTAAATCATTTGATGTTGTCTCACTTCTCTGAGACTCAGCCCTTTCGCTA
Source organism: Varecia variegata (assembly GCA_028533085.1). Lineage (NCBI taxonomy): Eukaryota > Metazoa > Chordata > Mammalia > Primates > Lemuridae > Varecia > Varecia variegata. Next base: position 67,788,182 of record CM052440.1, on the reverse strand, counting down.
ATTGCCTTTATCTTTTCTGTAGCTCCCACCCCCACTTCATTCTCATAATTTCTTTTGTGGCTTCAAGTTCATTGATCTTTTCTTCTATATGAAGAGCCAGTTATTATAAATTATAATTCTCTGTGAAATTGTCTATTTATTTAAAGTATTTATGTGCTTTATTTTCTTCTTTATGTGCTTTTAAGCATATGTAGTGAGTTTTGATTTTGGATATTTTATAATTCAGTTCTAAATGAGCTTGTTGTCCTTTTATTTTTCTTTCCAACCTGATTATGTTCAAGTCTTCCTTGAACTTCTTGAGTACATTTATAAGAGTTATTTTAAAGTCTTTGTATGCCAATTCCATAATCTCTGTCATTTTAGGGTCTGCTCCTATTGACCTAATTTTCACTCAGTTATTGGTCATGTTTTTTGGCTTCTGATTTGTTGTGATTTTTATTTGAATGGTAGACATTGTGATTTGTTACATAGATAAATGTCTGAGTTTTATTGTCTTGCTTTAAAATGTGTATAATGGTTTTTGTTGTTGCTTTGTTTGTTTTTTGTTCTTCTCTTTTTTTATTTATTTTTATTTTTTTTATTTCAGCATATTATGGGGGTACAAATGTTTAGGTTACATATATTGCCTTTACCCCACCTGAGTCAGAACTTCAAGCATGTCCATTCCCCAGACAGTGCACAATGCACCCATTAGGTGTGAATATACCCATACCCTCCTCCCCACTCCCACCTGCCCGACATCCGATGAATATTACTACTGTATGTGCACATAAGTGTTGATCAGTTAATACCAATTTGATGGTGAGCACATGTGGTGCTTATTTTTCCATGCTTGTGATACTTCACTTAGTAGAATGGGCTCCAACTCTATTTGGACGGCTTAGGCAGTTAAGCTTCTTGCAGATCAGCTTGATTCTTTTAACGCCTGCTTTATGGAGCTTTGCTAGGATGGGTGTAGAATATCCTTTACCTTAGGATTACTTTAGTCCCACTGCTAAGACATGGCCTTTTTGCGGTCTCTACCTAATGTCCCAGGTATTTGCTAAAGTCTCGTTTCTTTGGCTGGACAGAGCTTGAACACTTCCCTGGTCTTAGGATTTTTTTAAGGTTACTTTCAAGTAGCTATAGTTTGTCTGGCTTTGTGGAATTTCATATATGCATTTACAGTTCAGTATTCAGCAAAGTCTCAAGGGAACTCCTACGCAGGCTTCTAAAGATGTCTGTCTCAGAAACTCCAGCCAACTCACCCTCCTCCACCTCCAATTGCAGTCTGCTTAACTCCCCATTACTGCTGTATTCTACTTACATTTATCCTCCATACACTGTGGGGCAGAGACCATCTATAGGAAGAAAACTAGGCTAACTCTCCCTTCTCTCGTGGATATGATCCTGCACTGCTCATTGCCCAATGCATGAAAGAAGTTGCTTTCTGGTTGTTTACTAGGTGGGAGAGTCTGGTACCAGTTACTCCATCATAGCCATAATATAAAAATCTCATTTTGTCTGTTTTTCTAAGTAGATTAAAGAAAGAAAAAAAACCTTAGTCATTCCATTTATTTTCTAGTTATAGAGTTACCCATGGTTTCTATTCATTTTTGAGTCGGTTATTATAAATTATAATTCTCTATGAAATTTTCAATTTATTTAAAGTCTTTATAAACTTATTCCATAAAGACATTCATGGTATGCTCTTAGTATTTTTTTAAATGCTGGAAAATTTTAAATCTTTTTTTAAATCTCTTTTCTCAGGACTATTTGTATTTTTTTAACAGTCTTGCAAAAAGATTTTCTATTTTATTAATTTTTCCCCAAAAGCAACTTTTAAGTTTATATTTTATAGTTTCATATTTATTTATTTTACTTTTGTTTCTTTGTTTTCTATTTCATTTTTTCAGCCTCACTATTTCTTTCCTTTTACTGTCTTTGAGTTTGCAATGTTATTGATTTATTAATTTCTTTAGTTGAATGCTTAGCTCATTAATTTTCAGTCTTTTCTAACATTTTCCTGGAAGGCTGTATATTTTCCAATAAATACAGTTAAGGTCTATTCCTCAAGTAGAAGCATTGTTGCTTAGTTCTAAGTACCATTCTAATTTTCATGATTATTTTATTGAGATCCATAAATTATTTTTAAATGCTTTAAAATTTCTAATATTGTATAGTTTCTTTGCTTTTTCTGATTTTTAATTAAGATATGATGCACATAACCTAAAATTCACTCTTTTAAAATGTACAATTCAGTGATTTTTAGTATATTTTCAAGGTTATATAGCTCACCAATATTTAATTGCAGCACAATTTCAGCACCCCTAAAATAAACCCCACATCCATTAATAGTCATTCCCATTTCTCCTTCTCCCTAGAAGAAACACTAATATACTTTCTGTGTCTATGTATTTGCCTATCTTGGACATTTCATGAAAAAGGGATTATGCATTATGTGGCATTTTGTGGCTAGCTTCTTTTACTTTGCATAATATTCTCAAGTTCATCCATAGTGCAGCATGTATCAGTACTTCATTCCTTTTTATGGCTAAATAATATTACATTGTATGAATATACAAAATGTGTTTATTCATCAGTTGATGGACATTTGTGTTATTTCTACTCTGGGTTATAATATGTAATGCTGCTCTAAATATTCATGTACATGCTTTTGTGTGAAAATATGTTTCTAATCTCTTGGGTATATAAGAGTGGAATTGCTGTCATAAGGTAACTCCATGTTTATCTTTTTTTAGATCTGCCAAATTGCTTTCCAAAGTGGCTTCACTATTATACATTCCCACCAGCAATGCATGAGGTTTCCAATTTCTCCATATTCTTGCCAACACTTTATAATTATCCATTTTTTTTATTACAGGTACCCTAGTGGCTGTGAAGTAGTATGTCACTGTGGTTTTAATTTCCCCAATCACTAATGATGTTGACTATTTTTTTGTATGCTTATTTGGCCATTTATGTATCTTCTTTGTGAAAATATTTATTCATATCTTTTGCCCAGTTTTTAATTGTGTTTTTTTTATTGTTGAGTTGTAATATTTCCTTACACCATCCAGGTATCTAAATGTGTCTCTTATCAGATTATAAATTGCAAAATTCTACAGTTATCTCTTTCCTTTTATTTTTATTTGTATGTGTGTGTGTGTATGTGTGTGTGTGTGGAGATGAGGTCTCTCTATGCTGCCCAGGCTGGTCTCAAATCTCTGGCCTCAGGCAATCCTCCTGCCTCAGCCTCCTAAAGTGCTGGGATTACAGATGTGAGCCACTGCACCTGGGTCTTTATACTTTCTTAATGGTGTCTTTTGAAACACAAAGTCTGTAGATTTTGATAAAGTCCAATTTTTCTATTTTTTTCCTCTTTGGGTGTTTGTACTTGAGATGCCATTCTAAGAAACTGTTGTCTAATCCAAGGTCAAGATTTACAACTATGTTTTCTCCAAGAGTTTTACAGTTTTAGTTCTTACATTAGGGTGTTTGATCCATTTGGAGTTAATTTTTGTACATGGTGTGAGGTAAGGGTTCAACTTCATTCTTTTGCATGTAGATATCTGTTTAAAAAAATTGTCCTTTCTCCCATTGAATAGTTTTGATACTCTTATCAAAAATCACTTGACCATATATGTAAAAGATTATTTCTAGACTCTCTATTCATTTACATTTGTTTAAATGTCTGTCCAAATGCCAGTACCACACTGTCTTGAGTATGATAGCTTCGTAGTAAGTTTTGAAATCACAAAGTGTGAGTCCTCTGACTGTACTCTTCTTCAAGATTATTTTGGTTATTTTGGTTCTCTTGCATGTTCATATAAATTTTAGGATTGCCATGCCAAGTTCTGCAAAATAAGCAACTGGTATTCTAATAGGGAATGCCTTGAATCCGCAGATCATTTTGGAGAGTATTGCCATCTTAACAAAATTAAGTCTCCCAATTGCCTAAAATGGAATGTTTTTCCACGTATTTGTCATTTTTAATTTCTTCCAACAATTTCATTTTTAGTTTTCAGTGTAAAAACTTTCACTTCTTTTTAGAATTTATTTCTAAATATCTTATTCTTCTTGATGTTCATTATCTTAGTTCTTTTGTGGTGAGATGTATATTTACATATATATGTATATATATATCTGATGCTGGGTAATTTATAAAGAAAATAACTTTATTTGGTTTGTGGGTTTGCAGGGTGTACAGGAAGCATGGCAGCAGCATCTGCTCCTGGGGAGGGCCTCAGACTGCTTTCATTCATGGTGGAAGGTGAAGGAAAACTGGCTTGTACAGAAGTCACATGGTGACAGAAGAAGCAAGAGAGAGAAAAAGAGAGGAAGAGGTACCAGGTTCTTTTCAACAACCAGTTCTCACAGGAACTAAGAGTGAGAACTCACTTCCATGACAGTGGCACCAAGCCTTTCATGAAGCATCCACCCCGACAACCCAAACACCTCCCACCAGGCCCCACCTCCAACACTGGGGATCAAATTTCAACATGAGATTTAGTGAGGACAAACAAACCATATCCAACCCATAGCACTAATGTTACAGGATTTTTAAAGTTTCATTTCCAGTTTTCTAATTGTTAGTGTACAGAAATAAAATTGATTTATGTGTGTTGGTCTTGTATCCTGCAACCTGTTGAACTTGTTCATTAGTTCTAATATTTTTAATTGGATTCTTTAGGATTTTCTATATCAAAGATCATGCCATTTGCAAATAGAGCTAGTTTTACTGCTTTCTTTCCAATCTGGATACCTTTTATTTTATTTTACTTACCATATTTTTTTTTTTTTTGAGACAGAGTCTTGCCCCATCACTCTGGGCTAGAGTGTAGTGGCATCATCATAACTCAAGCAACCTCAAACTCCTTGGCTCAAGTGATCCTCCTGCCTCACCCTCCCAAGTAGCTGGGACTACAGGAATGTGCCACCATACCCAGTTAATTTTTCTGTTTTTAGTAGAGATGGGGTCTTGTTCTTGCTCAGGCTGGTCTCAAACTCCTGAACTCAAGCAATTCTCCCTCCTCAGCCTCCCAAAGTGCTAGGATTACAGGCATGAGTCATCATGCCTGGCCTATTTTATTTTTTTCTAACCTAATTGCCTTGGCTTGATCCTCCAGCATAATGTTAAAGAGAGATGACAAGAGTATATATCCTTATTTTGTTCTTGATCTTAGAAAGTTTTTAATTTTTCATCATTAATTTTGGTTAGTTGTGGATTTTTCATAAATATTCTGCTGAGGAACATTCTTGTTGAGGAGGTTCCATTCTACTAGTTTTCCAAGTGCTTTTATCACGAAAGAGTGTTGCATCTTATCAAATGCTCTTTCTGCAGCTATTGAGATAATTACTTGGGGTTTTTGTCCTTCATTCTATTATTATGGTGTTTCACATGTATAGATTTTTGTATGTTCAACTAACCTTGCATTCTTGGGATAAATTCTACTTGGTCATGGTATATAATTCTTTTTATATCTTGCTCTATTCAGTTTGGTAGTATATTGTTTAGCATTTTTTTAATCTCTAATTTTAAAGGATATTAGTCTGAAGTTTTCTTTTCTTATGTTGTTTGTGTCTGGTTTTGGTATCAGGTTAATACTGGCCTCATAGAATGAGTTGAGAAGTGATCCTTCTGTTTTTGGGAAGTTTGTGAAGTAGTAGTGTTAATTCTCCTTTAAATGTTTGGAAGAATTCACCAGTAAAGCCACCTGGTCTTGGGCTTTTCTTTGTGGAAATTCTTTTGTTTATTATTTTGATCCAGTCCCTTAACTTTTTATAGTTCTAGTCAGAATTTTTATTTCCTCATGAGTCAGTTTCAACAGTGTGTATTTTTCTAAGAATTTTCCCATCTCATTGAGACTAATTTTTTGGTATGTGATTGTTCATGATATTCCCTTCTAATCCTTTTTTCCCTGAAAGGTTAGTAGTATTGTTCCCTCCAACTTATTTTTAAAAATACATCTCAATGTATTTTAATTACACTAAAAGAATGGGGTCTATATTTTACTGATGTGTTACTTCATGAAATAATTTGGTTTTTCTATCTTTGTGTCCAATTTTCATATGGCTCCATGTATACTTGAAAAAAAAGAATATTCACTAATATTAAGCATATTTTAAATTATATTCACCAATTTTCTGGTAGGATTCTATATGTGTCTTTTACACTAAAATTGTGAATTAGGTTGTATTTATATTTTATATTCTTATTAATCTTTTATCTTCTTGATTTATTAATGAGAGTCTGTCAAAATTGAACACTACACAAGTAACTTGTTAATTTTCCCTGTGATCTTTGAGATCATTGCATTATACATTTGACATTCCTTGGTAAGTATTATATACATTCAGGATTATATAGTCCTAGAAAATCTTTCCTTGATAATTAGGAAGTAATACTCTTTATTGCTAGTAATTTTTTTCTCAAAATATGTTTCATTTTATATAAATGTGACTATTCTAGGCTTTTTTGATATTACTAGTTTGGGACTATTTCCATGTTTTCTTCTTTTAGCTTTCCTGTATTATTATGATTCATATGTGACTCAGTAAAAAACGCACAGTTAGGTTTGAAAAGCACCTACTGTCTGAGAACCATCTTATTTTTGCCTGGCAGGGTTAATCCAGCAATAATTGCATTTATTATGACTTCTGATACATCTAAATATATTTTTACATTTTTATGTAGTTTTTCTATTTCCTATGATTTTCTTTGCTTCTTTAGTGAATCCTCTCCTTGATTTTTATTGAATTGATCAGATTTTATTTTATTACCCTTTCTTCTTTGTTGATTCATATGTTAACTATCCATTCTTTTTCTATACCCACTGCAGTTTCTGAATTTTAATTTATACACTTGACCTAGAAAATCTAAAGTTCATCAGTAGCTTTCTCCTCCTCCCAATCAATACAAGAATCTTAGAATGTTTTAATCCCATCACAATCATCACAAGTTATACCCACTTCACTCCACTCCATTCCCAGGATCTTAGACTGTATTTTTCTACAGAAGTCTAGTTCCCTATTATTTGTACATGTTCAATTAATCATTATTATATATTTTATGTGATTAATTTGTATTTAGTTTTACCTACAGACTTCTTGTTTGGTTTGTGTGTGTGTGTGTGTGTGTGCACGCACTATTTATTGTTTCTTAGATCCTTTTCTTATTTCAATTTCCTTCTTCATAAAAAATGTAGTTAACATTTCTTTCTGTAACTGATTGTAATTTATACACTCTATCATTCTTTTTCTTATAAAATAGCTGTATTTTACCCCTGTTCTTATTTTAACTGGGTATTAGATTTTAGGTTGAGAATTATTTTCTCTTAGCAGATACCATTCCTTCGGAGTCTTTTGGAAAGAGGTCTGCTCTTAGTCTAATTGTTTCTGTGTAGGTAATTTAAGAAATATAATTGTCATTGTTCCAGATGATGTTATCCTTGTCTTTAAAGTTTTGCAGTTTTGTTACAATGTGTCTAGGCTGTACCTAGATTGGATTCCCCAGAAGCAGAGATGGAGGTATGGATTTGTGTGGTAGTGTTCTATCTTATTTTAAAGGAATATTTCCAGGAAAAATGGATAGGGGAGTAAAATTACAGCACAAGAGGGAGACGGATGCCAAGAAAATGTGTAACTTCTAGCAAAGTTCCAGAAAGGGTAATTTAGGCTCAATCACCCAGGAGTTGTTTTTCCATGGGAATCAGTTTTGGTCAAACTTCAGTGTTATCTCAATTATGATGCATGGTGGAGATCCTATTACTATCAGTGACAGGTTAAGGGTTTTCCTTAAAGGGATAGGATGTGAATTTCCTGGTACTCTGGTCCTCATGAACAGAGGCAATGAGGCTCTATAACATGAGGAAAGCCCTCTGCCCAAAAGTTGCAAGTATTGGAGTTGGGAATTGAAGGCACATCTAGAGCCAATATGGGGATGGGGGAATCAAGAGAACATGGGCAGAGCATTCCAGTGTCTTGTACGGAGGGGAATTGTTATTGTTTGTTGTTATTGTCCTTCTCATTAGTCATCATTGTTGAATCTGAGGATATACATCATTAACAAAAGGTTCTAACTACTTTTTTTTTTGAAAAATGTCCTGCTACCATTATCTCTCATCTGTCCCAGAACTTGTATTAGGTGTCTTTTTTTTAACCTTAATTTATTCTTCATATATAATTTCTATTTTTTGTATCCATCTCTATGCAAATTATCCATGAGATCATCAGGTCTAGTTTGCATTTTACTAATTTTTTGACTGATATTTGATCTGATTTTAGACCTGTCTATTGAGTTTTTAATTTCAATAACTGTTTGTATTACTTGTTGATATCATTGGTTCTTTTTAATTTGCTTCTTTCATAGTGTCTCATTCTTGCCTTATAGTCTCTATTCCTTTTGTTATCACTTTAAACATATTTATTTTTACATATTTTCCAGATTTTTCTGTAATCTCAAGTTTGGCTTTATATTTATTTAATCTTGATAATAAGGGATTATTTCCCTGTGTGTTCTTCAAAATATTTGATTGTGAGATCATCAGCAGTAAGGATTGTGTATGTGTGTGAAAGAGAGAGAGAGAAAGAGACTTAAATTTGCATTTGTTTGTGCAAGGTTCCTGGGATCAATTTTTTTTCTGTATAATTTTTTTCCATGACCCTCCATAATGTGCAAAATGAAGCTCCATTTGTTCATGGATCATGGTATCAATTTTCTCCAGAATTTTTTTTTTTTTTTTTGGCCCATATCTCCAAACAGAGACAAGGTTCCTTATCATTTTCCTGGGTTAATGGGTATGTATTTCCAGTATCTCTCACTGAGGATAAAGGTCTTGATGGTCTGTAGGATTCTCATTTCTACCTTCCTACTCAAGTACACCCAAAGTTTCATCTCTTTTCATGACATTTCTCACATCTTAAACTCAATCCCCTGATTTCCAGGCCACAACAGTTTCTTCTAACACATATACCTGCTGGATTTTAGATACCTTTTTACTTCTAGCATCTGAGTATTTCTCTTTTTGCGTGTGTGAGTGCGTCTATGTGTTTTTCCTCACCTTTCCTCTGTGGGAAGACTGAGAAAGATTCTGGAATAGCTTAGTGCCTCGTGCAGCTAAAATGGATTCCTTCTGAATGGAAATGACAATAAGAATCCAGTTATTTTTTTCTGAAAGAATGAGAGTGCTGTTTTACTGATTACTGATCCAAAAATGCCCCTAGAGTTAGGTGAGGAGGTAGGGTTAAACTTCTGCTATAATCTGATCTTCCTTGGATTAAAGGTCACTTCATTTTTTTTTCATGGTATGTACATATGTAACGCCTGGTACTCTTTACTTCCAAGGAATATATATAAAATTTTAAGTTATTAGATTTTCCAAAAAGTTGAGTATAGCAACTTGGGAATCTCAGTGGTTTTGGTTCCCTGTGGAAAACTCAGTACCGGTATTCACAAGTAGTTGGTTAACTGGATCCACATTGACACAGGAATGTGCCTTTAAAGAAATAAAAATATTGTCCCAGAGCCTTTGTTTTCTTCACTAAATACCATCTTTGATTGGCTTAGTGGGAAATACTATGTTAGGAACTGACTATTCAAATTTAAACAAGGGTCCCATCACTGTTCCAGGCACTAGACATATATTATCTCATGTTATCCTCATATCAACTGTGCATTTAGATATTATTACTCATTTTGTAAGAATAGAGAACTGAGGATCAGGTAAGTTCATAAATATATCCAAGGTCACATAACTAATGACGTATATGACTATGAAGCATCCACTCTTTGCACTACGCCAGATAATAAAGTAATGGGTTTTTGAAAAAGTGGAAAGAAATCTTATCAGTGAGAATGAATTTTCAGTTAAAAATATATTTTCTTAAATCAGAAAGGGATTTAATACAGGGAATTAGGATTTTGCAATGGGAGTTTAGAAGGACTACAAGAGCAGGCTGTTGGTTAGAACTCCAGGAAAAATTCACAGAGCAATAGCATAGCACTGCCCTACCAGGGAGCCACAGCAGAAAGGCAGGGAACCAGGAATCCACCACCCAGACTGTAGCTCCAGGGGCACACATTTTAGGTGTGATTCAGATCAAGGAGTTGCATCTACAATTGTTGGCTTCATAATCATGCTTTCCCAGCAAACAATGATCAGTCCTCATCTTGCCTCTTTACACCAAGAACATCTGCTAACACTACTATAGAAAAACCCAGTATTCCCAGGGCTGAGCTCGCCAACATAGTCAGTAGAAATGGTAAAATAGTGATGTTTGCCTTATTTACACTCCCCAAAACTCTCACAAGTATAGGTGATGTGACAAACCCAAGCGTATCTGGATCCCTAGCTGCAAAGGAGTCTAACAAATGTGATTTTTAACTTCATGGCCTCTGCAGCACAGAAAAGCACACTAGAAGTAGGAAGGAATGAATATTGAGTACAAATTCACTGTATTCATTTCACTGGGGTTAGTAATGGAAAGACTCATGGGGGATGTTCCTTCAGAGACCTGAATTTGGAAAAATTGGAAAAGTGAATCCACCTAAGACAATAAGGGAAACCTACCAGGAAAGAGATTGAGAAAACTATTTTCCTATGAAATTATTCATAGAAAAACCTTCATTGGGGGACCTACTGACCAGAATAAAACCAGAAATACACATTTCAAACTACATGATTATCTATGATTTATGAGCCCTAAACATTTTATTATTTTTACCAGTTGAAGTCAAAATTTGCATGTAATAGTTTTGCTAATTAAAAAGAAAATATATTAAACTTCTGTAAATAAGTTTCATTATTATTGTTAACAATATGAATTAGTAAATGTATAATATTTTACAGAGAAAATGAAAAATATTTTGAAAAAACCTGTAGTCAGAAGAACTATTTTTATTTACTCTGCTTACTTGGCAATAGCCTTCCCCAGGCATCATGCTACAAACTTTTTATTTTGTCCAGGACTTCTACGTCATTTTACTATATCCATATTATTAACCTAAAGAAATAAATGCATCTTCTTATAGGAGCAGCCAAATTCTTTACAAATATTTCCACAAAACCAAACCAAAATGGGAGGTAGGTTGTGAAGTTGTGTGAAGTTTGCTGCCTGATTCTCATTAGACTCGTTCAACCTTCTTTTGAGTCCTAGGCACATGGTCTCTGGCTATTTTCATGACTGCTGTAATGAAATTACCATTTCAAGTTTGTAGGAGGGAGGGAGAAACATGATAGGAATAGCAAGAAGGAATGGCTCCCTCATAAACAATCTACTGGAATTTTGAATTGATTAGGTTTGAGTGGCTAAAATGGAAGAGTAGGGAAATGTACCCTAGTTTTCTTTCCCTCCAGTTTCCTGTTGCATTATGTGGCTTCTTGAATGTTGCATAATATAAATCATCTTACCGCTAGAAGACAAGCTTTAGCATTGCAAACTCAGCAGATTTACTTCATTTCATTTTTCCAGTTGGGTATCTGCATCAGCGCAGGCCAAAAGAGTATCTCATGACACCTAATGCAACAAATAGATCCCGGAGCATTCGTGGCGATATCCGCAATGTTGGCAGACAAATGTTTCCTTTCCTCTGCCAAGCACCATCAACATTATTTTTGGGTGGATCTGAATCTGAACAGTCCAGAGTTTCCATTACATCGTCCTAATTGTTAAAAAGCGGGTCTGCTATAATTCTTGAAAACTAGTCTGTTTAGTTGTACTCGTTACCATAACATCAGATTGAAATATTGCTTCTCCTCAGTTGGTTTGGCCACACTGTAGCAGCCAGCCTAGTAGCGTCAAAGCATTAGGAAGGCAAAGCAATCCCCAGTCAACAGTATGAATGGAACAATTCACACTGTTGTACATAGATATAGAGGTTAAACCCAAACACATGAAAAAGTGATGCTGGAAGCACTTGGGAACAGCTGGGCCAGATGAATAACTCAATTGGATGCCATGAGGAACAAATTAAACAACTGACTGGAGACCAGGCTGCTCCTGTGACAGACACTTTAATCAGGAAGTCAAAAGCTGATTGACAAGATGAAAAGCTGGATGACATGAAAAATGGAAACAGAAGGAACAACACAAGAAAAGGGCACCCTGGGTCAGCATGCTGACAAAAATAATCAAGTACGACAGGCCATAATCCAATCTTCGAATGTTTGGCATGGTGCTAGTTATGAGAATCTGCAGCCAAGAGGAAAGAAAACTATTATTAAGCAAAGAAATTATCTGGCTTTCTAGAACTCACTATTACATGTTCACTGGAGGATTTTCTTTCTCTCTTTTTTTCTTTTAAAAACAAGCATAATAGCTTTTGTCGAGTTTCATAAGGTCAATTAAAAAGTGTTAATATATCTGGATATGAAACCCTAGGAAAACAATGTATAATATTGCTTTAAATTCAGAGTTAAATAGGTCATATATACATTTGTTGATTGCCTCAAATTGCAAAGTACAGGACCTTCTTATGCTCTTCTATCAAGGCATAGAGGAAGAAGAGGTAGCAATTATTGAGAGGAGGTTTCTATGGCCCGCTTAATAACTCTTATACTGGATTCTTACTGCTGAATTACTGTTGGGATCCAAGGCTGAGCTTCATATTAGAGAAGAAATTTGTCTGTGTTACATTATAACTGATATGCCTCAGAATACTATCTGCACCCCAAAAGATATATTTGTAGATGAACTATCTGAAGAAGAATGAAATAATGATCAGGTTTTTTTTTTAAAGACAGATAGCATAAAAGTTTGTCATTCCTGGGATAAATAGCATGGATATTATATGGCTTCTGCTCACATCGTACTTTTATTTCAACAGTGTATAGTTTACCAGAGAAAGGTCCAGAAGAATAAGCAACTTGCCAGAGTCTAGATACCAGGATTTTGTGCCTTTTCCGTAAACTCATCTGCTCTTTGGAAAAATAAAAAAACTTGCAGTAAATATCTAAAGACCAGTTGACACTGTCTCCCTTGGATTCCTACACTAGAGTTAAATCAACATCTCAAGAGAAAAGAAGAGATGTTTTAATTCTTTGTCTTAGTCCACTGGTTTTCAAACCGTGTTTCAAATCTCTAGGGGTTTCTGAAAGAAAAGTATGGTCACAGAGGACATGTTTCATTTGTATCTGCTCCATTAGCTTCAGGTCCCACAGGTTTTGGAGTTCTGGGGCATTAAAAACACTGTTGAAAGGTTTCCTGGCCTCAAAAATGTGTAAAAGAAAAACACCACTTTGATGATATTACTCTTAGGTGAGGACACTACGATTTGAATGAACATATGCAGCTCAAACTGAGGGACCAAGCTGATGTATTTCACTTGGATAAAATACCTTATAGAAAGTCCAACTGTATTTCTTATCTAGAGAATTCTAGATGCACCTGGGTCATAGTTGTTTGCTTTTCATTTTATAGAATTTTCTCCAGGGCTTCATTGCAAATCTTAAAATTTGAATCTTACTTCTGCCATATAGTTAAATTCACTTGAGTCATGACTCTCCAAGGGACTAGCTCATTCTTCCCACTGCCTTTATGAGCATGTGTCCAAACTATCAAATAAGTAACTGAAAAGACCTTTAATTTTGCTGTGAGTTCAGGGCTGACCCTTGAGTTTTACTAAAGTAAAATTATCTTAAAAGATGACACAGAAATTTTCGTAAAAGTCTTCAAAGCCTAGAGCCACACAATGTCAAGCATGGTAGGAGAAAAATGTATCTGTTGAATTTCTGTTCTGGATTTACCCTGAGCTTTTTGAGGATCTGACCCAGCATGCTTCACCCCTCTGCTATAAGACAGAGCTACTATATTAACCAAAAATAATCTGGGCCAACCTTGCTTCTTATAGTTGTTTTTGCTTCCTTCATGCTTCCACTTGCCTCCAAACTCCTAATTCTGTGGTCTTATTGTTATCCCTGCTGCAACCCTCAGGACCCAACATTTACATGTTTTTGCCCCAGACTCTGTTGTTTCTCCAGGTCTCTGCCTTCACTACTCCATGATTCTGCTACTGCCATCGCCACCTGCCAGGTTCTTCCCAATCCTGACCCTGCGGAACTCAATCCCTGTCCCCAGCAACTCAGTCTTTCCTGGCGTCTTCAAGGGTTGGGGACAGAGTGTGATGGAGGTTAGGAAAGAGGTGGAGAAATGTGGCAGATTGGGACAATTACATCATTCATGGCAGCATTTATTATTATTATTGTTTGCCATTTTCTTCAAATATTGGAGGATGAAATAGAATATGTTTAAAATAGTGCTAAAAAGGTGAAGCAGAGGAGAGAAAACTCAATATATAATACATTGTAAAACAGAGTCTACGAAGATAGGTCAAGCCATTTAATTTATTTAACCTAGCATACAGGATTTGGGTGGTGTGCAATCCTTGTGGAATGATGGTTGTAGTGAGATCTTTGACTTTTCCCTCGCCATCAATCTTAACAATCCACAAACAACCAAGACCTATCATTTATTCTTATTATGAAATGTGTTTCATATTTAGTCTCCATTTCTTTTCCAGTATCACTGCTTTGAGCTTCAGATTCTATCTGGTACATGGGGTAAAGGCTCAGCAACATGAAGCACTGGGAAGATAACTGTATCTTCTGTACTGTGTATTTAAAAATAAGAGCAACACAAAATTAAAAGAAATATGTATGGGAAACTCTGACAATGTGTCGGATTTTTTTTTTCCTGATGACTATCTTAGTGCCCTTTTTTAAAAAACATCAAATATAAAATATTAAAATTTTTAAATTTTTGTTCAATGCTCTAATTTTCTAGTGTCCTAAACATCTTTAGAGGTTAATTGGATAATCTAGCACTGTATGGGGATGATAGTAATATACTTCTTCACAAACTCAGAAATTATATGTATAATGTAGAAAAATATAGTATAATATGGAAGTCACATATAGCTGATAATTTAATTCCCCAACTGCTTATATTTTTGTAAATTCCTAGTTTACATACTTTCAAATGTCAAACATTACCCATAAATTCATGGTTCTAATCTTATATTGTTATATATTATGTATTATTATAATATAGTAATACATCCTTTACCATCTGGTGATACCAAAGAAGGAAGAAAACTGACATTCATTAACCCGCTACTCTATGCCAGGAAATTTAATACATTATACCACTTAATACTATGAATATGATGAGACAGATATTTTAAACAATTTAAATAACCTTTTAAAGATCACACAATAGCTAAATGGCAAAGCCAAGATTCAAAACCAGGTCCTTCTGTTCCTTAGATTGGGCTAAGATATGACACAGAAACCAGCAGGAGTGAGACAGTCTAGGCCCCATTGTTGACAAGGATTAGGCAAGTGGGGAGATCAGAGAATACACAGTCATTTGGGAAATCTCATATTATGAGTCTGGTATCACAGCTCAGCACTGATATACTACCATGGAGTTGTAGGCAGAGTCAAGAAGTAGACATCAGAAACTAAGGTCAAGTTCAAACTCCAAATAACAAACATTCCCTCATTCAATAGACACATAGTCTGATAGGTTGTTTGATGGCCACAAGTCCCCCCTATTCCAGTACACATATCCCTATGCAATGTAACTTTGCTCTTCTTCCATCCAGAGTCAGATCTGTTTCTTCACTCCCTTGAATCTGGACTGGCCTTGTGACTCTCTCCGACCAACAAAATGTGGCTGAAGTGACATTGTACAAGTTCCAGATCCTGGGTCTCAAGATGTCTTGGAGATTATGTCCTTTTCCTTTTAGCGTGATGTCCTGAGACCACCATTAAGAAAAGCCAGTCTGCCTATGAGGGGATGAGAGACCACACCAAAGGGAATGGAGACTCCCCAA
>CM052440.1:67741526-67771868 GCA_028533085.1 Varecia variegata | reverse complement strand
TTTAGTTGGCCAGATAATTTCTTTCTATTTTTAGTAGAGACGGGGTCTCGCTCTTGCTCAGGCTGGTCTCGAACTCCTGAGCTCAAACAATCCGCCCGCCTCGGCCTCCCAAGTGCTAGGATTACAGGCGTGAGCCACCGCGCCCGGCCCCATAAAGAATTTTAAAGGAACCATATTGACTTGGATTAAAAGGGACGGAGACAATTCAAGAAGGTGCTAGGCCACCAACTTCCTATAAACAAAAAGTAGACTGAGAGAACTACTTAGATGCAACCATGGGCTATTTCTTATAAAAAAAAAAAAAAGGACCTCTCAGAGGGCCTAAGCAAGCAGGCCAGCATGTGGACTCAAAATCAAGGAACAAAATGGACTAGAGTCTCACTCCAAGGGATAAGGAATAGGCCCTAGTCAGGGAACACTCGCTGTCCCTGGACATGCATTTGTCTGCTTGGATTTCGCAATTGTTACAGACCAGTGACTGCTATGCACTTCCAGCTATTTATTTTTTAGAGGAGTATTCATCGTAATTATCTTTTCTTTGTCTCACCATTTTATGTTAGATATTTGCATGAGAGAGGGCAGATACCTTATAGCTTTGGGTCACAGATCTCTGGATCACAAGAACTGGGGGGATCCCCAGAGAAACCTCATTCATATCTGGACCAGGGATGAAGCACAAACTTGTGCATTTCAAGCCTGATGCAATACCTGGAATGAGACTTTCACAGGTACTAGGACAAGAGTAAGCATATTTTCCACGTGGGAAAATTGTGAGTTATTTGTGGCCAGAGAGTGGAATGTGGTAAATTGTTTAATAGCCTCAACTTCTAACCCTCCCAGTACACTTGCCCCTTGGCTGCCTCTGTCATCCAGGGACAGGATCTATTTCTGCATCCCTTTCAATCTGGACTGGCTTTGACCAATAGAACGTGGCAGAAGAGACAGGTGTGAGCTCTGAAGCCTGGGCCTCAAGAGCCCCTGACAGTTCCTTCCACCGTTGCTTTCTTGGAACCCCGAGACCATCACACAAGAAGCCACTGCAGGTGGCATCCAGCATCCAGCACTGACTGCCAGACACATAAGTGAGGCCACCTTGGGCTTTCCAGCCCAGATGACTGTCTGGCTGGATAAGTGGACTCAAGTGAAGCCAGCAGAGGAGATGCCCAACTACCCATAGAATGGTGAAAATAATATACTTTTAAGTCACTAAATTTTGGGGTGGTGCATTATTACGTAGCAATAATGAACTGAAACTGTTTATTATACACCAGACACCAGGTTGACTAAAGCAGACATGGCCCTCACCTCATGGGGGCTTAACTCGGGGGCTGTGGAGAATGGCATTATACAGACAAACAAAAAACACAATTACAAATGCGATAAATGCTATGAAGAGAAAGGACAAGGTGCTGTGAGAGGTGCTCAGGAATCCCACAGAGTCGGGTTTGAACCCCTGCAGGAGCTGTTGGAGGTATCCGGAGACACTAAGGTGGAGGTCTAGAGACGGTTCAGTGACAGGAGTCAGCAAGGGACCAAGAAGAACGTAAGCATGTGTTGTTGGTACTTCTAGTAAGATGCCAGGGCCTAGGGCCAATTACACTGTCACTAAGAGAAAAAAAATCTGGAGTGGATTAATGAAATGTGGTATATGTATACCACGGAGTTCTATTCAGCCACAAAAAACAATGATGATCTAGCACCTCTTGTACTATCCTGAATAGAGCTGGAGCCCATTCTACTAAGTGAAATATCACAAGAATGGAAAAACAAGCACCACATGTACTCACTATCAAATTGGTATTAACTGATCAACACTGAAGTGCACATATAGTAGTAACATTCATCGGGTATCAGGCAGATGGGAGGAGGAGGGGGGATGGGTATATACACACATAATGTGTGCATTGAGCACGGTCTGGGGGATGGACACACTTGAAGCTCTGACTCGGGTGGGGCAAAGGAAATATATGTAACCTAAACATTTTTACCCCTGTACTATGCTGAAATTAAAAAAAAAGGCAAAAAAAAAAAATAATAATAAAAACATGTTTGGAAGAAAGAAGAAAAAGAAGAGAAAAGAAATCTGAAGCTTTTAGCATAGTGTCTCTTGCACAGAGTAAGCAGTTGGTGTTAGCTATTGTTATTGTTACTTTTTTATTTTGGAATGGTATGGAAATATTTGATTACAAGTGAGTTTAAAAATAGAAACACAACTCTATGTTTGGAAAGGGCCAATAAAAAGAATAATTACTACAAAATGCTTCTAAGCACAAAATAAGACTGTCTGTATGGGAGAAAAATAGAACACAGGTATATAACCCCTATCTAAAGCCCCTGAGGCCAGATAGGCTCAGATTTCAAAAAGTTTAGAATCGTAGAAAGGTAATTTAGTACCTGTCCCATACATTCTGCAACACCTCCGGTAGCGTCTGGGGCAACACCCAATCATTAAATTTCAGTAGCAAAACGTATGGCTATTCACAGTGAGAGAAAAATTAAAAATAGCCTTCTATCTGCTCAATCACCAAATTTGTAAAAAAAAAAAAATTTTTTTTAATTGGATTTCTAGAAGGTTCTGGACTTTAGAATTGTGGATAGAGTTGTGGAACTAGAAAAACACAGTCCACACGATTGGTCATTGACATCTTAATGAGCTCAATGGATCTCAGCTTGTCCAATGCAGCTGCAGAAATCTGCCGCGGCTTTACAAGTTGACAGAAGTAAATCACACACTATATTTTCCATACTATGGTCCATTTCCCTGGCTCTGTGTTGGTACAGCTGGAGCACAGCAGATTCAGATCACTGTGAATGCACGTGTAACCCTTGTTTCCCCGAACCATGCCAGCAGTCTCAGAGAATACCCGTGAGCGTGAAGGATAATAACAATTTTCGGAGTCCTCACCCATTATTGCATTGTTATTCCTGGATTCCCACCTTCCTCCCAGCCCCAAGTCCTTGCCCAAGTTGGGGATGCCAACAGCTTACAATCTACCTAGAAAATGTGTTGTGTGGCTCGGCTGCTGCCAAAGGCTGTGCTGGTAATACGCCTCCTGGATTTCATCATTCCTGCCTGTCACTGAGTCACTCCTGAGCTGATGTTTTCATTCCCAGACACGTCTTCAGAGGCAGCCACGGCCATCAGCGAAGTAGGATTGAGTTCTATTGTTCCTCTCATTCCTTAGGTGTTTCAGTCTAAGTAAATCGATCTGTGTGTGCATCTTTGTGTGAGTGCATGTGTGTGTGTGACTGCCTCTGTCTCTGTCTCTCTCTAGATATATGTAAAAGTATGTATATATGTATTTACATAAAATAAAAATTGGCACACTGATTCCAGCTTGCCTATCCTTTGAGTTCATAATCCTTTCTGAGAAAACACAAACACATTGAGCCGGAGGATATTTACATGTCAACACCCAACATAGTAGTGTCATTCCCTCATTCAACAATTACCTATTTAACCCCTGAAAGTGACAGGACTGGTCTAGGCAGTGGGGACCAGTGAACCAGACCAACTTCCTGCCATCATGAAGTTTACGTTTTGGTATCTGTCAAAACTATTTCTGCTCCTGGATAACCAGCTGGATCACAGGCTGAGACATATGCTAGTGGGGCTCTCAGTCCTCAGGAAGCTGACTGTTTGAAACATGCTCCAACCCCAAAGGGTTGGGAAGAGGCTTGGCTCTTTGTTCAATGTAGTAATATTAAGGACCAGAGCCTGATTGTTAGACCTAAATATTCTCTTTTATCCCGATCGGAGGCCTCTTTACAACAATCAGTTTCTCCTCTGATATCCCAGAGTCTCTATGTCTCTAAGCTAAGCCTTGCCACAGTGAGTT
This sequence comes from Varecia variegata, assembly GCA_028533085.1. Classification (NCBI taxonomy): domain Eukaryota; kingdom Metazoa; phylum Chordata; class Mammalia; order Primates; family Lemuridae; genus Varecia; species Varecia variegata. The sequence continues at coordinate 67,768,029 of CM052440.1, read as the reverse complement.
CTGTTCCATAGAATGAGATGAAGGAAGCTCAAGAATGACTCCATTAAGAAGCTTCTGAGGCCGGGCGCGCTGGCTCACGCCTGTAATCCTAGCACTCTGGGAGGCCGAGGCAGGTGGATCGTTTGAGCTCAGGAGTTCGAGACCAGCCTGAGCAAGAGTGAGACCCCATCTCTCCCAAAAATAGAAAGAAATTAGCCAAACAACTAAAATATATACAAAAAATTAGCCGGGCATGGTGGCACATGCTTGTAGTCCCAGCTACTTGGGAGGCTGAGGCAGAAGGATCGCTTGAGCCCAGGAGCTTGAGGTTGCTGTGAGCTAGGTTGACACCGTGGCACTCTAGCCTGGGGAACAGAGTGAGACTCTGTCTCAAAAAAAAAAATAAATAAATAAATAAAAAAGAAGAAGCTTCTGAGATTTTCACCTTCTTTTCTCCTGGCTACTGCAGTAGCCTCTGAGGTCTGCTTCTGATCTCCAGCGACACCCCTACCACCACATTCCTGCATAACATCTTGGGGGGAGGGGGTTCCCTATTGCCTGGAACGCATACTCTTTAGCTTGCTATGCCAGTGGTTTGCAGTCTTTTCCACCTCATGACAGCTATAGAAGATGATAATATTTTTAGAGTACACCTTGGAAAATGGAAGAGACTGTTCTCAGCCAGAGGTGATGGACCTGGGGTCTCAGCAGAGGTGACAACCCAGGCTCTGCTAGCTGACTCAAGGAGGGCTGGGGAGACTGATATCTCAACACATCTGTAAACCATCTATCTACCTTATAAGGAGTGAAAAACTCTGTGATGTGCAATAGTCTTTATCATGAAGCCCCAAATGACATTTTGCTATCATCTTTTAAATTACTCTATACCACTTGGGTCCAAATAAATTTAAGTAGCTCCTTCCTACTTTGATGTCCTTTACCTTTCTCCCTAGGCACACTTTGTTAATTGTTCTCCTCATTCTGTTTTATTTCAAACATCCACGTTTCTGCTGTTTCTGCACCTGGAATGCCCTTCTTGCACCCTTCTTTGGTGAACTTCTACTCATTCTGTATGTCCCATTTTAAATGTCACTACTCTGAGGCCATTCCCAGCTCTTCCAGGCAAATTTAGGTTGTTTTCCCCTCTGGCTGTCAGAGCACCGATATATATCTCAGTATTTACTACATGGTTGCCTGCACTAGTAGTGAACAGCTATAGTGTACAGGCTCTGTTTTCTATTTCATTGTATCCTTCACTGGGCTCACTAAAGTCCCTGCCTAGCTCAGAGCTCAATGTTATGCTTAATGGATGAATGAATGAATCAATAAATGAAGAGCTGGAGAAATCACCAACACATAAGATTTGTGTGAGTCTTTGGATAAGACTTGGTATCCTATTGCTTCATATTCTCTGTATGCTGAAATAACAACATTTGTTTTCTCTTCTCTGGAATATAATGCCTTAAAACTCAAAATATCAAGCTGTCAGAACCTTGTGGTTATTATGTGTGTGGTCATCCTGCTATTAAACTTTAGTTGCCATGGAAACATATAGTGGATCTATAAATTTAGATCAAAGAATCTTATCAACAGAGTTTTTGCACAAACTGTGTTGTCAGTTTCTTTCTAATTGCTACTTGTTTATTGCAATAATCTAACCATAGCAGAACTAAGAACAAAATTATGGAAACTGCTCATTCATCAAGACCAGGAATGGGTTTTCTGCGTTTGTGTTGGGTAAAGAATCATGATAAGAAACCAGTGTCATTTCAGTTCTAACTTGGGGCTTGGGATGAACTTTAGTCTAAAACTTTCAGAAAACGTGTGTTCCACACCATGTAAATGATAGTCTGTTCCACAAACAATTTTATGTTGTGTGGTCATTGAATCAGTGCAAAACACAGCAAACTATAAGAAGCCCTATGCATTGCATTTGCACTAACCATTTTTTCCCCTTAGGTGGTTAATGGGATTCTAATTTCATTATAATTCCTCATGTTTTTCCTTTAAAGTGTTTCAAGAGTTTTCCATTGTAGAATTTATTGTAGGCTACAGCATAGATACAGGTGGGCGACAACATGTGAATTCCCAAGTACACCACGTGTGAATCAGGCTGCCATATTCACATTTCTAATCAGGACGACTTTTTTAGAAAATCATTTAATTATACATGAAAACTATCAGTAATGAGGGTCAAAGTATTTGATCTCTCTTCTCTGGTGTTCCAGGAGTGACACAAAGTCACACAAAAGGTTGAATTTTTTCTCTGATTGTTACATCATGGCATTCAAACAATTTTAGAGGTCAAACTAATAAGAGAACATGAAAAGTCTGCATGATTTTTAATCTATAAGGAGACATTTTAATTAAGGTTATGGGTAGTATTTTTTTTGTTTGCTTAATAAATGTGTTTCTTAAAAGCCTGTATACATTTATGCATATTGTGTCTAAAATATCTATCGATATCTACCTACCTCATCTATTCATCCATCCATACTTCCTTCCATCTGTCTATACTGACACTCACACAAAGTCATATGCATTTATATATAATATTTGAAATATATACAGAGGTAACTTTGCAGTCATTTGACTATATCTGGTGGTTCTCTATAGGCTTTTTAAAGAAAGGAGGAGACATATAATCGCCCTTGCCACAGACATTTAAGAGTTAGATAGTAAACATACAAAAGTTTAACTTCCTTTGGAGGTGACATCTTTTAAAAGTACTATTATTTTAAATGTAAAAATGCCAACATTTTATGTAAATATGTTGTAACATTTCCTAGCAGTATATTATTCCTCCTGCTCTGGCCAACCCACTCCATTCAACATCCTATACGTCTATAGACTAATTAAGTGAATTAATTTGTTTTGAAATTAAATAAAAATTCTTATTTTGAACATATGGATCATGTGGATGCCAAACGGAAATTATACTGGTTAGTGTTCTAATGTGTGCTTTTAAAATACTCTCTGGGAGCACCAGTTCAAATTCCAGCAGCCCTTTTGAGAAACATAAATTGAATACCATGTTTATTCTGCAAAGGTCTTGCAGATGAAGCCTTAAAAACTGTGAAGACTCCCTGCAATTTCCTCTGAGGACATGTCTTCATTAGCATTTCAATAATTCAACCTTCGGGTTGTTCCTTTGAAATTTCTTTAATCTTTGGCATTGAAACACCTAAGATATGTATCCTGGGATTGTGAATCTTTGTGCAGGAGTGTTACTATTACACCGAGCAGATCTGAAGCAAGACTGAGGACCCTTCCTAGCAGTATGACTACCAGTGTGCTGTAAAATGATTAATTAAAGCCCACTTGTATGTGAGAAGGAACCTTACTTTTTTCTCAGAGAAATATGAAATAGTTAATTACATATCTTTATGTTTAAGTATATGTTTAGGTATAGTATATGTTTAAGTATACATAGGAAAAATACATAATAATTTTTCATTTAAATTAAGAAGGAAGAATATGTAAATATTGTACCCTTATGCAACTTAAATGTCTTTTAGACATCTTAAGGAGGTCATTTTAACAGTTTATGTTGCTTGATGCACCTGATCATCTTCCAAATAGAGGAAGAAAACCCTTGAGTTTCTTCAGGAGTCTGGGCTGAGCCCTGAGATAGAAGTAAGAAGGGAGAAAGACAAGAGGAAGCTCTCATATATAATTTGAACCCATCCCAGCAACTCTGGAATCTTTTTGCTCTAGCTCTTATTCTCATTATACACAGCTGTCTCTTGTTCCACATTGATGTCACCTGCAAACACTCTGGATTAAACCCTGTTGGTGGCAGTGATCTCTTTTCATCTCCCCCAAGGAGACTCTCTGTCATATCTTGCAGCTCTGTTGTCACCAACTCCATAGTGTCCTCCTGATAGGTTTTCAGTTTTCTCCCTAGCTCTCAGTGGGCAATTTTGTAGCAGAGGGGCTCAATGGCTGGTGACACACTGTTCTGTTACTAATTTGGTGGATAGTCCCCAAATATGGCCACCAATTATTACAGCCATTCTTGTTCTATTTTTTTGTTTGTTTTTTGAGACAGAGTCTCGCTCTGTTGCCCAGGCTAGAGTGAGTGCCGTGGCGTCAGCCTAGCTCACAGCAACCTCAAACTCCTGGGCTTAAGCGACCCTACTGCCTCAGCCTCCCGAGTAGCTGGGACTACAGGCATATGCTACCATGCCCAGCTAATTCTTTTCTATATATATATTTTTAGTTGTCCATATAATTTCTTTCTATTTTTGGTAGAGACGGGGTCTCACTCTTGCTCAGGCTAGTCTCGAACTCCTGACCTCGAGTGATCCACCCGCCTCGGCCTCCCAGAGTGCTAGGATTACAGGCGTGAGCCATCGTGCCCGGCCTCATTCTTGTTCTTGCATATTGCTCCTAACAGAGATGAACTCGATTTCCTCTCCTCTTGAATCTGGTCTGCACTTGTGGCTTGTTTTGACCAATATAACATGATAGACTTGATGTTCTGGGATTTACGGGAACAGGCTTAGGAGATCTACCAGCTCTCTTTGCTTCTTCTTGGGACCCAACTTACATACTGCAAGGAAATTCAAGCAAAACTACCATGTGATTAGAGGCCATGCAGAGAGAAGTTCTGAAGACTGAAAGACCATCATGGATGTTCCAGCCCTGGCTAAGCTCTCAGATGAATGCAGCTACATGAGCGACTCCATCTGGGATCACATGAAGCCTAAGTACTGTGCCGCTGTGTCCTGCCAAATTCCTGACCCACAGAATCATGTGGACTAATAAATTAGGGTTGTCTGCAATAGGTCACTGAAATAAGCATACAACCCTGAATCAAGGTTAGGCTTGGTTGCATACTTTAGAAACTACCCTTCATGCATAAAACAAAGGAAACCACAACAAACACTACTTTCCATAACATGACAGCATATTTGTTGTTCATGTAACAAAAATGTCAAGGTGAGTAGTTCAGGGCTAGTATGGAGGTTTTATTGACAACAGGCCTCAAAGCTTCTTCTTTCTGCTCCACTCTCTTAACAGGCAGTTTTTATTCTAAGGTCACCTCATGACCTAATATAACTGCTGGAGCTCCAGCTATGATAGCCACGTTCCAGCCCGCAAGAAAGAAGTTGAGGAAAGAGCAAAAGAGGCATGCTTCCTGGCTGAGTCAGCTTCCTTTAAGGAGTCGTCCATGCAACACTTCTGCCCGGTCAGAATTCAGTTACGTAGTCACACCTAGATACCAAAAAGTCTGGGAAATTTATTTATTTTTTTATTTTATTATTTTTTTGAGACAGAGTCTCACTCTGTTGCCCAGGCTAGAGTGCCGTGGCATCAGCCTAGCTCACAGCAACCTCAAACTCCTGGGCTCAAGCAATCCTTCTGCCTCAGCCTCCTGAGTAGCTGGGGCTACAGGCATCGCCACCAAGCCTGGCTAATTTTTTCTATATATTTTTAGCTGTCCAGCTAATTTCTTCTATTTTTAGTAGAGATGGGGTCTTGCTCTTGCTCAGGCTGGTTTCGAACTCCTGAGCTCAAACGATCTGCCTGCCTCGGCCTCCCGGAGTGCTAGGATTACAAGCATGAGCCATCGCTCCCAGCCCGGAAATTTAGTATTTAGCTGGGTACACCACCACTCCAGGCAAAACTGGTGTTTCACATGAAGGCAGGAGACAATGGATATCGAGCAGACAACTAGCAATCTTTGAAGCTGGCCCCATATTCCCAGGGCAGAGAGGCATCACGGACACCTGATTTAGAGTAAGTTCTCATAGAGCCTCATACTTTACATAAACCATAGTTTTCTCTCACATTCAAGTTCTACACTTAAGCCTCTAAGTCATCCCTCTTCTCTTTTGATGGTTTCCTGTCAGAGGCTCCATTGTTCCTCTTTGCAATGTGGCTGCTTCTGTCTGTGACCCCCTGTTTATCAGACATGCCACTAGATCTTCGTGTTCATTAATGAGTGGATGTATTTCCTGTGATGTTCCGGAATACTTAAAATCAGGGATAACCCTTTCCCTCAGTGGCCTCGATCACACGGATGACCTCCAAGAAGTGTCACCTGACTTCCAAATAGCAAACACAAGTTGGAATTCTGGTCCCAATTCCCTAAAAGTGTGTTTGTGTTTTATACAGTAGTTTATGGAGAAATAGTAACAAAAAGACTATGATAGAAAAGAATGTGATAAATGTAGGTAACAAAGGAAAAACAGAAATAATGAAGAGGGGGAGAGAGAGAGAGAGACTTGGTCACTTAGTTCCTTGCACATAGTAGCATCCCTTTTCTTCCACAGGGACTTTGCACATCCTATTCCCTCTGTCAGTCATGCCTTTCCTCCTCAACCTCTTTACCCAACTATTGATAGTTCATGTTAATCCTTTGGGCTTTAGTGTAAACATACATTTTCAAAGCACTTTTCTCTGACCAGTTGATCTCAAGTAGGTTTGCCCTGAATATTTGTCTCTTACCCATCCCCTTTCTTTTCCTCCATGGCACTTGCCATAATTTCCAATTCTGTATTCAGCTGTTTATCTGTTTAATAAGACTGGTACCTTGCTGTCTTCCTCACTGCTGCATCCAAACACATAGTGCTCGATCTGGCATGCCATAGATATTTAATGACTATTTGTTGAATAAATGTGCAAGAGAGGGAAAGTTTATAGAGAGAAAAGTGAAGTGAGAGAGGTAGAGAGACTCATATTATTCTGAGATAAGCATTAGGTAAGAAGTGTTTTGGCTTCTCAGCCTGTTTCTTTTCTAGACAGGTTATTCAAGTCTCTTGACAGGCCATTTTAGAGCTGGGATACAGTAGAAATCTCAAGGTGGGACCATCCTGAGAACAAAAGTTTCCTCACCCCATATTTAAGACAGATCTATCTCCATGCTGCAATATAAGTAAAAACATCAGGGATTTTTAATGTGGGAGCAGTTCCCAGTTCTGTTGAATTTTCTAAAACAATGGAGCATTATTAATCAAATAAATAATAACAGTAGTAGTAGCAATAAATACAATAACAAATAATAATAAAACATTATTACCCAAATTTGTTAGAAAAATATTTGGGAGGAGTGACTTGTCAACTATTGTGCATTGTGGGTGGCATGGCAGAAGGTGACTCCTCTTGTGTCCTGAGAATCGAGCAGTGGGTTAACTTGAGAAGTGCCACCTGCACAGCTGTGAGTAGAGTGGGTGCCTGCCCAGGTTGTACCAGTGTATAAAGCAATCAGAACTGCCTGAATGGCTGAGAATCTGCTGCAGAAGGCACAAGAAAGGAAAGGGTTGGAACTGGAAAGGAATGGCACGGCTCGGGGAAACAGGAAGTCAGAAGTAGTCCAAGGACCCAGAAAAAGGTCACCAATAAAGTCAGACTTACTGTGGCTCACTGATCCTCCTGCAGGCCAATTGCTGTGACATACAAGGTGTTCCTCTCACTGGATCACAGCTTCTCAGGTTTCCTTCCTCCTCTCTCTCTCCCCAGACCTCCAGATACAGTCTGCAGAGTCCATCAGTCGGTCTTGATCCAGAGTTTTAAAGCTTATGACTTGAAAGAGATCAGAGCATTCAGGGTAATAGACCCGCACGTCGGTCTGGATTGATAGCCGTTGAACTCGGTTTGTTCTTTGGACGCTGACATGAGTTAATTCACTGTTTTCTGTCCACACGTCCATTTTCTTGTCACCACATGGTGGAGAACATTCTACACACCACTGCCAGATTAACCTTCCCCAAATACTTCTTTGATCATGTCACTCACTTTGTTCAAAAAACCTTAAATGACCCTCTGTTATCTGTAAGGGTTTAGTCTGGTTTTCAAAATCCGCCACAATCTGACCCTACTATGAATTGCTCCTGCACCTGAATCCTGCTCTGTAAACAGGAGAGATGAAGGAGACAGTCTCCTCAAAAGTGATCAATTTTCTAATTGGGCCTTCAGTGGTTTGGTGTAAAAATTGTAATTTATTTCAATAACGGATCCTGCTGGACTTGCTACACATATTAAATGTTCCGTGCATTTAAAGCATCAATAATGTTCAGCTGCAGGAATTATGCAGAAATACCTTCTATCTTGGCAAGAACATGAAGTAGTAAATCCCCTGGGCAGTTGAGACTTCTTGGTAGATTTAAACGTAGTACGATATCCAGAATAATATAGTGATCTCTCACCATGCTGGGTATGATCATCAGCAGCAATGATTTAGAAAATGAAAATGATTTACATTTTTATTTTTGAATAGTAAATCTTTCCTTAAATTTATGGAGGGATTTAGATTTATATAGTTGACTCTAGTTTCCATCATGCGGTAGTAATCTTAATGGCCACTTTCGAATTCCATTCATCTTTACACTAGCCACAAAGACATTTGGACACTAAAATAAAGATGAAGATGGTGATTTGGTTAAAATGCTTAAAATTTTGAGTTTTAGCTTGAAAAATCAAACCCAGATGGTAGACATTTTTGAGGTAGCAAAATTCACCTTTCACGGTGCATGGGCAATATTTCATTTCAAATATGAGCCACATTAGGGCACGAATGCTCTATCATCATACTCTTTCAAATATAAACCGATAGATAGATTTTTATAAATCTGAAAATATAATGACTACTTCAGAAAATTGGATCCACCCAAATTTATTATTATGGCATTTTGTCTATCTAGAATTTCTTCGGCAGAGGGGTTGAGATTATGATTTCTGTTGTCCAGCTCTCAGTCTTTACTATGTGTTAGAATGTAGACACATTTCTTAACCTCTCTGTGACTCAGTTTTCTCATCTATAAAATGGGGATAATGCTAGAGGAGCTGTGAGTATTACATGGGTCAATGCATGTAAGTTGTCAACAAGGGTTGGCTATGATTCTTGAATAAAATTCTTCCCTTTAGGAAGTCATGGTGCAGATAGGGAAGGCGGTGCATAAACTCAAATGCCTTCAAAGGCCAGACAGGTAGTGAAATATGCAAGTGATTTGGTGACAGAAATTAGCAGAGTCTGCAGAGAATGCATGCCAGATTACCTTATTTTTTGCAAAAAGACCCAGAAATCCATATTTTTATAAAAAAATCTTCTGATTTGAAAAAGTAAAGCTATTCAAATTTGAATAACACTATCGTAAACAAAATATAACTATTGGCTGAACATATCCAAGAGCCACCAATTGGCAACCTCTAATTTGAAATTTTTTAGTCACTGTATTTGCTGGGAAGACCTCAGACCCAGAATGAAGAACTTCCAATTTTCCTAGTGACAATAAGATTTCTGAAAAAGGTGACAGAATCAAATAACATTTGGGAGAAGATAAGTGCTACTATCTGTGGAATGGGACTTAGTCTTAAGTCTACTGTAGCAATTCGGTAAGCCGGTGTGGTCACTGCATAAGCCTGCGTGGCCAATACAAAGTCAGCAGGTCCTTCCTCCATGCATGGGCACCATGATGCTGCAGGGAGGCTCAAAGGACAGCGTTCTCAGAGTGAGGTTCCATCGGCATCCCTCCCCAGTAGAGGTTTACCTATTTCAGGGCTCCTTCTTGGGAACCTGGTACAGATCTTCCCATCACTCATGAAGTCCCCAGAACCCATCCTCTTTCTCTGTCTTCTGGAAAATACCAACCAGTTTGGGTAGATTCTCTTTTCTCTTCTCTGAGCCCCTTCTGTCCTTTGATCAATTCAGCTCTTTCTGAAAACAAAGCCTCTTATGTCTAGTCTGGGATACACAGAACTACAAGCTGAGCCACCCTCTGGGGTGGAGTGAGGGTCTCGGAGGAGGGCATTAACATTTAATATTATATTACTGAGTTACAATGTCAATAAATTATCTCAGTAAATGACACAATCAGAATGATGAACTCCTTGTCAATAAATACACACAATACTCTGCCTAGAGACAAATGCACCCTGAGTTCACTCACACACCCCAATGCCCATAAACTACTCTTTAAATAATAAAACAACAGAAAAGAGGAGCTGAGATTAACGAAGTTCTTTCCACCTGCCAACATAGGCTGACGTTAATCTGCATGGATATAACTCACAGCATTTATTATACTGGAGTACACATTTTAGAAAAATGATCTTGCTTTTTCTTATACCTGATAACCTGGAAAATATAGTCATCTGTACTCTGTCTCCCAGGCGATACTGCAAATCAGTAAAGAGGTTCCATTGATGGCTCTTTTGCGGACTCTAACCACAATTGAACTCTCTGCTTTCCATCACTCGCTCATCCCGTTGTGTACAAAGAAGCAGATATGCAATATAGCAGAAGCCCCAAGAAAAGGTCTGGCTGTTCTGTCAAAACTATTTAGTTCAATATTGTTCTCAATGTGGCACTATAGCCCTGGACATGACACCCAGCACGTCCAAACAGACATGATTATATATGAGACAGTAAGGCACTTACATCACTGCGGGTTGTTATGCTTTAAAGGGCTTTTTCCCCCCTCTTCAAATTAAAAGTTTTCAAAAATGAAATAAAAATAAACCTTTGAAGAAACCAGATTGAGACTGAATTTGGAAGGCCCTCCTGCCTAGTGTATACTAAAGAAACATTTTCTGGGTTTGTCCCTGATGATTTTCCTTGTAGTTGAGAAACACAATCCACTGGGAGCTTTTGTGGCAGAACAAGAATTTTATGAACAAGAACTTTACAAAGACTTCCCTAGGAGATTTAAGGTCTGGAAATCAATAGATCAATCAGCAGCTTTTATCAATCTATAATGGTTCTCTCTCTTTGGATGTTTGGATGAAAATGGGATCAACGTAAATTGAACATGGAATCACTTATTCTTACAAGTTAAATTTGTCAAACTGTAAGGCACATAAATGACATGAAATATAATCATTTTTGAATTTGGGACCCTTCAGGGTGCACGTTGATTGAAGAAAAAAGAACCAGATGTTTCTTCAGCAAGACTCAGAGACAATCTAAATATTCTTCAATCCCTGACACTTCTGATCATTTTCCAAAGAAACCAATTCATTAGTTAATTATTGGGTATACTTATCAGGTAATATATAATTGGCCCAGGGCAAATAACCTTCAAAGATGGCTGGCTGAGTTTGTAGAATATGTTTTTTTGCCAAATTCTTCCCAAGGAAATAAGGGAAGATTAATGAACACTACCTCATGTTGCTTCCACTTTATTTTTAATGATAAAGGCCTCAGAGCCTGGAACCTCATCTTCTTTATAAAGTTAGCTTGGCAGGTATCTTACGGGCAAAAGAGTTAGGAGAAAATATGAAAATTATGTTGGGAAATTAGAGTTATTTGTGCAGCTTCTCTTGAAAAAACAGAAAAATCAAGTTGTATTTATATTTCTATTTTTCAGACACACGAAGATATCTTGAACAGAACATAGCTCACTCCCAATTATAAAGATTTTTAAAATGGTACTGAAAGAATTAGTGCTGAAAGAGTCCCCCATACTTTATGCCAGTTTTCCATAACCCCAGCACAGTATAAAAATGGCACTAATGAATACATATTTAGCATTTCCTGTGTGCTTAACACATTATCTCATTTAATCTTTACAGAAAATCTCCAGTCATGGTCACTATTACTATATTTTATTATCCCTATTTTATAGGTGAGAAAACAGAGGCACCAAGAAGTTAAATCTCATAAAGGGATGCCAGATAAATTACAAGATGCCCAGTTAAATCTGAATTTCAGATTAAACAACTGAAACATTTTTCTAGTAAAGTATGTCCCAGGGAATATACTAAATGCAGTCATCCCTTGGTACCCACAGATAATGGTTCCAAGATCCCTGAGGACAGCAAACTTCTAGGATGCTCAAGTCCCTGATATAAAATGACGCAGTATTTGCATATAACCTACACACATCCTCCCATATACTTTGTCATCTCTAGATTACTTATAATACCTAGTACAATGTAAATGCTATGTAAATAGTTGTTACATCTTATTTTTTATTTGCATTATTTTTCATTGTCATATTGTTATTTTGTTATTTTTTAATGGGTTTTTAAAAAAATATTTTTAATTCTCAGTGGGTTGAATCTGAAGACGCGGGTTGATTGCAAGCTAATATACTAAAAAAATGAATCCATTGTTTATGTGAAAAGCAAATTTACCTCAGTGTGCAACACTTTTGTTTGATCAATTTGGCTAGTTGTTAGCAAAGCTAAACAGGTCATTTTTATTCCCAAGCCAAAATTCTTACCCACTATACTAAGCTGCCTCTTTCCATAAAAATAGTTTGAAAACTCCAAATTTAGCAAAGGCTATTACTTGTTTAGACAGAGAAAATAGCAGTGAAAGTGGAACAAAGTAAGCTAATGTCTAGCAGTGGTCTGAGCGGCACCTTTTTTGTCTGGGCAGTCACGGAGCAAAGTATGAGGAAGCAGGAATCAGCCGAACAGTCAAAGAGCAGGGCAGGTGATGTCTGTCTCCCTCCTAGGAAGGATCGAGTGTGTGATGCATGGATTCAGCATGGTGACATGACTATTACGGTGTCAGCACTTCCAGGGGAGTGTCAAATTCAGGTATTGCTTTGACTAGAACGGCGAGTGCAGAGATGTCTTTCCCCATATCATGCCTACCTCTCTCCACCTCTACCTAAGACAGACCCTTCTAGTTACTGCCCTTGAATTGGACTCCCAGGACACTTCACAGAGAACTATGGTGAAGAAGTTAAGAGTGAAAGCTCTGGAGTCTGGCTGCTTGGTTGGACCTAGTTCTACCATTTCTCTGTGCCTCGATTTCCTTCCCTGAAAAATATAAATAACACTACCTATCTCTATAGATTTTGTGAGATTTAAATTAGCTAATACACATGGTAACAAGAATAATAATCACATTCAATGAAAACTTTCTACGTGCCAGTCACTCATCTAAGTGAATTACTTATATTAAGTTATTTAATCCTTACAAGTGCATTATGAGGTTGGTGTTATTATCATCCCACTTTATGGATGAGGAAACTGAGGTATAGATGGATTAAGTAACTTACCCACAGTGATATAATCTGGAAGTGGTAACTGTAGGATGTGAATTCAGATAGTCTGGATCCTGAGCCTGCGTTCTGCATCCTTACCCTATACACACAGAACACAGCGAGACCAGTGCCTGGCACAGAGCCAGCCCACCACGCCTGTTAGCAATTACTGTAAACTGGCAAGGAGTTTGGGCATTGCTGTAATTACCCACTTTGGCCATAACACTGATTGCACCCACTGACAAATTGCTCCATGATCTTCTACATCCAAGGTGACTCCCAAGCTTCTGGGAGTTTCCCTAGACTCTGCCAACTCCCTCAACCTCACATCCGGCCAGTCACCAGATCCCACAGATGGCATGGTATTTCTCCTCCATTCCTGCCGCCCCAGCCTAGGTTCCATCCTGAATCCCTTCCCTCCAGCCTAGTTCAATACGTGCCTAGTTGGGCTGCCCTAGTCCCTCCTCCACGTTGCCACCAGGGGCATCTTTCTAAAACAGAAATCTGACCATATTGCTCTCCTACCTCAAGTCCTTCTATGACTCTCCAGTGGCTTCAATAAAACACCCAAGCGCCTTAGCCTCATCACACTGATTTCATGACCTGCCCATTATCTCTAGATATTTCCCCATACGGACTCCATCTTTTATCTCCACACCACTCTTTCGTTTTCCTTAATAAGCCATATTCTTTCATTCTTCCATTCCTTTATGTTGCTATTTCTTCCCCTTGAAATGTTCTTCACTTTTTTTTTTTCTTTTTTCCGTTCTGCCTATTAAATCCCTATTCATCCATTGGAACTCTGGCCAAGGACCATGTAGTCTGGGAAACTTTCTCTGTCACCCCCCATTTCACTCACAGCATCTGAGTTTCCTTGCCTCTCCTCCCACTAGTCGTGAGTGTCTGAAGGGCAGGGCCTGTGCATTATTTATCTTGGTATCTCTAGCTCCGAGCAGACAAGCTTGTTAAATAAAGAGTGAATGTTTTACCCTTATTGACACAGCCTTAGTTACTACCTGTCCACCAAACAAAGCTAAATATAACAACCTTCAATAGCAAAAAAAAATAAGTAATGGAACTAGAAGGTCATAAAATTAAACTTTTTTCTTTCAGGGAATTCTGGGACTGATGCCCATGAAGAAGATTCTGCATCCTTTTCCCAGGGCTAGAGAATGATCAATCACCTAAAAATATGTACCTTTTGCATGGATAAAGCCCTCATACCAAAAATTCAGGGCCTAGAACTGAGACATTAAACCATATAAATATTTACAAGAGTTCTGCAAAAAGGCAGAAACAGCTGGTTATTTCTAAGCCTTAAAAGGCATAACTATAAATGTTTTTCACAAAGGAACTATATACAAGGGAAAGAATTCAACCAACTCTTGTGGATGGGTGAGGTCATTAACTAGCTTGGCTACCCTTTTTTGAGAAACACTTTAGTGCTTTCAGGGTGTAGTCAATGAAAAAAAGAACTTCACTGAGATCAGAAGATTGGACAAGCACAATTTCTTAAAGATTTTTCTCCCTCCTTCTTTGGTGCCAACTTTTTAGAGATGCATTATAATTCAGTTACAATTGCTTATTTCCCCTGTCTAAATGAGGCAGGTGGTTCCCTAATATGGCATATTAATCCTAATTCGATTTATTGCCTTACAAGTAAAATTTGGCCCTAAAATTAGTTGGCAGGTCAAAAACTCAAAGTTGATCACAAATGTTATTTTTAATTATTGGTTTAACATTATTTAAAAATTAAATTCCAGAGTTACGTGAAGTGTTTTCATTCTTGAAATCCTAGCCTAGGTAGTTGAAACAAGTTTACAAAGAATAATGCATTAACAAGATTCAGGGCATGGTCTTATTTTTCTTGCAGACCCCATTGTCAACTCCTCTACCGCTATGCTGCCTGGGTTCAGCCTTGTTTTCTCCTTGGTTACCTACACAATTTCAAGGGTAAGAGAATTGAACCATAAATGAATTGGGAACATTGGGCGTAGGATGAACAAAGGGGTACTGGGAAAGAGAACTCCATGACTCCTTAAACACGCCATCCAGACTTGTTAATTTGTGTCATGGCTTTATTAGGAAAAGGGTAACTATGCCTGTTGAAATTATAAGGAGACTTAGAAATGATGGGAAAAGATAGGATCCTACAAACATGGGCTTAGGAGGCTGCATTGTTGAGGCAGTGGGGAAGGCACCTAATGCTGGCTAGAACACGTAGCTTGACCTTTCCCTAGGGCAGGGGTGGTGGAGGGAGAGATTAGGGAGAGAGTGGGTGATAGCAAGGCTGAGTTAAGGGGCCTGAAAAATGTTCTTAGAGAAGCCAAGTAGGTTTAGATCAGAAGATTGAGAACGCTCTTTTGCTGTTACTCTGATCAATGGACCAGGGGCCGATCTGGCCAGATCACTCACTAGCCTGTAACATGGGTGTGTCTCGTGCTACCTTGGAGTTAGCCCCCTCAGTTCTTCTAATGGATTCAGATTGCGCAGTAATTATCGTTTAAAGAAACAGGCTTTTCTTGACCCCGCCTTGCCCACTTTGTTTCCTGTTCCTTCCTTTTGCAGCACTTCTGGAAATTTCTGATTTCACATTTGTTCATCAACCCACTTATTGTTTATATTCTGTCCTGACACTATAAGCTCCACAAAGACAGAGATCATTCAATATCTAAAGCAGAGTATAGTCCATGGCATACAGTCAAAAGTCAATACACGTTTGATGATGATATCAGTAAATCAATCATGTCATCATAAATGGCTAGGAAGCCCTTGTTCTAATCTAATGAAACCCAGTTTCTGGTACCTGGGACTGGCCACTCTGCAAATGTTGCATGGTGACTAGAACCTCCTGGAGATGCTGTAGAAGACACATTACAGACACAAGCCCTGCCTTTGGCTTGTTAATGGTCTAAAAAAACAGTACAGACAAATTTCACATGAATGCGTGCTTAGTATGAATTAAACCCACTGTGCTTCTGGGACTGATTTGGAAACGTGTGAAAGCTTAGTCTCACTGATCTCCAGGATCTCTAAGTCCCTTATGACCAAGAGCTGCTGCTGCAATTTTTCTTTTCCCTGGAGTCTCTCACGTTTTTCAGTATATGAAAAGGTCCAAGCATCAAACAAAGCCCAATTTCACAATGTCTTGGAGATTTTTTTTTTTAAAAATAAATTAGGCCTATTCTATTACAACCAGGAATGGGAAGTAGCTATTAAATCATTCCCTGAAGGTATTTTTATTTTGTTGACTCATGAGAGTTGGCTCTCGCTCCTCCAAAGCATTCTTTCTGGAGCCATATTTGGAGAACTTGGAGTTGGTGAGTTTACTTATGTGCAGAAAATATTGAGATATTTTTTTTACATTCTTTGCTAAATCATTTTGGTTATTTAAAAAAAAAACAATTGGTACTCCTCCTACTTTTTCTTGCATTTATTCATATAACTAAATAAAGACAAACTAGCTGCATTTGTCAGTGAACTGAAACCAACATCATGCTTATCTTTTAAACCAAATCGTAACTCTTCATCTCCACACTAATCTCTTAATGAGCCCTTTTGAGGACAAATAATTGCCACCATCAGGTTATTTAAATATGTCAGAGTTCCCACGCAAACACTGTTACATAAATTAAAATGATATAACTTATATTAAATATTAATAACACCATGACAATAAAGAGGAATATTCATTTATGAAACACAAAAACCCCAACAGGTTTCAAAACTTGGGTATTCCCAAGTCACATCGAGTAATACCTATGCAAACTTGTTAACATATGAAATTAGCCTGGAAATCTTGTAGGCAGAAAAGAAAAATCTGCCCTTCTGAGCTTTCTGCTATTTCCTGCCTCTTGTCAGGCTGGGAATGTTTGAGGACTGCCTTTCTCCTGGTATTTCAACATGCTGGCTTCTGGTCCCAGATGGAACCAAGAAAAGCAGAGGAGTGTGAAAAATAAAAATATTTTCAGTGTTGTTAACCCAACCTTTTAAAGCCTTAAGAGATTTCCTTTGGATTGGTGAAAGAAATGATTAGAATTTAGGGGTGCTGCTTTTCCCCCCAGGCCAGATAACACATGTTCTCATGTTTCTAATGTCATAAAATACACCTTCAAGGAACTAAAAGTCAGATCATCTGTAGGTTCAGCTGAACAATTTGGCTTTTTAAAAAATTATTATTCTTTCAGTGAGGATCCTCCCTTGTACATGGAGGTTTCTAAAAATGTCTAGTCCTGCTGTGTCTTTATGACTTCTCCCAGGGGAGATGCAAGGGTGAGCTTTCTTTAGGGCTTGTAAGGACCCACAGTCTTCCAATATCTTCCAGAAGGCTCACTGCACAACAGAAAAAGCCATGGAGGAAATAGTTCTGGCTGAACTATAAGAAAACACAAAGGAGACGAGCCAGGTCTTCACCACAAAAATAGATTAAGGCTAAAATATTCAGATTTTTCAAAAAATAACCAACCAAAAAAATTTTTTTTAAAAATCTCAATTTCCTCCAGAATTTTTATACTAACATGGACACATCAGCTATGATTATTTGCTTGTTTTCTTATTAGGGTTTTATTCTCTTGAACGAAATTGGCTGGATAATTACTTTGGTTCTTTTTATTTTGTCTGGGGGAAATAAGATGGTGTCTTTAAGCATGAGAGGTTGTCAAGGATTTTTCAAGAGTTGAGGAATCTAAACCTTATAAAGTTCTTACTGAATACCAGGCATTGTACTAGTTATATTTATGTGTTACCGTATTTAGTTTGGAATAACTTCTGATTTATATAAATACTACTGCTAACACTATAGTAGATTGAATAATGGCCTTCAAAGATGTCTACATTCTAATCCCCACAACCTGTGATATGTAAATTCACATATCAAAAGGGACTTTGCACATGTGATGAAATTAAGGAACCAGAGATGGGGAGGTTACCCTGCATTATCTGGGTGGGTCTAATGTCATCACAGTGGTCCTTATCAAATGGAGGCAGGGAGAAGTGAGAGCCAGAGAGAGACATGAGAACAGAAGCAGAGGTCAGAGAGAAGAGAAGTGTGCTGAAGACTTTGAAGACAGAGGAAGGGACCAGGAGCCAAGGAATGCAGGCAGCCCCTAGAACCTAGAAAAGACAGGGAAACGGATTGTTCCCTAAAGCTCCAGAAGGGATCAGCTGCTGACATTTTAACTTTAGCCCAGAGAGACTGATCTTGGAATTCTGACCTCTGGAACTGTAAGAAAATGAATTTATGTTGTTTTCAGCCACTACGTTTATAGTCATTTGTTATGGCAGAAATAGAAAACTCATACAAACACTTATTAAATGTTTGCTATGTGACACATACTGAGCTAATCACTTTATATTTTAAGCCATTTAATTTTAACAGCCATCTCTTGATTTTGACACGTAAGGAAGTAGAGGATGAGAGAGATAACAGCCCCAGGACTAAGCAGCAGAAGTATTGGACCTCAATGAGGGTTCACCTAATATTTGTATCCCCTGTACTTAGTGAAATGCTAAGATTGGGACTTTATGAGCATTATCATTACTTAAAAAAAAATAAAAGCCCTGTGAGGTCAGTAATATTCCCACTTATAGATGGGAAAATTGCAGCTTACAAAGATGAAGTAACTTACCAAAGGTCATGGAACTAAAACGTCAAAGCCGAGATTTGAACAATAGATTGTTCACCCTAAATTCATATGTGTGATCCCTACAGGGGTGTAGGAGCAAGGCAAAATTTAAAATACCATTCACTAGCTGTGTGCCTTTGGGCAAGATGCTTTCCACATCTCAAAGCTTCTGTTTTTTATTTGTAGAATGGAGACAACGATTCTTATTTCATGGGAATTTTGTGTGAATGACACGTAAAAATTTTAGCATTTTGTCTGACACATAGTCAGTGCTGGAGAAATGTTAGTTATCTTATTGCAAAAGGAAAACTTTTCCCTCTGTTACCCCATCCACCAAAAATCTGTGCTCCACCTTCCATAGCATTTTGTCCCTGGGAGAAGGCAGGTGCCCAACCAATAACCACATTTCTCAGTTTCACCTGTATCCAGGTGTGCTAACTTTTGCCAATGAATGCGAATAGGAGTGCCTTATCTACTTTAGACTTTAGAAGCAATCGTGCCTTATCCTCTCTCTTCGTTCCCACCCTGCACTGCTGAACAGAAAGCACTGTGAGATGCTAGGGGCTGTTGGAGCCACAGATGGAAAGGGCTGGGTGCCTGAATTGCCACCTGGAGGAAAGCTGTCCACCAATCAGAAGCAGCTACATGGGTTGTTCCATGACCAAGAAATAAGCTATTGTTTTGTAAGCCTCTGAAATTTTTTAGTTTGTTATAGCAGTTAGTGTTAGCCTAGGTAGTAAACACACAAACATTCTGTTTCTTTCTTCAACCCTCTGCCTCTCCTGAGATCTGCTCTACCCAATCTTTCCTCTTTGGGTATGATTTAACATCGATACGGTTTTATTATAGAATCCACAGTTCACACTACAATTTCATCAGTTGTTCCAATGTTATCCTCCGTAGGATTTTCCCCTGCTCCAGGATCCAAGGAAGGAGCGTGCACTGCATTTAGTTGCCACATCTTTTTAGCCTCCTTAAATTAGAAATGGCTCCTCAGCCTTTCTTTCTTTTTCTTGGCATATAGCTCAGTTGCTTTTTAGACTATGTCCCTACATTTGGGTTTGTCTGCTTTTGCTCATGATTATATTTATATAATGTATTTTGGTCAGAAATAACACAATAGTGATGTGCTATTCTTCTCCATGTTAGAAGGAACATGATGTTGGATCGTTTCAACATCGACGATGTTAAGTTGTATCACTTGATTAAGTTGATGTCTGCCAGGATTCTTTACTGTAAAGGTATCATTTTTCTCCAGGTGATATCAGTTTAAAAATATTATTTGTTAAAACCATAAACAAACACATAGATCTTTTAACATTCCAAATATGAATAGCAAATGAAATCAGGTTCTAGGTGAGAGTAGTAAGTCAAACTTTGAAACTCATAAATGTAGGGTTAAGGTGCGACTGGAGATTAAAATCTTTCTGTAATTTTCATAAACTCTCAAATTGTCAAAGAGAAATACGCCTATTGCGTTTATTGGATTTGTTTTTGCCTAGGCTTCCTAAAAAGGGGCGGCCCCCGAGTCAAGGATTAAGTGCTGATGCCTTATTGGAATTCCTCAAACCCAAGGAAATGAGAATGAGAGAATAGAAAGAAGCAGCAGGAAGGACAGAGAGCAATTCAGTGTGGCAGAGAACTGCTCAGCTTCTGCTTCATGGTGAGTCGCAGAGACCCACGAGGTCACTTAGCAGGTACATCTGCTCAGAGGCACACGTGATACTTCTCTGAACAGGCTGTATGGCAAAACCTCAGGGCAGTTCGTGAAGTGGATAAAGGACAGAGAATACCTACCCAGCTCCCCAGCCTCTGAATCCTAGGTGAGAGTTCACACATGAGGCATTCATTCCCCTGACATTCTGAGTTGCAGCATCATCTGGAACATTTGGTGACCACTTGGGGACACAGATTCCAGAAACTTTGAGCAGGAAGCTTGTTGACTTATGTGTGTGTGTGGAGAGAGAGAGAGAGAGAGAGAGGCACTCCTAAGGTAAGTGACTGGCTGGCCCCAGGCAGTAAAACCACATGGACAGAACAGACTGGGTAGTCTGAAATCAAAAGGGTCACATATTTTATTTTGTTGGATGCAGTACATTTCTTCTCTGAGTCTGTTTTCTTAATTTTTTGGCAATGCATGGCTGAGTATTTTAAAGCATCTTCATTTCAAACTTCTAAAATAGACAACTGACGCAAGTGGACCTACCAGATATTGTAGCTGTTTTACAGTTTACAGTATATGAAGATTTGGCCCCTTATATAATGATTCAGCAAAGATAAAGCACATTGCATAAGCTGAGCATGCGGTTTTTTGCCTTTAAGTATTTTAAAGGACAGTGTGGGGGAAGTGGCAAGAGATAGCTCTTCTATTCCAGTGACAAAAGAGAATCGCTGTGTAGAATTTTAATGTCCTGATTAAGGTTCATAATGATTTGCACAAATACAGGAACAGGAATGAAGAAAAAAATAATAAAGCAGGCCAAGGGATTGGAAATATGTTAAAGAAATTTTCTCTTTTAATAAAATGAAAGTGGCTGAATTGGATACAGTAGCTCAAGGTGAAAGATTCAGTTAGTTGGTCTGTTGTATGAGAAATGAGCGTGGATGTTTTAGAACAGCAGTCCCCAACCTTGTTGGCACTAGGGACCGGTTTCATGGAAGACAATTTTTCCACAGAGGGTGGAGGCAGCGGAGTGGGAGTGGGAGTGGGGGTGGGGGAGTTCAGGATGATGCAAGCACATTACATTTACTGTGTACTTTATTTCTATTATTATTACATTGTAATATATAATGAAATAATCATACAACTTACCATAATGCAGAATCAATGGGAGCCCTGAACTCGTTTTCCTGCAACTAATGCTGCCACTGATCTGACAGGAGGCAGAGCTCAGGTGGTGATGTGAGCAGTGGGGAGCGGCTGTAAATGCAGATGAAGCTTCGCTTGTTCACCCACCACTCACCTCCTGCTGCATGGCCTGGTTCCTACAGGCCACGGACCAGTACCAGTCTGTAGCCCCGGCGGTTGGGGACTGCAGTTTTAGAATATATTTCTCCAAGAATATTTCCATTATGTAGCACTGGGAGTTAGAGGACATGAAAAGGCTACATCATCCAATGGAGTATTAAAACATTTAGAGATTTCAAGAAACAAGCCAGAGACTCTCTGCTTTGATCTAGGTGTATAACAAGAATATAACAAGTGTGTTTTGTGATGTTGCCGGGTCAGGACCAGCTGTTCATAACATTATATTATAGGAGGGAGAGAAAGATGTGGGAGTGATGGAAAGATACATATATGCAGATGTTATATTTATTCTTTTTCCAGGAAACTAACCTCAAAACATCAATTCCATGTCTTCTACAAAGAGAAATCAATTAATTAAGTAGGTAGTAAAGAATGAATGAAACTATCTTCTCTCTTCAGTAGAATGGTTTAATTAAGTGGTTAAGTAAAAAAGAAGCATATGGAATACCTTGGCTTGCATTTCAATAACTTCTGGAACAGAAACAAAGGTCCACTTGTTTAAGATCTCAAACAAAATAATTCTAAATATGGCATTTAAAAACAAACACAATAAAATTCAATTCTTAACCAAAGATCCATAAAAGACAAACAATTAGAGTAATTGTTTTACTGCTGTTATTATAACTATTAATTGCATTTCTTTCATGGTGAGTTTTGTTTAGCTACAGTGGTTTTCCATATAAGAAAAACACTGGCTTTTTTTTTTTTTTTGGTGGTAATGAAGAGGAAAGAATATATAAAATTTTTAAAGTGTGGAATTAATTATTTTGAAAAATACTGTAGGTCTATGAATTATCTGAAAGAAATATATCTGCTATAAAATTCCCAACATTATGTAATTGTATGTCTATAAATATTATTTTAATAATCATTTTGCTTATGTTGCTGGTTGTATTGAACCAAAGCACAGAAATAAAAAAGTCACTCAGTAAGAGTGACATCATGGGGCTTCCATATTCTTCCTCAATGACTTCCAGATCAAATTTTCTCAGTGTATAAGTGAAAAGATGATGTTTCTAACAGTCATCCCCACAGACTCAACCTAGGATCTGAAAATCCAGCTGTGTTCACTTTGCTTCTTACACCGTCGCTGTAATGAATAGGCTACAGGGCTGACAACTGCGTTGAGGGTGCGTGAGGTTGAATATAATCTAGCTCGTCTCCTCTGTGAAGGATTTTCTGACTCCGCTAGCCTAGGAAGAATAAAGAAAAATGAGTATTTTTTTGGTCTTTTAAAAATGTTTGTATATTTTGGGAGGGATTAGAAAGGGACTTGAAAACACACAGAGCACAGTATTATTGAGTGAGAAAATTCTGCTTTTGTAGAGACACTTTGAATCCGTCTTCACATAATCCATTCTCTATCCAGGGATGGTAACTGAGGCTGTCTGTGCCTCACTAAAGAACAATCCACACACTTGTCACTGCTGTCATGAAGGATGGTTTCTATGGGCAGCAAAATATTTAAGAGTTTAATTTTCTTCTGATGTCACAAAATGCAAGTCATTCAAAATCATCCTTGTGCTAAGAGAAGAGAGTTTCATACAACTGGAAACTCATACTCTTCTGACCATTTTACTTGCCATTGTTGTGATCATATAACATATAACACATAACCAGCCCTCAGCCATCTATGTTCACATCATTGTCTATCCAGAATCAGTTCTTTTATATATTTTCACTGCTATTTTCCTCTCACCCACCCTGCCACACCAAGGCAGTCAAGAGAGATATAAACATAAAGAATTTAGAAAACAGGGTTTTAAGGAGCTTACATGTAAGCATGCTGCACAGCACCCACAGGGCAGGGATGTGTAAATCTTTGTAAGGATATGTACTGATAGACTGCAGATTCCAAGAGGTCAGGAAGACAGAGGGGAAGATGCGAAGGTAGGAAGGAGGTCAGAGGCACAAGTGCAGAGACAACAATCCATGGAAGTAAATCTGAGCACGGCTCAAGCAGCCAGTCCTACTCATTGCAATTTACCCACTTCCCCTCCCTTTACTCATTCAGTTTTCAGCTCAAATGCTAGAAATGCAGAAATACAGGTTCTCTCCAGCACTGTTACTCTCCAACACATCAGCTATTTATTTCCTTCCTGTGACTTACCCCAATATATAATTAGCTTGTCTATTAAGTATTTAATTTACCTATGTGTTTTTAGAGACAGGGTCTCACTACGTTGCCCAGACTGGCCTCAAACTCCTGGGCTCAAGTCATGCTCCTTCCTCAGCCTCCCAAGTAGCTGGCATTACAGGTAAGTGGCACTGCACCTGGCATTGTCTATTAATTTAATTTGTATATATCATTCTACTAGGTTGCAAGCTCCCTGAGGTTAAGGACTACATAATAGGTTTCTAGTAAATATTTTAAAGAGAAATAGATGATGTATTGAACAGACAAAGGATAGAAAAGCTTGAAATGTGGCCAAAATAGAAAGAGCATTTCAATGAAGGGAAAAAACATATTCTAAAACTAGAAGCTGAGATTTGTATTACAAAGCTACATAGGGTCTTGATCTGAGCACCAGTAGGCATAGGAGACACTCAGCTTCCCCACTGACTGACTATAGCATTGTCTAAGCAGATTCTCTGAGACTTGGAATGTTGGGGAAAAGTGTCAATCAGTGATTTCATGGTTATCGAGACAACTAAAACATTATATTTCAAACTGGGTAAGTGAGCCAAGCTTAGAGAGTGACAGATTTTTCCTTGGGTCTGGAATCTGGTGCTGGTTATTTGATTTGTGGATAGATGGAATGTTCTGGCAGGGGGCACGCTCAGCACAGGAGAGTATCTGGGAGACAAGAGAGTTGGCAACTCAACGTTTTTGTGTCCTGGTATTGCCAGGCTCTTCTTCAAGCCCCGTATTTACTCAACCTTCAAGGAAGCTGGGGCACCAAACATTTGAAGAATGAAAACCTTTTCTTGGCCGGGCGCGGTGGCTCACGCCTGTAATCTTAGCACTCTGGGAGGCCGAGGTGGGAGGATTGTTTGAGCTCAGGAGTTCGAGACCAGCCTGAGCAAGAGCGAGACCCCGTCTCTACTAAAAATAGAAAGAAATTATATGGACAGCTAAAAATATATATAGAAAAAATTAGCCGGGCATGGTGGCGCATGCCTGTAGTCCCAGCTACTCAGGAGGCTGAGGCAGGAGGATTGCTTAAGCCCAGGTGTTTGAGGTTGCTGTGAGCTAGGCTGATGCCACGGCACTCTAGCTCAGGCAACAGAGTGAGACTCTGTCTCAAAAAAAAAAAAAAAAAAAGGAAACCTTTTCTTTTTTAAAAAACAAATAAGCTTATGAAACCCTTTTGTGACATTTTGTCATCACTGTACTTGAAATACAAAGAAGTGGATACAATATGGAGTTTAGGTTAAAACCTGAGTTTGAATTCATTTCTGTCAATTTCTGGCTTTGGTGCATTAAGTGATTATTTCATTTCTCTTGAGATAGAGTTTCTTCATCTGTAACACAAGGATATTAGTAACGGGGTTGTCGTAAAGGCAAAAAAATTGCAAACATATTTTTCAACTCTACAATTATAAATGCATTTTAATAATTACTACATCTGTTAACACAGAAATTGATGTTTCTGCACAGAGCTTAGCTCGGTTTACTGCCATTTATTATAGTGTAATTTCTAAGAATTTGCATTCTGAAGTCTGGCTACCAGAGTTAGAAACCTTTTTAGTGCCTCAAACTTTTCATCTCTAGAATGGGTGTAAAAATAGGGTCTACTTCACACAATTGTCTTGAACATTAAATAATATAATCCATGTAAAACACTTAACACAGTGCCTGGAACACAGTTGGAAGTCAATACATATTAGGTATTAGTTTTACTCCCTGTTCACTGTAGATTGGCCCCCAAGACTTCTTTTATCAAGTCCAGGTGCATTTACACATCGTGACCACTAGATGGCAGATGCACCATTTTTATTGCTCGGATTGGTACCCAGCAGCACTTTGTCCTTTGACTCTTCCTGGCATTCAAGGATCTTGGGGAACCTCAGAATAGCACCATGAGTGAAGTAATCACTTTTTTTCCTTTTTTTTTTTATATTAGGAATAAGTCATTTGTAAGTGATGTCTACTATTAAGCTTTTGTGATGTAATCATTTGGGATAACAGTAAAAAAAAAGAAAAAATATTAATATATATTTCAATAGCTTATACTGTCTTAATAATATCCAAAGGAAGGCAGGAAAAGAGTATTTTTTAAGAGTTTATAATGTGCATTCAATATTCTGGATTTGAGGAAGAGAGGAAGATACTGAACTAGACAATATGGAATTCCTATCCTCATGCAACCTACAGTCTAAGAAGAAAGAAACATAAAATGACATAATATGATGGGTATATAATGATATGACATAACACATATAATGATATGGCATAACATAGTATATGATATTCATACAATGACAATGATATGATATAATGATAATGATATCAATGATAATACTACATGGTCAATCCTGGTACAGAACTATTAGCCAATTACTGTGAAAGCTCAGTTAACTGGCTGAGAGAGTCAGGGAAGAGTTCACAAGAAGGTAACATTGGGGTTGGGCCTTGAAAGTGATGAAGCTAGTAGAAAATAAACAGGGGGAAATGATCTCCCATTTCCCACCGCCACACCCCCAAACACACATGCAAAGGCATGAAGCTGTGAGAGAGCACGGTGCATTTGGGAGACAAAGAGAAAAGCCTGGGCCAGATCATGCAGACCCTTGAATGGCACGGAAGGACTAGCAGAGAATCTTAAAAGGGGAATCACAAGATTCAAATGAGTTTTTGGAAAACAATTTTGACCAAAAGGCTAAAGTTTATAGAGGCATGAGTCCTAAATGAATGCTAGCCAATCCATTTCATTGTAACCAAATCTTTTATCTCCTGCCACTTCACCCATCCTCAGTTTTGGAAT
>CM052440.1:67659880-67741026 GCA_028533085.1 Varecia variegata | reverse complement strand
ATTGGAGTGCATTAAATTGGTTTTTTTCCTCTTCTTAAAAAAGTAATTATTGAGACTAGATTCTGCCAACAACATCTTGCAAAATAAAATAATAGCTTGGAATTGTTTAGAACTACAATATTACTACTTTGCATTGTTACTATGAGGAGTATTTTTAGTACTTTATTTCATGAAAACAGAGCTTCTATGTAGCCCATCATTACATTAGTTTATGTTTACTGTACTTCCCTTAAAATTGCCTTTGTAGGGAATACAGAATGCATATTTTCTTTCAACAAGGGAATATAATGCAAGGGAAAGTCAAATCAAGAGAAAACCATTTTGGGAAATGATTACAGCCAAAGGTAAGCAATTATACCCACTTCACTAATTACCAATCTAATTTTATTTTTAGCTTCTAAGACAACACCCTGAAAGCTCACTTCTCCTAGATGACCTGTATAAAGTTATTTTACAATCCCAATGAAAGTAACCAGTAATAGTGTCGAAGACATGGAGAATCCACCTTTGGAATAAGAGCTTTTACTCTGAATCCCTTCTTACAGCACATCACCCCTGCTGCAGTCCATCATGAAGATCTATGCCAAGGCTGCACCGTGTCGGTAGGCCTATGTGCCGGTCCTGCATGCCAGCCCCCAGTCAGAGCATGGGAAGAAGGACTCAACTGTTAAGAAGGATAATGTCCCTCCCACCGTCCCCACTTCCCCATGAGCCAGGGACCCCTACCTGAACTCTGACCTATGAAGTTACTTTTGAGTTAGGCTTATGGGAATTCAGAAACTTTCACTTAGCATTTCTGAGTCATAGCATAAAAGATCTAGGTCTTCAAAAGATTCTTGTCAAAGAAAAATAATTTCTTAGGGTACTTGATAAGTAATAAAATCAGCCCAGATGAAGCTTTCCCTCTTTCCTGGCCCTCTTTCCTTCATTTTGGACCCATTCTCTTTAAGTTGTATCTCTGCCTAAGCCTCTTTTAAGCTCCAGATAAGTTCTGATAGCCTCTTGAACATGTCTATCTTCAAGCTAAATATAAAATATCAAAAAATTGTCTTATCATTCTGGTTAATATCATCCTACAAAAAGTTCAAACATTCTAGCATAACCAGCTTTATATATCCTTCCTATGTACCTTTGTTTTCTATTTCATTATTCCCTCATAAATGCCTTGTGCTCTGGCCTAAAAAATACTACTTCCAGTTCTCCAAATCCTTTTCCTGTGCCAAGAACACACTTTCTCTGCTACCGTTCTGTAGTATTTATTGTTTTGTTGCAAAAATTGGCTAAAATATAAACAACTTCCTCATATTCTCCCCTTCCTTCTTAATCTCAAAAGGGTTAGGTACTCCCTGATAGGAACTTAAGAAACCCTGCATTTAGTACTAATAGATTTAGTTAATAATTGTGCATGTCTGTGTGTGTATTAGGATCCCTCCAGAGCTGCAATGTCCAGTGTTGTTGCCACTAGCTATTAATATGTTAGGCTTTTATTTGAATTAAATTTTAATTTATTAAAATTAAGTAAAATTAAAAACATGGTTCCTCAGTTCTACTATCCACTTGTGGACAGTGGCTACTATTTCGACCACTGAAGGAAGCTATCTATCTATTGGATAGCACTGGTCTGTGGAGTTCCCATTGTGGGGCAGACAGCATTTCTCATGTATATCACAGAGATATACTGATTAGCACATAAAAGGTAGTCAGTAAGTGATTGTTGACTGAATAGATAAATAAAAGAATGGATTATATAGTAAGCAATCAAATATTTATTAATAGAGGAATTTAATGAATAATTACCTAAAACATTGAAGACTTTTTTTTTATTTGTATAAATTTAAGGGGTACAAGTGTATTTTTGTTACATGGATATATTGTATAGTGGTGAAATCTGAGCTTTTAGTGTAACGATCACCCAAACAATGTACATGGTACCCATTAAGTAATTTTTCATCCCTCACCCCCTCCCATGCACTCACCCTTCTGAATCTCCAATGTCTATTATTCTACACTCTACATCCGTGAGTACATATTATTTAGCTCCCATTTACAAATGAGAAGATGTGGTATTTGACTTTCTGTTTCTGAGTTGTTTCATTTAAGATCGTGGCCTCCAGTTCTATCCATGTTGCTGCGAAGGACATGATTTATTCTTTTGTATGGCTGAATAGTATTCACACACCACATTTTCTTCATTCAATTATCGGTTAACAGATTTAGGTTGATTCCATATCTTTGTTATTGAGTGAATAGTGTTGCAATGAACATATGAGTACAGATATCTTTTTATTATAATGATTATTTTTCCTTTGGGTAGATAACCCAGTAGTGTGATTGTTGGATCAAATGCTAGTTCTATTTTTACTTTTTTGAGAAATTTCCATACTGTTTTCCATAGTGATTGCACTAATTTACATTCCCACCAACAATGTATAAAGCATTCCTTTTTCTTTGCAGCCTTGCCAACATCGTTTTTGGTTTTTTTTTTTTGACTTTTTAATAATAGCCATTCTGACTGGTGTAAAATAATATCTCACTGTGGTTTTAATTTACATTTCTCTGATGATTAGTCCTGTTGACCCTTTTTTCATGTGCTTATTGGTCGTTTGTATATCTTCTTTTGAAAAATCGCTATTCATGTTCTTTGCCCAATTTTAATGGAATTATTTGTTTTTTGTTGTCAAGTTGATTGAATTTCTTATAAATTCTGGATATCAGTCTGCTGTCAGATGCATAGTTTGTAAATATTTTCTCCCATTCTTCAGGTTGTCTTCTTCTATGCAGAAGCTTTTTAGTTTAAGTCCCATTTGTCTATTTCTGTTATTGTTACCTGTGCTTTTGGGGACTTAGTCATGAATTCTTTGCCTAGATCAATGTCTGGAAGAGTTGTTTATTGGTTTTCTTCCAGTATTTTAATAGTTTCAGGTCTTACATTTAAGTCTTTAATCCATCTTGAGTTAATTTTTGTATATGGTGAGAGATAGGGGTCCAGTTTCACTCTTCTGCATATGGCTATCCAATTTTACCAGCACCATTTATTGAAAAAGGTGTTTTTTTCCCAGTGTATATTTGTGTTGTCTTGTCAAAGATCAGTTGGCTATAGATATGTGGCTTTATTTCTGAGTTGTCTAATCTGCTCCATTGATATTTGTGTCTATTTTTATACCAGTACCATGTTGCTTTGATTACCATAGCCTTGTAATATAATTTGAGGTCAGGTAGTGCGATGTCTCCAGCTTTGTTTTTTTTTTTTTTTTTTTTTTTGGTTCCATATGAATTTTAGGATTGTTTTTTTCCAATTCTGTGAAAAATGATATTGGCATTTTGATAGGAATTGCATTGAATCTATAGATTGCTCTGGGCAATATGATCATTTCAATGATATTAATTCTTCCAATCCATGAGCATAGAATATTTTTCCATTTGTTTGTGTCATATACAATTTCTTTCATCAGTATTTTGCAGTTTTCCTTATAGAGATCTTTCACCTCTTTGGTTATATTCCTAAGTATTTTATTTTATTTTATTAGCTATTGTAAATGATATTGCCTCCTTGATTGTTCCAGTTCTTAGAGGGATTGTTTTCAACTTTTCCTCAC
This sequence comes from Varecia variegata, assembly GCA_028533085.1. Taxonomy (NCBI): domain Eukaryota; kingdom Metazoa; phylum Chordata; class Mammalia; order Primates; family Lemuridae; genus Varecia; species Varecia variegata. Next base: position 67,737,430 of record CM052440.1, on the reverse strand, counting down.
TCAGTATGGTATTGGCTGTGAGTTTGTCATATATGGCTTTTATTGTTTTGAGGTATGTTCCTTCCATGCCTGGTTTATTGAGAATTTTTATTATGAAGGGATGTGAAATTTTATCAATGCTCTTTCTGCATCTATTGAGATGATAATAAGGTTTTTTTCCTTATACTGTTTATGTGATGAATCACATTTATTGATTTGCATATGTTGAACCACTTCTGGAATAAAACTCACTTGACCATGGTATATTTTGATATGATGTTGGATTTGGTTTGCTAGTATTTTGCTGAGGATTTTTGCATCTGTGTTCATTAGCTATATTGACCTGTTGTTTTCTCTTTTTGTTGCATCCTTTGCTGACTTTGGTATTAGGCTAACACTGGCTTCATAGAATTAATCGGGGAGGATTCTCTCCTTCTAGGTCTTTTGGAACAATTTCAGGATGATTGGTACCAGTTATTCTTTGTATGTCTGGTAGAATTTAACTGTGAATCCTTCTGGTCAGGAGCTGTCTTTGGTTGGGAGATTTTATCTTACTGATTCAATCTCACTGCTTCTTATTGGTTTATTCAGGAGTTCAATTTCTTCCTGGTTGAGTCTTGGGAGGTGGTATGTTTTCAGGAATTCATCCATTTCCTCTAGGTTTTCTAGTTTGTGAGCCTATAGTTGTTCATAATTGTCTCTGATAATCTTTTTATCTCTGTGGTATCAGTTGTAATGTCTCCTTTGTCACTTCTGATTTTGTTTCTTTGGCTCCTCTCCCTTCTTTTCTTGGTTAGTCTAGTTAGCGGTTTATCAATTTTGTTTATCTTTTCAAAGAACCAGCTTTTCACTTTGTTGCTCCTTCATATTGTTTTTTTGGATCTCAATTTCATTTAGTTCTGTCTGATCTTTGCTATTTGTTTTCTTCTGCTAGCTTTGGGTTTGGTTTGTTCTTGTTTTTCTAGTTCTTTGAGGTATGGCATTAGGTTGTTAATTTGTGGTCTTTCTACATTTTTGAAGTAGGCATTTAGTGCTATAAATTTCCCTCTTAGCACTGTTTTTTCTGTGTCCCAGAGATTTTGGTAAATTATGTCTCCAATTTCATTTGTTTCAAAAATTTTTTAAATTTTCATCTTAATTTCATTGTTGAACCAAACTTCATTCAGAAGACTACTGTCTAGTTTCCATGTATTGCTATAGTTTTGAAAGTTCCTCTTGTTATTGATTCCTAGTTTTATTCTGCTATGATCAGAGAAGATACTTGATATGCTTTTGACTTTTTTTAATTTATTGAGACTTGCTTTGTGGCCTCATATGGTCAATCTTGGAGAATGTTCCATGTGCTAATGAGAATGTATATTCTATAGTTGTTGGGTAGAATATTCTGCACATATCTGTTAGGTACATTTGGTCTAAAGTCCAATTTAAGTCCAGTATTTCTTTTTTCTTTTTCTATCTTGATGATCTGTCTAATCTTGTAAGTGGAGTGTTAAAGCCCCACACTATTATTGTATTGCTCTTCATCTCCTTCTTTAGGTCTAGTAATATTTGTTTTATGAATCTAGGTGCTCAAAGGTTGGGTGCATATGTATTTAGGATTGTTATATTCTCTTGTTGAAGTGATCTCTTTGTCATTATGTAATACCTTTCTTTGTCTTTTTTTACTGTTTTTTATTTAATGTCTGTTTTTATCTGATATAAGTATAGCTACTCCCACTCTCTTTTGGCTTCCATTTGTGTGGGTTGTCTTTTTCCATCCCTTTACCATCAGTCTATAAGTATCCTTATAGTAAGGCATTTCTTGTAAGCAGCATATAGTTTATGTTTTTTTATCCATTCCACCAATCTATACCTTTTAGGTGGAGCACATAACCCACTTATGTTCAAAGTTAATATAGATATGTGAAGTTTTGTTCCTGTTACAATGTTAATTGTTATCTAGTTGTTTTCTGGATTCTTGTCTCTTATTTTTTCTGTCTGTTGGTCTTGTGGTTTGGTGAAATTCTTTTATGTTGCCACTTGATTTCTTTCTCCTCCTCTTTTGTGCAATTGTTTTATAAGACCTGTGAGTTTTATACTTTTGTGTTTTTATGATGGCAAATATTGATCTTTTCTTTCTATGTTTAGAACTTTTTGAGCTCTTGTAGTGCTGTTTGGAGACAAATTCCCTCAACATTTGCTTGTCTGGGAAAGACATTATTTCCTGTTCATTTATGAAGCTTACTCTGGCAGGATATAAAATTTGTGGCCAGAAATCTTCTCTTTAGGCACCTTGGAAATAGCATCCCAATCTTTTATGGCTTGTAAGGTTTCTGCTGAGAAATCCATTGTTAGTCTGATGGAGTTTCCTTTGTAGGTGACTAAACACTTTTCTCTTATTGATTTTAGAATTTTTCCTTGACTTTAGACTGTCTGATGATTATATGTTATGGTGAAGTCTGTCTTACAGTGTATTTTCCTGGTGTTCATTGGGCCTCTTGTTATCTGGGTGTCCACATCTCTTGCTAGACTAGGGAAGTTTTGTCAATTATTTTCTTAAATAAATTTTCTAAATGTTTTTGCTTTTTTCTTTTCCCTTGAAAATACCAATGATTTTTAAATTTGGTCACTTTATGTAGTTTCACACTTCTCAAAGCCTTTGTTTATTTCTTTTTATTCTTTTTTCTTTAGTTTTGTCTGTTTAAATAAATTCAAAAGGTCCATCTTCAAGTTCTGAGAGTCTCTCTTCTGCTTGATCTAGTCTATTATTGAAGCTTTCAACTGTATTTTGTAATTCCTTCAATGAATGTTTTCATTTCTAGAAGTTATGCTTGGGTTTTTTTGTAAGATCTCTATCTCCTTGGTAAATTTCTCATTTATATTTTGAATTGATTTTCTGATTTCTTTTTATCAGTTTTCAGATTTCCCTTGCAACTCATTGAGATTGTTTAAAATCAATATTTTGAATTCTTTTTCTGACATTTTGAATATTTCTTTTGGGTTAGGATTCATTACTAGATAATTACTGTGTTCTTTTGAGAGTGTTAAACATCTTGCTTCTTCATACTTCCAGCACTATTATGCAGATTTCTTGGCATCTGGAGAAATGGTCTTACTTTCTAATTAACTTTCATTTGGGCAGAACTTTTATTATTATTATTATTATTATTATTCAGGATGTGACTATGATGTATATTGAGTAAGGCCATTTGGCTTTGCTTCTGGGTGCATTCATTGGCAAAGACTGTATGATTTCCTTGGTCAAAAATAGCCTTAGTGTGGTGGCTGTCTCAAATGCTGGTTCTAGTGGTGGTGTATTTGGCAGGTAAGTAGGCTCATGGCCTCCTGGCTGGCGAGGGTGGTGTGGGTGATGGTGATTGCAGAGGTCATTGATGATTGCAGGAAGCTTGTCTCATTCCCAAGTGCTGTACACTTGTATCAGCAGATACTGTAATGGGCTGTACAGGTTGACCTCTAGTCTAGTAGGTGGTGTTTACACATAAAAGCCAACTGTGGTGATAGCAGTAGAGTTTATGCTTGACATTTGTTAATGCTGAGTAGTGCTTTATTGTCCCTGTTGGTGGGTTGAGCCCTGGAGCACTCAAGGGCCTGGGTCCTACCCTCAGTCTAGGAAACGGTGGCAAAGATGGGTGGAGCTGGACTGGGGAAGCCTGCACTCAGGCTTGCCAGTGGCAGGAGCAAACATCAGCCCTGACTGAGGTAGTGGGGGGTCCTCAGGTCCCTAGCAAAATAGTTTGGCCATGGGCATCGATGCCACACTGAGGTCTCTGCATGGGGAGGGAAAGGAATCCCAGTGCCAGGCCTTGACAGGGAAGAATAGAATCTGCCTCCCCCTCAATCCCCTGTTCTGGCATTCAAGATATTCAGTTATGTTAGACTCTGCAGGTTGCTTCTAGGCTGCAATATAGCCCAGGGCCATAGGAGATGCCAGCCCAGTGGCTCAACACTAAACCCCTGTGGTGGCTGGCAGTGGTTGGAGTGCAAAGTCTGCACCCACAGCCAAAAACACTCAGCTTTCAGGCCCTCCTACTTTCTGCGTAAGCAGTACTGCATCTCCATGCAGAGTGGGAGCAGCAGCCCGGCCCAGAGGCCACACCACCGGTGGGATTGCAGTTGCCTCTCACAGCCCCAGATAGGCTGTCTTCCAGCTTACTCACCCCAGTCTCCTGGGAGAGCAGGAGAGGCTGTACCTGCAGGGGTGTTTGGAGGGGTCGAAGAGGTCTCACTCTTTACTTGTGAGCCCAAGTGGACACAGAGGCCACTTGGCCAGTGGGAGGGGATTTCACTCTTCACCGGCAATGCCCAACAGAGTCCATGCCACTGCTGAAGGCAGAGTCGCCCTTCAGAGCCCCGAACAAGGGAGCTGTCAGGCTCTCCTGTTCTCTGCTGCAGAGAGCAAGAGACAGAGAGAGAGATGTGCAGGAGGAAGGGGTGGAGGATCCTACCTTTCCTTTTAGCCTGGGACCAGAGGCCATGTTACCAGTGAGGTCTCCTTCACCACTCACGGCCTGAGAGAGATTCACAGCCTGAGAAAGACAGTTCTCTTGCTCGCCTGCACCAACTTCCTGTGGCAGTAGTGGCTGTGCCTGCAGCAGTGTGCAGAGAAGGGGAGAGATCTCTTTCTCTATACTTGGGCTCAGGCCCAGGGGCTGCTCAGCTGGCAGGAGGGGGTTTCACTCTTTGCTTGCAGAGCTGAGCGCAGAATTTGTGCCCCTGATGTAGACAGACTCACTTTCACAGTCCCAAGCAGGGAACTCTCAAGCTCTGGAAAGCATGCACTTTAGTTCCCTTTGTCCCAGGGCCGGCCTTTTTCGTGCACCATACTCTCCTTTCCTCCAGGAGCAGCACTCCCTGAGGGCTAGATGACTGGGAACCTGCAGCTCCTTTGGGTCCAGCTAGCATTGTGCTGCTGCAGCCCTCCAAGCGGGCACTGGGGAGTGTCAGCAAGAGCTCCCGGGATGTGGAGACACAAGGGCTTTTGTTCCCAGAGTAGGATACAGTCCCCTGATGGCTGTGCCCCCACAATGGCACCCCACTGCAGCTGCTTGAGTACAGGGAAAGTCAGTGACCCAGCCTGAGTTCCCAGTCTGGTGCAATGCCCTCAGGGGGTCTCCAAATCACTGCCCATGCTAGTGTCAGGTTCATGAAGGCAGGAGAGCTCTTCCACAATTTGGATCTTGGCAGTCTGCAGCAGGGATGGAGACTGTCAAAACACTCCCACTTACCCCTTCCTTGCAACACTAAGTCCCCCCAGGCTCCTACCCGATCTCAGCCAGGTAGCTTTCTTCTTTTTCTGTGACTCAAGTTCTTCCCTTGAGTTCTCTGTTGGGGTGTAGTGTTCTCTCCTTGATATTCTGTTTGAGGTATGATTATCTAGTCATGATTTTGGTTCTTCTTTCTAGGGAGAACTGGTGTCCAACATCTCTAGTCAATATTTTGAACTCCCCTCACCATTGTTGACTTTGAACTTCTGATTTTCAATCTTTTTCTGGTTTTTGATGCCTTAGTTCATCTCTTTCCTTGATTAATGATATTTCTTAATTAATGCTCCTTCCTCACTCTAACCCCTTTCAATCTACAGTTAAAATTTCTGCTATAGTGATCTTCCTAAATAACATTACTATACTTAATCATATTTTTCCCTTGCTGAAAAACCTTACAGTAGTGGGACTTCTGGTTTGGGCCATACTGGAGTAACTGACACTAGACAGTCCCTCATCATACACAACTAGAAAATGGAACAATATTTAGAAAACTTCAGTTTGCAAAAATCAGACAACAGACAGAACAAGATTCTGATCCTTGAGAGTAGAAAAACAAGCAAGGTGATCAAGTTTTGCTTGGAAGAACTTCCAGACCATGGTGAAAGGAGGCGGAACCCAAGCTGACAATATCAGCTTGTGTTCTGACAAGCCAAAGTGAAGAGACCCTGTTGAACACCCAAGGCCTTCAGCAGAGACACCAGAATGTCACTCCTTACTCATATGGCTAAACTACCCCTACAGTGAAGACTACACTAGAGTCATTCTGGCAAAGCTTACACACAAGCCTCAGATGATTAAGCTGATCTAAATGTAACTTAACTGTTTGCCAAAATAAACTCCAATACATTTTAAAGCAAAAAAAAAAAATTTAAAAAGTTAAGACAGTAAACAAAATTTTAAAATTTCTATTCATACAAGGAAGCAGGAAAATGTGAGTGTTAACTAAAAGATAAATAAATAAATAGGAACAGGTACAGAAATGTCAAAGGTGAGACAGAAATAATGGTATTAAGTGACAAGAACTTTAAAACAGCCAATATAAATATTCTTAACAATTTAAAGAAAAATATATATGAGAGGCTAAATTAAAGCAATAAAAACTACCAAATGTGAATTCTAGAGTTGAAATATACAACACTGAGAATTAAAGATTTATTGAGGGACTTAACAATAAATTGAACAGAGGGAAAGAACAATGAACTTGACACATATCATTAGAAACTATCCAACTGAAGCACAAAGAGAAAAAAGGCAGGTGTGCACACACACAAACGCACACACACAAACCCACACACCACGAACAGAAATCAATGACCTATGGAACAATAGTAAATAACCTAATATGCATGTAACTGTATCTTTAAAAGTGGTAAATAGAGGCTATAAAAATATTTGGAGAAATGATAGCTGAAAAGTTTTCAATTTTGATAAAAACTATAAACCAGCAGATTCTAGATGTCCAGCAAATACCAAGCAGGATAAACATAAAGAAAACCACCTCAAAGGATGTCAGAATCAGACTGATGTAACCACCAAAGATATTAAGAAAATTATGATAGAAATCAGAGAAAACAAATACCTTGCCTACAGATCAAGAAAGGCAAGAATGATTGTTAATTTAACCCTGAAAACAATGCAAGCCAGAGGACAATAGAACGGAAATTTTAGTATGTAGGAAAAAATTCATTAACCTGAAATTATATATCCAGTAAAACTATCTTTCAAAAATCAAAGTAAAATACATAAATTTTCACTCAAAAAAAAAAAGTTGAGAGAATTGATTGCCAGCAGATCTGCATTCAAAGAAATGTTCAAGGAAATTCTTCATGCTGAAGGAAAATGCAACCAGACGGAAAATTAAATCAACAAAAAGATATGAAGAAGACTAGAATTGATAAATATGTGAATAAATACAAAAGAGATGTTTCTCAATTTAAATGTTTTAAAAAGATAAATGATTACGTAAAGCAAAAATAATAATAATGTGTTTTGGGGTTTGTAACACCCCTAGATGTCAACTATATGACCAAAATAGCACAAAAGATGAGAGGTACAAAATGAAAGTACTTAAGGTTTGTTTCTGAAATGGTATTAAATATTCTTAAAAATGTTGACTGTGATAAGTTAAAGATATATATTGTAAAAACTCAGAAGAAGCCACTGGAAATAAGCCAAAATGACATAGAAATTAAGAAAATAGAGAAGATATAATGGAACCTTAAAAATAATTAATTAAAAAATGGGGGACAGGAAAAGAAGAAAAAAGTAACAAAGAACAGATTGGAAAAATAGAAAAAGCAGAAAGGCAGATTTATAAACCAGCCAACTTGATATTAGGTTAAATATATACAGTGTAAACTCTATAGTTAAAAAGAAGGAATTGGCCAGGTACAGTGACTCATGTCTCTAATCCTAGCACTTTGGGAGACCAAGGTGGGAGGATTTCTTGAAGTCAGGAGTTCAAGACCAGCCTGAGCAAGAACGAGACCCTGTCTCTACTAAAAATAGAAAAATTAACTGGGCATAGTGGCATGCTCCTATAGTCCCAGCTACTTGGGAGGCTGAGGCAGGAGGATTGTTTAAGCCCAGGAGTTTGAGGTTGCAGTGAGCTGTGATGATGCCACTGCACTCTACCCAGGGCAACAGAGTGAGACTCTGTCTCAAAAGAAAAAAAAAAAAGAAAAAGAAGGAATTGTTTAATGGATAATAAAATAAGACCAAACTGTACATTACCTATAAGAAATACACTTTAAAAATAAAGACATAGATATGTTAAAAGAAAATGCCATATACCAAACCAACATTGCTTTTAGGAATGCTAGATATATCGCTGTAGATTCCCCTCTGATCAAGGTGCATTCCTGAGGACCAGGCACATCCCTCCTATCCCTTTGGTTTGGTCTTCCTTAGATTTCACCAGTCTTTAAAAACTCCTTTTGCATCCAGCCTGAGCAAGAGCGAGACCCCGTCTCTACTAAAAAAATAAAAATAAATTATCTGGCCAACTAAAAATATAGAAAAAATTAGCCGGGCATGGTGGCGCATGCCTGTAGTCCCAGCTACTTGGGAGGCTGAGGCAGGAGGATCGCTTGAGCCCAGGAGTTTGAGGTTGCTGTGAGCTAGGCTGACGCCACGGCACTCACTCTAGCCGGGGCAACAAAGCAAGACTCTATCTCAAAAAAAACAAAAACAAAAACAAAAAAACTCCTTTTGCTTAAGCTATTTAGAGTTAGGTTTCTGTCTTCTGTAACCAAAATCCAAATAACATGGATCTTTAGGAACTTCTACCCATACAAATTATGGCACTAATGAGAAGAGAGTTGCTCTGGTCCAAGTCCAGCACCTCTACTGTGAAATGACGTAGGGAACCACTCTCCTAGCTGACTGTGCTCTTATTTCAAGTCAGTATAGATAAGCCACACATATCAACATATCAGTGGTTCAACGTCACTTGTAGGCCTTTCTGCCTTTTGGTCCAACGGAAGGGGTAAAGAGCAAAAGAGATTATGGTTAGAAGGTAATCTGTAATGAGTTTTGACAAATGGAGGTTGGCTCAGTAAGATTCTTATGAAAATGTAATTGTCTTAGAAAATGTTAAACCTAAATGCAAGTGTGGCATTAAGACAAGAGCGATTCATTATTATTGTAAGTTAAGGAACTAAATTTGGATATTTGAGGGAAAATTAGAAGAATAGTAAAAAAGATAATATTTTTAAATACAGTGGCTATGGAAGATTCAATTAGACTGAACAAAAACTCCCAGATAATGAAGCAAATTTCAAAGGCAATAGCAGAAATCCTTAAATTTCTGCTCATTTCCATAAGGGAATTTATTGACAGAGATTAAGAGACATTCTTGATGATGACATGTTCATTTCACCATTTGTCAATTGACAAAGAATTGCATTCAAATATAAGTGTAGTAATGTTCTAAACCCATGAAGCACACACTACACTGCAGCTACTAAAGCCAGCCTTCCAGAAAGCAAGTGCTTGTGGGACCTATGCTTGTGAAAGTAATACATATTTTGATAGAAAATTGGAGAAAACATAAAAATATAAGGAAGAAAAAGAAAACGCTCACAGCCTTACATCCATCTATACTGAAAGGATAATAAGAATACTTATCTCAATAATTTATGTTAAAATCTTGAAACGTAAGAGCCACTCCATAAACGTAAGCTATGCTTATTATTAGGGTGCCATCTCGGTTCCTCTGTTAGCCTTGGTTTGACTTCCCAGCAGCAAAGGTATGATAGCGAACAAGGTCATACAGAGGGTAACTCTGGCTTGATCCATAGGAGAGAAAGAGAGATGTCCCCGGTAGGGGAAAGGGAGATGGAGTCTTTATGCCGCATTTCCATAAGTCATTGGTTAAAGGCTGCCCCGGGGCACTACATTCCCAGGCACTTCTGGCAAAGCAGGCTCTGCAGCCAGCCTGAGAGCAGCCTCTCAGTAGAGACGCAGGTGCTGGTTTTGGGAGGGAAAGCACACCAGGTGTGTGCACAAAAATGGTGGTAGGACCTGAGGGATGTGGATGGACTATCCACTACTGTTCCATTTGCTTTTTTTCTATGCTTGCTTATTTTTCCTGCTTATTGAATTGACAGAACATTATAAAAAATATTACATTGCTTGGGGAATCTAAGCTTCACAACAGAAGAGGTTTTGGGGGTTTTGTTGGGTTGGTTGGTTTGGCCCCTGGTATCACTCTTAGACCTAGAACAATGCTACTCGGTGGGCATTCAGTAAATATTTGTTGAATGAATACAAGTTTGTGATCTGCTTTTATAGTTTAACATTATACTGTGAGACTCTTTCTGAAAATATGATTCTTATTTTTAAAACTTTCCTCATACAGTACTCCTCATTTATATAGCCATTTCCATTTCATGTAATTTTTTACTATTAAAAATAATTTTCACAAACTTCTTTTTACATAAATTTTTGCTACATCATGTTTATTTCCTCAACAGATTCACAGAAACAGAATTACCCAGTTAAACTATATCCAAGATTTTATGAAATAAGGTTTTCCTTTTTTCAGATATTTTGACAAGCGCCATCAACAATATTGACTCTGAGGTGACCCTTAACTAAGTCATTGGCAGTTGAAAATATTAAGCAGATCATATTCTTAACTCAGTGAATTCTCTGTAAAGCAATAAAGTTGTCAAAACTACTGGTCAGAATAGGGTCTTAAACTTGCAATATATGATATATTTGGAACAAATATGACACATGCCTTAATGACCATCAAATGTCAAGACCAAATGCCAGGTAGGGTTCTGTCCACAGGCATCAAAGCCACACAGACCAGCAGCTCAGCGTCCCTGAAGTGGTTATGTGAAGATGCCCACTGACACCAGGATGCCCAAGTTTCTCTTGCTTGATGAGCAGAGAAGGGCAGTATTGCATATTTGAAAACGCAGGAGCCTTGTGTCCCTGAAGACAGTGGTGTGTGATTGGCGGTTTCAGGTCACCCTGATTATACATTGACTCTGTCGTTTTGAGAGCAGCTGCCAGATACCACTTGCAGAGTTTACATCCTGCCATCTTCTCCACCAGGTCAGCGTGACATTTTTGTTCAAAGGGAGTCATCCCATCTCTGATTGCTGCATACCACTGGGCTCTGGCGGCTTCAGCCCTGTCCCCATCTATTGGAATCTCTGAGCTGTTTCATTTCTTTCCCAATATGTATATGGTTCCATTCATTCAACAACACAGACACATTTCTGTGAGTCACATGTCAGATATCCAACCCCCAGCAAAATCAGGAATGCTACATTAAAAGAAAAAAAAAAAGCTATCTATTCTAAGAATGCCTTACAATTAAAATGTAGGCTAGATTTTCTGGCAGCAGTAGACAAATTAGCCCAACTAGTTTCATTTTTCAGACTTCTTATTTTTCAGACTTATTTTTCACAATCTAGCAATTTATATTTTGAAATCCTGGAAAATAGGAACTGTCATGTACCATTTTTATGCATATCTGCAAACATAGCCTATATAATGTTTCATATATGAGAAGTTCCTTGTAAATACCTTTTGATTTAAGTGAAAACAGGTTAATTATAGTTTTTTAATTTGTTAAAGGAAATTGGATTTCTTTGTGAAACGTGAACAAAACAGCCAGCTGGATGACTGATATTTTTCACTTTCAAGAGAGTACTGGCTTTGTGTGGAAAGAACTTTGGTCTCTTAGGTCTGATTCCATCTGCGGCCCTCTAAGCATTATATCAATTCTCCCTTTCAACTGGCCTAGAAAACTTCCATGAAGTTGAGTCCTGGCTAAGCTTTTAGATTGCTTTATGGCATTCTCTCCTTTCTTTGCACAGGTTGTCAGTATGTACTTTCTCTAAGCTTAAATAAACCACTTCTTTGCTTAGAAGAAGTCATGTACAGTATATTGTGTTTCTCAAGGGTAATATTCATCCTTCTGGATATATTCCCCAAATGAGAGAACTGTCAACATCTGTTTCTGGCAAGCTAAGAAAGAGAAGGGATGTCAGAGCCAGCAACTTGCTTCCTGTGGGAATCATTTCGGGTTTGTACACCTCCTTGACTGTTAATTTATAAACATGCTAACTATATTATTCCCCCCATCAAAAATTCATGCCAGTTTTGAGCAGTCTTAGGGAAAAAAAAAAAAAAACATAACATATAATAAATCTAGAATCAAATTCGCAAGCTTCCCTTAAATGGAATGGAGTCAAGGAAAATTTAGTGAATGTTTTATTTTCTATTATGCATTTTAAATCTAAATTACATACAAAGAACATAAATAGAGTTTATATTATAGAAGCAAATTAATTTAGCTTGCTCCTCCCTTCTCCAGCTGTAATAAGAAAACACAACCAGAAGGGACAGCTAGTAGGACTGGCTAGGCAGGACCAGAAAGCTGAGTACACATGATGACATCCGAGTGTTGAGGACCAGATAACTACTAAACTGTGAGAGAAACCAGGATTTGAAATCCAGGGCCTTAGGCCATATGCATGGCGTTTGCAGGTCTTAGTGAACAAGAGAGAGCCAAAGTAGAGGAAGACCAAGGACCAGTCAAGGAAGGTCAGAGCAGACAATTTTCTTAGAGATTAAATAATAGAGGAAGTGGTGCAGTTGGAGACCATATACATTTTTTAATTAGTTAATTAATTAATGTTTTTAATTGACAAGTAAAAATTATATGTATGTATCATGTACAAGATGATGTTTTGAAATATGTACACATTGTGTGATGGCTAAATAGAATTACATATCAGTTTTTAACAAGGAGCAACGTCAGACTCATTCTGACATGATGAATATTTTTTTTCTAGGTGCTTCCATACATCTCACTGGACATGGATGGTAGGTGTGACAAGGAGGCAGTGGCAGCCAGAGAGAAAGTCAAATGCTCTCTGGTACACATCAGAACTAGGAATGTAGTGGGAAAAGGCCAGACCTGGAGAATAAACAGTCTTTTGGAGGAGGTCCCAGCAGCTGGGAAGTCCAAAATGATGGCAGAATCTGCTGTTCAGGGAGTTTGGCAACAGGTAGAAGCTGAAGGTCCAGGCAGGCAGGTGGCTGGCATACAGAAGGGCCAGAGGTGAGCCGTAGGTGGCTCCCTGGCAGGTGGGCAGAGCACAGGACCAAGGCATGTTGATAGTAGCAAATAGAGTCCCAAGCACAGGACTCAAGTGGAGTCAGATGGAGACTTTTGTCTTTAAAACAATTGGGGCTGGGAGGCAGGAAAACAGGCAAGAAACGAGAGGGAAAACAAGGACCTCATTCCTGTAGCCAAGGTACAAAGCTGGGCCTAGACACTGGGAAACAGGGACATAAATATTCAGGATCAGAGAGGGGCCAGAAAGAGGGCAAACTTAATGTAAAGCCCCAGCACTGGAGATGCTTTAATTTCTCCTATTCAAGGACCAAGGGGCACAGAGATTATAGCAGAGATTTGTTGTGAGGACTTATGACAGTGAGGATGGGAAAAGATAGTGAAGAGGCCCCAGACATAGGATGTAGGGAGCCAGACAGTACACAGATGTAAACTGGAGCTGGCATAGGAACTGGAGCCATGAAGAAGTCCCTATGGTGCCCCCTCTAATGTAGTATCATCCTCAGTTCTTTCTGGATCCCAGGTTTGTAGCAGTAGATGCAGGAGCATATGTGTAATGTTCTGGTTCCCAGTACTGTTTTTCAGTTGCTATCTTTCTAATTTATGCTAGAGAGTGGTTGTTTTAAAACTGCCCTCAAACTCTTTCATACTCCTTCTAACAAGAGATGGATCCTAATTCCTCTCCCCCTGAATATGAGGGCCTTAAGAGACTTGCTTCTAAAAAAATGGAATGCAGAAAGGAGTGACGCTGCATGACTTCCTAGGCTACAATAGACAGAGTGGTACAGATTCCTTGTGACTCCGTTTGGAACTCTTGCTCTTAAAAACTATCCTCTATGCTGTGAAGGCCAGGTCACACGGAGAGGTCATGTAAAGTTTCTTGGTCAATAATCCCCACTGACATCCCACCTGACAGTTAGTATCAACAAACTAGACCTATGTGTGAAGAGGTCTTCGAGATGACTCCAGACCCAGCCACTGTCTGATTTCATTTACATGTGAAATCTTAGTAAGACCTACCTAGCTTAGTTCAGTCAACCCCAAAGCCATGAAATCATGATGATGATGATGATGATGATGATGATAAATACTATTTTACACAATTAAATTTGGAATAATTGATTACTTGGAATAAATTGCATAACAAAACAGCAGATAGGTAAAAAGATTTTACCACCTGAAACTGGAGTTCTATTGTAACAATAACTGAAGCATGTGGCATTGGCTTTGGGAAGGAACTGTAGGCAGTTGCTAGAAGGGCCTTGAGGAGGCTGTTGGTGAGGGATTAAAGGAAAGTGAGGAAAAAGTTCTTGGAAGTTGGAGGAAAGACACCTGCTATATAGCAGCAGATATTTTAGCAACACTGTTGCTTGAACTAATATGAAAGATAGAAATGTGTCTAATGAACTAGATGATTTAGCTAAAGAAGTTTCCAGGCAGAACTTGAAGTTGCTTCTTCCTAGCTTCTCTAGCTTCCTATAATAAAATGAGAGAGGAGAAAGAGGAGAAAAAATACACACAAACAAACAAAACAAAACAAACAAAGCAAAAAACTCTTAGATATAATACAAATAAGCCACAACTTGCTGGGTTCAAAAATAAAGCTGTTTTCTCATTTCTAGCGTCTCGAGGTGGTAAATGATTTTTCTTGCCATTTTTTTTTTCAATTGTAAAGGGATAATATTCAGTCTTTCCTAATTAAGTATGATGATAGCCGGTTTTCTTTAGATGCTCTTTATTAGGTCAAAGAAGTTCCCTTCTATTCCTAGTATGCAGAGAATCTCTAATGTGAATGGATACTGTGTTTTGTCTGATGCATTTTCTTTATCTAATTGAGTTTTTATTTGTGGTGTTTTGTTTTTAGTTTGCTATTAGGTGGGTTGCATTACGTGATTTCTAGATGTTAAATTAGCTTGCATTTTAAGCTTTGCGTTTGAGTTCAATCCAACGCAATTGTGTTGAATCCTTTAACACGTATTGCTGTATTCAATTGAGTAAAAGTGTGTTACAGATTTTTGCATCTATGTTCATAAGAGTTCTTGTTCTATGGTTTCCTTTCATGTGATTCTCCCCCTGGTTATTCCATCAGGATAATCCTGGCATCATAAAATGTACTGGGAAATGATCTCTGCTTTTCTATTTTCTGAAAGACTTTGTATACAATTGGTATTACTTCTTCCTTAAATATTTAGTAGAATTCAACAGTGAAGTGATCTAAGCCTATAATTTTTTGTGAGATTTATGTTTACAAATTCAATAGATGTAGGGACTATTTAGATGATCTATTTCTTCTTGAGTGAGCTTTGTTAGTTGTATCCTTCGAGGTATCTGCCCTAGTTGTCTAACTCTCTTTCTTGTTTCTAGCTTATATAATTATTTTAAAAATAGAAGCATTTAATTTATATAACATTCCTTCCATGCTGCATACAAAAAATTTAATAGATTGTGTTTTTATTTTCATTTAGTACAATATTTTTAACTTCACTTATGATTTCATCTTTGAGTTGTTTAAAAATGCTTTTGTACATTTCTAACTATTTGAGGATTTTACAGATATTTTTATGTTATTAATTTCAAGTTTAATTCTGTTATGGTTACTGGACATACTTTTAAACTTATTGGGGCAAGTTATATTGCCCACATGCTGTCTGTTTTAGTGAATAATCCATGAACACTTGAAAAGACTGTATATTCTGCTGTTTTGGGGTATATTTGTCTATAAATGTACCTTTGTTTAGGGTATTTTAAAGTGTTGTTCAAGTTTTCTTAACATTACTGATATTCTATGTAATTGTTCTATCACATACTAAGATAAGCATGTTGAAATTCCCAACCATTATTTTGGATTTCTTTATTTTTCTTTTTTATTTTATTTGTTATTAGTTCTACCTTTCTATGTGCTTAAGCTCTGTTGTTTGGTGAAAGCATATCTAGTATATTTTCATTCTTTTGATGAATGGTTTCTTTATTATAATGGAATGCTCCTCTTTAACCCTGAAAATAATCTTTGTCTTGCAATCTATTTTGTCTGTTATTAACATAGCCCTTCTAAGCTTTTTTTTTTTAATTAGTGTTACCATAGTATATCTTTCTCCATCATTTTCCTTCTTACCTGTGTTTTGATATTTAATATTGGTTTCTTAAAGACAGCATATACTTGGGTCTTGCTTTTTTAATCCAATCAGACAATCTATGCTGTATTGTGTTTTAGTATAGTGTTTAGATTATTAAAATGTAATTTAATTAATAATATTATAGGTTTAATTCTATCATATTATTATTTGTTTTCTATTTGTGCCATCTGTTCTTTATTTCCCTTTTCTTCTTTTTCTGCTTTCTTTTCAATTATTTTTTCTGATACCAGGTTACTTTCATCATTGATTTACCAGATAAACTCTTTTTTTTATTTACTTATATTTTAGCTATTGTTCTTGGGTTTAAGTTTAATATTTTTATTTTTTTTATTTATTTATTTTTTTATTTATTTATTTTTTTTGAGACAAAGTCTCGCTTTGTTGCCCGGGCTAGAGTGAGTGCCGTGGCATCAGCCTAGCTCACAGCAACCTCAAACTCCTGGGCTTAAGCGATCCTACTGCCTCAGCCTCCCGAGTAGCTGGGATCACAGGCATGCACCACCATGCCCGGCTAATTTTTTTTTTTTCTATATATTTTTAGTTGGCCAGATAATTTCTTTCTATTTTTAGTAGAAACGGGGTCTCGCTCTTGCTCAGGCTGGTCTCGAACTCCTGAGCTCAAACAATACGCCCGCCTCGGCCTCCCAAGTGCTAGGATTACAGGCGTGAGCCACCGCGCCCGGCCCCCAAGTTTAATATTTTTAATATGACAATCTACTTTCAAATATTATACCATTTCATGTGTACTTTCATCTTTTCATTTCTGGTTTTTGTTTTGAGGGGAAGTGTGTGTGTGTGTGTGTGTGTGTGTGTGTTTGTCATATATTAACTTACGTATGTTATCAAAGCCATACACCTTGTTATTGATTTTGGTTTAAACAATAAATTATCTTTTCAAGAGGCTTTTGTGCCTAATATTTTTCTTCTAATTTTCTACATACTTTCTATTATAGTGTTTATAATTTCTTTGTGAAATCCAAGTTTCCATCTATTTGTTAATATTTCCTTTTGCATGAAGAACTTCCTTTAAAATATCTCTAGTTTAAATCTTCTGGCTATGAATTACCTCAGTTTCTTTTTCCTTGAAAAAGTCATTATTTACCCTTAAGTTGTGAAAGATACTTCACTGACTATCAAATTGTAGACTGATTTTTTCTTTCAGTACTTTATTTATTTTCTTCTACCTTGCATAGATCATGAGAAGAAATCTACTGTCGTTCTTATCTTTGTTCATTTGGACATATTATATTGTTTTAGTTGGCTGCTTTAAGGCTTTTTACTCAATCCCTGGTTTTCAGCAATTTTATTATGATGTGTATTTATGTGGTTTTCATTACTTGAGTTTTATTAATTTTCTTTATCTGAGGCTTATGGTTTTTTTGAAATTTGGAAAATTTTTAATATATTTCTTCTTTTTTGTTTCTCCCTATCCTCCTCTTTCTCACTTCACTTTTATGTGCTATAGGTCACAATGATCTGTTCATTTACTGAGTCCTTATCTCTCTGTGCTTCATTTTGGCAATTTTTTTTTTATTCTTATGTTTTCAAATTCACAGATATTTTCTTCTGAAGCACTTAATCTGCTATTAAATCCATGTAGTTCATTTTTTATTTGAAATATATTATTTTAATTCTAGACATTCCATTTAGTTTTTTATTACATTTTACATTTCCCTCCTCATCATATTAATTTATTTTCTCTTCCAACTTGAGTTGATTTAGCATATGTATAGTCAATGTTTTAATTTTTTTTTGTTTTTGTTTTTCTGCCAAGTCCTTTTATCTCTGTTATTTCTGAATTTCTATTTATTGATTTTCTGCCTGACAATGGCTTGTAATTTCTGGTCTCTTTGCCTATCTAGCTATTTTTTACTAGATGCTAAATATTGTGTTTTATTTAAAAGGTGCTGGATTTTATTATTGTTCTTTACATAGATTGGAATTTTTCATGGTATTCATTTAATTTACTTGGAATAGTTTGATACTTTTGAGGCTTGCTTTCAAGCTTTGTTAAAGTGATTCCAAAGCAGCCTTAATCCTGGCCTAATTTAAGCCCTTTACCTAACATATTGTTCTTCAGAAGACTCTACACTATGTCCAGTGCATTATGAGTTCCAGAAATTTTTTTTGACCTACTGCTTTCTGTTGGGTCAAACAATTGACTTGACCTAAGACAATTTTCCCTCACCACATATTGTCTATTTTAGTGAATAGTCCATGAACTCTCGAAAAAAATGTATATTAATACACAACTAAAGATTTGAGGGATCTCTCTATTACAGTCCATGCTGATTTCTCTTAGTGTAGCCTGCTCCTTTTTGATATTCTATGCCAAAAATATTCCATCCACTTTGGTGTCCCCAAACTCCAATTTCTGTCTCTTACTTGGCAAGACTAACAGGGTCTGTGTTAGTTTCTGCTTCTTGCAATGGAAACTGCTCCTAAGCTGGGAAAATTGTAGGGCTTATTTCCTTTTTCCTACTTTTTCAGGAAGTCTAGTCTTGTTTTGCCTATTATCTAATGCTGAAAGCTATTGTTTCATATATGTTTCTTGGTAGTATAGTTGCTTAAGTTAAAAAAGTAAATTCAGCACTTGCCATTCCATCAGATGCAGAAGTGCTGGGTGTGTTGATTAAAATCTACACTTTTTATTAAAGCCTAAAAGGACCTATTAATCTGATACCTGCCTAGCTCTCCATAATTTCATACCACTCTCTATCTCAGTATGTTGCTGATACGCTCACGTTTTTCCTGTTTTTGACACATCCCAAGCACTTTAGAGTCTCTGCCTAGAAAGTGCTTTACCCAACACATTCCATGGATTATTTCTTGTCATTCTCCAGAACTCAGCTCAAACATTACCTTCCCAGGTAACATTTGCCAGGTGTCTATTATATCAAAATGAATACTCTTCACCATCCCAGTTATTTTATTTCTTAATGTTCAGTAGTTACCTTTTTATTTGATTTATTTGTTTATCAAAACCAAGGATCTTTTCTATTCTCTTTAATGGTATCTCACTAATAGCACTTAGAACAGTGACTTTCATAGAGTAAACAAACAATGTTATTATCATTTTTTAAATTGATGCACAAATTACATATAAAGAATACTCAGATCCTAAGTGTATAATTCAGTTTTCATGAATGTATATTGCTATGGTTTGAATGTGTCCCCCAAAAAACATGTGTTGGAAACTTAATCTCCAATGTAACAATGTTAAAAGTTAGGATTTTTAAGAAGTGATAAGGCCATGAGGACTTCACCCTTATGAATGGATTAAGGCTATTGTTGCAAGAGTGGGATTGATATAAAAGGCTGAATTCCACCTCTTTCTCCCTCCCTCTCTCTCTCGTTTTTCTCTCTTTCTCTCTCTCTCTCTCTCATCTTCTCTTTGCCCTTCCTCCATGGAGGAATGGCAGTAAGAATGCTCTCTCCAGATGCTGGCACCTTGATCTTCGATTTGCCAGGCTCCAGAACCATGAACCAATAAATTTTTCTTCATTATAAATTACCCAGTCTGTGATACTCTGTTAGAGCAACACAAAACAAACTAAGACAAAAAATTGGTACTGGAGTGTGGGGTGTAGCTATAAAAAATACCTGAAAATGCAGAAGTGGTTTCATAACTGGGTAATGAGCAGAGGCTGGAAGAGTTTGGAAGAGCAGGAGAAAAAGCCTATATTGCTGTGAATGGAATATTAAGGGAAAGTCTGGTGAGGGCTTGGAAGAAGAAAGGGAAAAGGGAAAGTCTGAAACTTCTTGGAGATTGCTTACGTCATCATGATCAGAATTTTGGTAGAAATTTCTGTAGAAAATTTCGGTAGAAACCTCATTAACTGCCTTTACCATGGTGTCAGCCTAGCTCACAGCAACCTCAAACTCCTGGGCTCAAACCATTCCCCTGCCTCAGCCTTCCGAGTAGCTGGGACTACAGGTGCGTGCCACCACACCCAGCTAATTTTTTCTATTTTTAGTTGCCCAGCTAATTTTTTTCTATTTTTCAGTAGAGACGGGGTCTCACTCTTGCGCAGGCTGGTCTTGAACTCCTGACCTCAAGTGATCCTCCCGCCTCGGCCTCCCAGAGTGCTAGGATTACAGGCGTGAGTTACCTCACCCAGCCTGTTTCTAGTTTTTTGGCTATGATGAATAAAGCTTTTGTGAACTTTTCTGTACAAAGCTTATTGTGGACAGTGTTTTCATTTCCCTTGAATCTATATCTAGGAGTAAAATTGCTGAATCATAGGGTAGATGGGTATTTAACTTTTTTAGAAACTGACAGTTTTCTAAAATGGTACCATTTTACATTTCCAACATATGTGAGTTCCAGCTGTTCTATATTCTCTGAAAAATTTGGTGTTTTCACTCTTTTTGATTTGATAACTTGCCATTCTGGTAGGTATGTAGGTAGATATCTCAAGATATATTTAATTTGCAATGTCTTGACGAGTAAAGATGTTAAGCACCTTTCACATGCTTATTAGCCATTTGCATATATTCTTTTCTCAGGTGTCTGTTTAAATCTTTCACGAATTTTTTCTTGGGTTGTTTGCCTTTTTGTTATTGAATTGTAGTATTCTTAACATAGTCTAAATACGATAGCAGTTATTTTCTTTTCTTAATTTGCTGATAATTTTATGAATGGATATTGAATTTTGTTAAGTGTTTTCTTGTGTTTCTATCAAGATAACTTGTTTCTTTTTAATTTGTTAACATGGTTAAATATATTGATATTCAGATGCTAAATTGATCCTGGATTCCTGGGATACACTCAAATTGATCATAGTGTATTATCTGTGTATATATTGATAATTCATTTTGTTGAAATTTTGGTTAAATTTTTTTCATCTTTTTTCATGGGAAATATCGGTCTATAATTTTTTTTCTTATATCTTGCCAATTTTTCAATTAGAGTTATACTGGCCTCAAAAAAATGTATTGGAATTATTCCTGTCTCCACCATTTTCTAAAGGAATTTGTTTACAATTGGTAACATTTCTTCTTTAATGATAAAAATAACCAAGGAAACCATAGGTACCTGGAATTTCCTATGTGGGAAATTGTTTAATTACAAATACCATTTATTTGATAAAACACTACTTATATTTTATATTTTATCTTAGTTTTGGTAATTTGATCTTTCAGGGAAATTGTCCATTTTTCCTAAACAATAGCACTTTTTGGCATTAAGTTGCTCATAGCATCTTATCAGCATCTTTTTAATATCTTCAGAATCTATGGTAATGTTCCATATTTTATTTCTAATATTTTCTTATTTTTCTAAATTAATATGTTAAGTAGATAGGGATTCTGGCTCTCATAGGGGCAAAGGTGGGTGCCTTGCCTTGGTGCTGCCTTGAGCAATTGCCCTACCTGGGAAGAAAGGCAAGGGCAGGCACCCCATCTTAGTGCTGCCTCACTTTAATCCTGCCCCAAGCAACTGCCACACCTAAGGGAAGGAGGAACCCCTCTTAATCTGCAAAAGAATGCAGGGAATTCCCCAGCCCACAGGCCAGGCAGCCCAGGCACAATAGGATTTGGAAAGTGACCTGGAGTAACCTAAGGCTAATTATCCTGTCCTTAACTGTCCATCAAAGTGGTTCAGGGGTAATGTCTGAACCAAGCGGAGAGCCCAATCCAGATACTATAAAACAAGACCCTAGACCATAATCAGATCCCCTTTTGTTACAACAGAGGGGTCGATTCGTCCTTCTGTGGCAAATGTATCTTGTTTACTCTGTAAACCTCCATCTTACTCTTGCTCTGTAAACCTATCTTGTCCTTCCTCAATAAACTTCGTTTCATGCTTGCCCTGCTTTTGGTGTGTCTGGTCATTCTTCGGCCAGGAGCACACCAAGAACCGAGAACAGGCAAGATTATCAACCCGACGAATCTTGCTAAGGTCCATTGTTTTTATTAGCTTTTTCAAATAATCGGATTCACATTCTGGCCTTGTGGATATTCTCTATTGTTTTTTCTCTCCAATTCCATTGAATTCCATTCTTATTTTTATTATTTCCTTTTTTATATTTACTTTTGTAAAGGAAAAATAAAAATCTCAGGACACCGCCCCCCCAAAAAAAAAAAATTCATTATGCCAGAAGGGAGAACAAACCCTGAGAGCTGAGCCACACAGCACTGCCATCCTCTCCCCAAAGAGGTACAGGGGTCTTCTTTTAAATAATGGAGGGGCTTGGAAAATGACAAAACAAGGGGTTTTGTTTGTTTGTTTTTTGTTTTTGGTGAACAGATTATGGGAGGGAGCAAGGAAGCCTGGCTGGCAGGGTGGGCTTGTTATGCAGCCTCATGATAACAGCGCTCAGGGAAATGTTTTTATTCAGACCTTTAAGGGTGTCAGACTCTCAGCCAACCTGTCCCAGATCAAGTGGGCAGGGTCTGGCTGCATTTAAGGGAGATTATCTACAGATGCAAATTCCCTACCCCAAGACAGCCTTACAGCGTTATCCCTGTTTGCCCAAAGCCATCTCAAAATATGACAAAGAAATATATTTGGGGGTAAAATATTTCTTATTTTCTTCAACCCTAAAAAAAGAAAAAAAAAAAACCTTCAAGATATACAGCCCCTATAAAATGAGTGCATGTCAATTATAACCTTTGGACTATGTCCTAAATAAACTCTTAAATGTTGATTACAAGGTTATCTCCATAGAAGCAAACTGAGGAGTGGATATGATCACTATTCTACCCACCCTGAGAAGATCACAACGTTAACTATTTCCTCTACCCCCCTTTTTCTGGAATTTTCATCTTATCTTATGTAGATTTCCTGAGCACCTAGTAGAATTTCACAAGAATACCATCAGTTGCCTCACTGCTCACCTCCTTCACCCCTCTCCTTTTTCCTGTGTGCCCCCTTTTTCCTTTAAATGCAGACTTCTCAAACCCTCTGCAGAGAGCTCAGTCCACAACAGATACTTTGTGGGCTGTGATTTTTACGGCTCGTCTTCAAATCTTGGCTTAATAAACCTCAATTGAGCGTGACTCTCATTTTTAGTCACTTACTATTTAACAATTTTATGTTTAATTTGTTCTTTTTTCCTAGATTCCTCAGGTGCAAGTGAAAGTCATTAGTTTTTACCTGTTTCCTCTTTTCTAATGTAAATTTCTAATGTATTTTTGTGACATTTATTTTTATATAATATTAAATAAAAAATAAAACTTTATGTAGTTTTCTCTAAAAATTGCATTATCTGCTTTTCACACATTTTTCTATTTTCCTTTTCAATATTTCAAAGTTCTATAATATTTTCCAATTTTCTTTGAGATTTTTTTCTTTGACCTATGATTAATTTAAAAGTATTATTTATCTTATAGTTACTGGTTCCTTATTTAACACCATTGTGGTCCACAGACATACTCTGTGTGGTTTCAGTCCTTTGAAATGCATTGAGACTTATTTTATGGCATAGCATGTGGTCTGTCTGGGCCAATATTTCATTTGTACTTTAGAAAAATGTGTATTCTGCTTTTGTTGGGTGTATGGTTCCATAAATATCAATCAGGTCAAGTTTAGTGATAGTGTAGTTTAAATCTTTACTTGTTCTATTACAGAGAGAGCTAGCTAAAGTCTCCACTTACAATTGAGGATTCATCTTTATTCTCTAAAAATTTTTCCCTCATATATTTGGGATCTTTGTTTTTGGATATGAAACTGTCCTTTATAAAATTAATAAAGGGCCACAAGGTGGTAAGGGAAATATTTATATAACAGACATCGTTCCCCAGCTTGCTTTCCTGTAATTTCTTACTACTCAGGAGTCTTATAGCTGATGGTCATAAAGACCCTTAGCTTTCTTCATTGCTCCCATAGATTACATCACCCTTGTGAAACCCAAGGCTAGTTTTTCAGTTATCTTCCAGGCCCTGCCTTCTGGAGGAACAGCTGGCCCCCCAAACCAGTAGCCAATAACCAAGGAACTGACGCAACTGGTCTTGTGACCCCCCACCCAAGAATGGACTCGGTGAAGAAGACAATCTCTACACTCCTATGATTCTGCCCCAAACCTAGCCAATTAGCAGGCCCAATTGCCTAGCTCTTAGCCCACCAAACTATCTTTAAAAACTCTTTCTCCCAAATTCTTGGGGAGGCAGATTTGAGAACTTCCTCCCATCTCCTCGCATGGTGCCTGCGATATTAAACCCCTCTGCTGTGATGCCTGCTGTCTCAGTTGAGCCGTAAGCAATGAACTCTGTGAGGCTCTAACAGATGCATATGCTTTTGTAGTATTATTTCCTTTTGATTAATTGATCTTTTATCATTATGAAATTCTTTTTATTTTTGGTTATGCTCTTCATCTCATAGTTTACTTTGCCTGATATTTGTATGGTTAGTGTTTACATGCTAAATGTTTTCCATCATTCTACATTCAATCTATATATTTTAGGTGAATTTCTCATAAATAGCATATAGTTAGGTCTTGCTTTCTTATTCAGACAATCTCTTTCTTTTAAATGTTTAGTCCATCTACACTTGCTGTAATTACTGATATATCTTTAAGTTTATCATGTTGACATCTGATTTTTATTTGTCCTCTTCTCTGTTTTCCCTTTGTGTATGCCTCTGTGTTTTTTTTCATTAGGGGTGAATAAAACAATTTTAGTATTCATATAATTTCTTCTGATGAATTTTTGTTTATACTTCTTTTTGTTATTTTTTGTTGTCAGTTTATTCATTGCAATATGCATGCTTAACTTATCACATTCTATATTCAAAAAATATTTCATTGTGTCATAAAAACAACTTTATAACTATATATACATATGTGTGTATGTAAGATCACTATACTCCCATTCTTTGTGTTCTTGTCCTATATTTTAGTTCTATGTTTACTGTAAAACTCATACTGACATTTAAATATTTTTACTGTAAAGAACCAATAGTTTTTAAAGGAGATTTAATTATATTTATGTATAAAAACAGGGATAATTTTTTGAAGGTATTTTATGTTTATTGACCTATCACTTCTTTCTGGGTGTCTACATTCGTTTCTTTAGAATCATGTTTCTCTTTAAGAGTATGTCTTTTCTGTATATAAAAGTTCTTTATTCATTTATTGTAGTATAGGTTTGCTGATGATAAATTCTGGCAGCTTTTGTCCACCTGAAACGTATTTATTTCTTCTTTATTATTAAGGGTTATTTTAAAGGATAAAATTCTAGGTGACATGTTATTGGTTTTTGTGTGTATGTGTGTGTGTGTATGTGTATTTATGTTCTTGGGTGTGTGTGCCAGCCATTTAAAACACTGTTTCTATTGTCTTCTGGCTTTCATTGCTTTTTGAAGACAATTCAGTTGTAATTTTATGGTTACTTCTCTGTAAGTAATATTTCTTTTTCCCTGTCTAGAAGTGGTGACCAATTTTTGCGTTACCTCATCTTCCATTTTTTTGCTCTTACAATACCCATATATCCAATTTCTGTACTAAATGTCTTTAGTTTAAATATAGCATGTTTTCTACTTTTTTCTTCTAGACCCAGATTGATTCTGTATGTCCCCCTAAAGTCCTGATTGAACTTTATTGATGCTGACATGGCTCCTGCTCTTCCTCAGGAGCCTCATTGACCACTTCCTTTGGTCAATGACTAGAGCAAAAACCCAGAGGATAAATAAGGCATGAAGAGTCTTCAGTGTGCTAGGCCAGAAAACCTACTATGCTAACAAATAGTGCTATTTTATAGTGCAGGCGTTCCTAGTTAGAAAGGGCACCTAGAGGCTGATATCACTTTTTCTAGAATGAAAAATATATCTAGTAACATAAACTGGGAGAGGAAGCAGAGGTCAGCCCATGGGTTCAGCCCAAATATTAGAGATTGATATCTGGCCAATGTGCTTCCAGATCCCAACATGGCACTTAAGGACAATGTGAAGCACTCAGAGTTTTCTAGAAATCAGTGGCAGTCTAGACCTTTCCATCTCAAGACAGATACAGCATGAAATATGAGTTAGGATATAGAAAAAATAACTTATTCCTCTACAAATATGGATTTTCTACCTGGAAAGCAATAGAATATATGAGCTGAAAGGCAACTCAGAGACCCAATCACCTTATTTTATTATTATTACTATTATTAGTTTAGAGACAGGTTCTTGCTGTGTCACCCAGACTGGAGTGCAGTGGCACAATCATAGCTCACAGGGACTTCAAACTCCTGGGCTCAATTGATCCTACTGCCTCAACCTCCAAGTATCTGGGACTACAGGTGCATGCCACCAAGCCGGGCTTTTTTAATTTTTATTTTTTTTAATAGAGACAAGGTCTTGCTATGTTACCCAGGCTGGTCTTGAATGCCTGGACTTAAGCAATCCTCCTGGCTCAACCTCCCAAAGCACTGGGATTACAGGCATGAGCCACTGTGCCCAGCCTCAGTCATCATATTTTATAAAGGGGAAGATGCTAAATTTAAGGCCTACAGAAAGTAAAAGACAAATTCAGAGGTCATTGTACAACCATTGTTTTGCCAAACTTCAATAGCAACAACTTCAGACTGATGAAGAAATTGGACCCATACACAGAAACATTGGGTTTAGTCCAACACGATCCCTCTTTCAAGAATACAAAAAGAAGTCAGCACAATTATGATACACAGAGAGATCATCAATACTGTCCAGTGACAGAGGAGGATGTACTATTACAGTTCCTTCCAAACAGACGTCATCATTGGACCACACTGAGGATGATAAGTCTGCTGAGTAGAAGTCACATCAGACCTCCGGAACCTAAAATTTCCCCCTCCAAACCCCTTTATATTTGTAAGACTCTAGTACTCTTGCACTTAGAGTCATCTGAAAGTATGCTGGGTATCCCTTTTCTTAGCCAGTGT
Source organism: Varecia variegata (assembly GCA_028533085.1). Lineage (NCBI taxonomy): Eukaryota > Metazoa > Chordata > Mammalia > Primates > Lemuridae > Varecia > Varecia variegata. The sequence goes on along the minus strand of CM052440.1, from coordinate 67,710,608 downwards.
ACCTCATTAACTTGGAATTACCAAGTATACAATATGACTATGGAGAACAGACTAGCATACAGCACTCAGGCACTGGCACAGCCCTGATTTGTCACCCTGCCCTCTCAGCCACTCCAGAGCCCAACAGGCTTTTAGACAGTCACAGAATTACTTAGTTATAGAATCTGGTCAAGATTCCAGCATTTCTGATGCCAAGTCAAATCCTTTCTCCACTAAAGCACAACAGAGTGACAAATTTTATAAGTATAGTAGAATTTTGTTACACTGAATATTGTTTAAAGTAAGTAAATTGGGAATTATAATCTATTACACATATTGAAATATTACTTACAAAAGCATCACTGTTGCTCTTGGGTTCCAGACATGACTCTATAGCCTTTTCCCAAATTAATATGAAGAAATATAAAATATTTTTTAAAGTCTAAAATGAACCCTCTTATAAACTACCATACAGTAGTAGGCACACTCAGTGGTGGCCTGTGGACCTGAGCTGAAATAAATCCCGTTGCATTTTTAGAGTATAAACTGACTCTGGTTTCAATGTGTTCAAACTGTTGTGGTTTTTTTTTTTCAAATTCTGGATTTCAGCATAATTCAAATCTATTTTTAAGTAGATTCTCTAGTAGTTTTTCCAATAATTCTTCAGAATATCCTACTTAGTTCACAAAAAAGTTAAAGTGACGTTGATTTCCATTGAATTCACATATGAAATCTGAGAATTGCCTGTTTCTAAATAATATTTGTTTTTATTTCTGTTAATGTCAATTCAAAGAAGAATACATTAGCTATATATCTTTAAGAGAGTTTTATCAGTGAGCAGTCCAATTTCTTTCTTAAAAATAGTGCTTTCATTTCAAAAGAATTAATATATTCAATTATAGTAGGCTGCTACATTTTACATCATATGGCTATTTGTTTCATGAAAAGCAAAATTTATTCATTTTAAGACTACTAATTCTAATTAAGACTTAATAGGGTTCTGATAACATTTGAAATGTGAAATTTTAAAAGAATTAATGATTATTGAAACAACTTTAGCTGAATTTCTGTTAACTCAGTTTTTAAAAAACGTATCTCACAGTCAAATTGGTGGAGTAAGCATATTTCTTAGTCAAAATGCAATAATGTTTTGTTAATACCAAAGCAAACAATTAGATCTTCAAGTTTGTCCCTTCCCAGCTAGCAGGCAAATTATTCTATCCAACATGTCTAAGTGATAAAATATGCAATGAAACATTGCTTAATAGACACATACAAGTAAATAGGAAGTAGACGATAAACCTTAAATAAAGGTCAGACTTGACTTAATTTAAATGTTTGAGGCTTTCAAAATTTCTGCTTATGTTTGTTTATTCTATTAATTTAGTCTGCTTTCTCCCTAGGAATACACACACACACATAACATGCACACAAGTGCTTCCTAACAAACTACCATAATTACAAAAACACTACAGTCCGGAAAAAAGAAAAACAGAGTATGAATTTTTTTTTTTTTTTTTTTAGTGAAACTCACATCTTTTTTTAAACTTATTTTTAAGATTGCTACCTACACCAGCCTCTGTCACTAGATGTTCATACAATTCATCTTATTCTCTGAATTCACTAATTATTCCAGATCCATGCACATAGTAGGCCCCCAACATTTATTTGGCAATTTATTGACTAAAGAATAAGTCTTGTACCAGTGATGTTGGTCCTTGGGAGGCAGCTGCAGTTACACACCATTAAATCTTTGTTTCAACAAAAGTAACTCCATCAACCAAGTTATTTTAAAACACTAGACAATTTTTGTTTTCATTCTTTTTTATGCTTTTGCAATAAAAGTAGACCTGCTATCATCTAAGAACAATTTTGACCTTAAAAACAAACTATTCTAACCATTCAACCTTGAAACCTGAGGGCCACTCTCAAAGTCACTTTCCAGTTGACTTTAGATGGCATATAATACAATACTTGACAGAGCACCTTATCTGTTTCAGCCTTTAATAATCTGCATTATAGAATCACAGAAAAATTGCCAATACTACTAATTTATTAACTTAATCTTGAACATAGACTAAAGATCATTTATAAATGCTAGTTTTCAATATACTTTGCTTTTCTTCATCATATCATTAAACTAAGAGAACACAAGATTTGTAATCCCAAATACCATTGCATACAATAGCCATAAATATTAAAGAGAAATAATTAAACATAGAAAGAAGCTATAGAGAAATGAGAAATGAGAAATGATAAACAGTAATACCAAGAGTGTGTTAAAAAGGAAAAAAATACACAGAAATTATATACCCAGCAACATAATGAAAATGACAATTTGAACTTATGAAATGGGGACAAGTACCAGGTAAAACTGGGAAGTAGACAATATTATGTCTGTAAACTTCTATCCTGTCTTCTCTTCCTCTCACTCCACTCCAAACACCCAGAACTCCCAAATGAGAATTTTCACTGGAGCAAATCAATATATAATAAGTGAAAAGGGAGCAAAGGCTCTGAGTCATAGGTACTTTTTCTGGGTATGTGGCCACTTCCCATGATGGGAAGCTTGACAAATGTTTAATTATAACTAATGTGATTATCACTTTCCATTCTTCCCTTTGGTATCTTGTCCTAGTTTAACTCCTTTCAATTTGTTTATCAAGTGTGATCAAGGAGATTTGCAATTAACTAAAATATCTATTTTTTTATTTTAAAATTTAGTATTCAGAGGGAATGAAGATATGTGTTACAATTTTTTCATTCCTGAGTCTGAATTTACATAAAACACTTTAGCCACTACAGATTTCTTGGCAGAGAAAAACTTAGAGCTGAGATAAAGATAAAATTCATCCCAAAGACTTCATAAGAATGAGAGAAATAAGGGACTTGTACATTTTCATGATCTCTTGAAGTTTTCCTCATACGTATGCACACATTTGATTGTCTCCCCTTTTACAGAAAGTTTCAGAGCTAAGCATCGGAATGTACACATCCCCTTCTTTTCCTGTGCTGACTTCTCTGTCTAGAAAATGCATCCATCTATAAAATGGAACTAACCTTTGGCTCCTCCTAAAGGGTTGTCTGGAGGGTAATGAATTTATGTTTTTTAAAATTTCTGTGAAATTCTATAAATTCTGTGAAATTAATATGCATAGATTCTTTATAAATTATTATTGTTTAATGTCCAAAGTCTCATCATTGACACAGGACCTCACTGCAGCCTCCTGCCCTTGGCTGAGGCTCAACAATTCCTACGGACAAGGATCACTGCAGGCCGGGCGAAGTGGCTTCGCCTGTAATGCTAGCACTCTGGGAGGCCGAGGCGGTCGGATTGTTTGAGCTCAGGAGTTCAAGACCAGCCTGAGCAAGAGCAAGACCCCGTCTCTATCAAAAATAGAAAGAAATTATATGGACAGCTAAAAATATATATATAGAAAAATTAGCCGGTCATGGTGGCGCATGCCTGTAGTCCCAGCTACTCGGGAGGCTGAGGCAGGAGGATCACTTGAGCCCAGGAGTTTGAGGTTGCTGTGAGCTAGGCTGATGCCACGGCCTGGGCACTCTAACCTGGGCAACAGAGCGAGACTCTGTTTCAAAAAAAAAAAAAAAAAGGATCACTGCAGACATCTGATTCCTAAATTGTTGAACTAAAGAGAGGCGTATACTAGGGCCATGTTTCTCTGGGCACTTGTTTATCTTGGGTTCAGTTGGTGTGTTACAGAAATATATTAGACCTTCAATCCCAAGAGGAAACTGAAACTGTGAGAAAGACAAAATCTGGCTGACCTTCTACAGAAACAGCCAGCCAACCCTGCTGAGAGGCAGCAGCAGCAAAAACAGAGGGGCAGAACTATTGAGTTTTTGTCTTGGAGGATGACGATCTGTTTAAAAATGTTTAACTGTGAAAGGAATAGCTCAGCTACACCCTCTCGTTTTATCTGCGTTAGGCAGGTAACAAATGGCCATGTGGAATCTATATGGGTAATAGTGTCAATGAGAGATCAAGATTATACATGATACTCGCTAAATTTGTTATGCCTCATTAGTGTTGTGGCTTATTACAGAGAGCTCCACGGTTCCCAGGCATTCCCTCATGGGCTGTCCTGATGGATAATGCAAATAAAGAAAGGAAAGGCACCAATGACACAGTGCTCACACTGCATTTGTCAGGGGCATAGTTAGCTGGATTAGGTATGCTCTGCACTTTCTATGACCGTCACGTACTGATCTGAATGGATAGTCACGCTCGCTTAGCACCGCTGTATTTTCCACAATGGTGTTCTCTCAAAGTACTAATCACACCCAAAGCAAACTTTCCAAAAGAATAGCAAGATTCTCTAATACGAAAATGCCATTTTGGCTAAATGGTGGCCTTTTAGATCTTCAATTTAAAGAAAAAAATTCATATAGGTTAGGCTTGGGAATTTATTTTAAAGGAGAAAAAAGCATTCTTATTCTAAAGGCAATTCATAAAAGGGGTGAAACATTAACAGTTTATATATTGAAGTTCTTTTTCAGGTTAATTAAAGGAAGGAACAGATTGACAAGTCTATTTCTAAGGGGACAGCCTTAGTTCAGGATCTGGGTGTCTCTCCCTTCCTACTGCCTAGGTTCTCAGCCACCACGCCTCTGATGGGAAGTCATGCTCTGCATACCTACTTAGGATGTGTCACCTTGGTGTAAAGTATGTCCAAGACTGATGCATTGTCCTTTCTCCAAATGCTGCCAAAGAAGGTCCTGTTTTTCATTTAGACAATATGGCACATGTTTACATTGAGATAGAGCAGAAAAAGAGGAGTATTACTAATCGCCATCCTCAAGAGCTGTTTGAGCATTTCTAGGGACAACCACCTAGAAAATTGAAAAGAAGATGGGGCCACTGAAATGAAGAAGGTTATTATCTGCAGTGAGGTGCTTAGCAACCCATTTCTACCTTTGATTGGTTCTGCCTAATCCTTTAGTTATTTTACTCAATACCCAGGAAACGTATTTACTTCTATTATACTTATCTTGGGAAAAGTTTTGATAACCCCTTTCTCTAATATTCACATATTTATCAGAGACATATTTCATAGGAACACACTATGGCTTAAATACTCTAAATCTCTGTTTTCTCATTAAACATGTTTTTTTTTTTTTCAAACCTATAGCTTAAACTCTGTACTTTTAGCTAGTTGTTAGAAAAATAATACATATTTATAAAACAATTGATAGGTAATCCTGTGAGTTTTTAAGGAGACCAATGTATGTTAGTGTAGTTTTTAAACTCAGCTAATATTAGAATCACCTATAGAACTTAAAATATACTCATTTTCAGGTCTGACCTCTAGTCTCAAGTAATTGGCTTTGAATGGGGCCTAAGCCACCAATATTTTAGAAAATTCCCCAGTCATTTCTAAGGTGTGACCGCACTGATAGTCATTGGTATATATCAAATGCCTAATAGAAGAATAGATGCTTAAAAGAACTTTTATTTAAAAAAAAATGGAAGGGTCATTAGCAAAGAAAAACCACATTATTAAAGAAGAAACGGGCCGGGTGTGGTGGCTCATGCCTGTAATCCTAGCACTCTGGGAGGCCGAGGCGGTCAGATTGTTTGAGCTCAGGAGTTCGAGACCAGCCTGAGCAAGAGTGAGACCCCGTCTCTACTAAAAATAGAAAGAAATTATACGGACAGCTAAAAATATATATAGAAAAATTAGCTGGGCATGGTGGTGCATGTCTGTAGTCCCAGCTACTCGGGAGGCTGAGGCAGGAGGATTGCTTGAGCCCAGGAATTTGAGGTTGCTGTGAGTGAGGCTGACGCCACGGCACTCACTCTAGCCCAGGCAACAGAGTGAGACTCTGTCTCAAAAAAAAAAAAAAAAAAAGAAGAAGAAGAAACATATGAAGATATTCAATGCTAGCAATCTCTGTATTTCTGCACGAGTAGGAAAAAGAAAATTAAGGAATACATTAGGAAAACAAATGAACAAGCAATGTCTTATCAGAGGGAGAAGTTTTCCACTAGAGATGAAAATTAAAGCAGGATTTTTAAATGCTAGAGATGAAAGACACCTCACAAATCATCTTGCCTGATTCACAGAACAGTAGAGCTTGAGTTGGAACCTAGGAATATCCTTCATTTGAAGAGACTAATATGCTAGAAGATTATCCAGATCTAATGAGTCCATGAGCCAGTTAGAAAAAGAGCAGAGCCTGGAAACCCACATGCTCCAAATGTGATACAGGGCTCTTTCCATCACATTACACTGTTCCATCAACCTAAGAATCCAGAACCATATACATGTCACAGAAAGGTCTAAGGATAAAATTCAGAGTAGGATGAAACTCACAACAGGTTAAAATTAACTTTATACCTAGGCCTAGAGCTAACAGGCTTATGACAATTAAATTGAATGGCAATTAATTGTTAGGAAGAACAGCACTGAACTGTGTATACATATGGGGAGGGGCGGTGTAAAATCATTAATGCTAAGTTTAACTGTTAATAAAATTCTTTTCTTAATTTTTAGAAAAGAACCTTTGCATGGAAGAAGTATATTAATCTTTCTGAGTTATCCATCCCCATGGTAGCCTGGCTGTTTGACCCAAATGTTGATAATCAAGGCATCACCCTCCTAAATATAGGAAACGTATGTTATAAAAAATTAAAAATATCAAAAGATGAACTTGCAAGCATGATAATTAAGCATGATAATCTTAAGCATGATAATTATGTCAAAGACACTACATTGCAATTGATTATAATGTAATAATAATGATTTTTAAAAATACTAGGATTTAGTAAATCAAAGAAACCTTTTTTAAGACAATTAACTTGGGAAGTTTTATACTTAGTCATTCAACAAACATCTCATTGCTTATAACACACTAGCAATGGTAATGGGTATTGAGAAGACAAAATCAATAATCATTTAAAATGTGGTGCTGTGACTTTCAAATTTTTTTGACAGTGACTCCCAAAAGAAGTACATCTTACATAGCAAACTAATATTTGTGTTTCACCAAAAGTTTCAAAAATCCATATTTCCTCTAACTATATGTGAGACACTCTGATATTTTCTTTTCTATTCTACTCTTTTCCTTTGCCTTCCATTTCATCCTATATGATTTCATTTTCTAGCTTTTCAAATTGATCGTGTGTCCTAATAATAGATCACATCCAGATATAGCACTGCGAAAAGCATCTGGGGTCATGACTGATAGCAATGAGTAAGTCAGTGCTTACACTATACTGTGAAGGATGTGATGTATTATAGAATGGAGAGGAGGGGTAATAATTCAGATTAAGGGGTCTGTTTTGGATAAGATGATGCTAGAAGTGTGTACTGAAGGAGAAATAGGTGTTAGCTAGGTAGATGGTGCTGCCTGGGGAGGGATCAGCAAATGTCAATGCAAGGACACACAATATATATGATATAATTAGAGAACTACAAAAAATTTGGCATATCTGAAGCTAATGATATTGTGTGGGCAAAGAAGCAATACTATATAGTACCCTCAAATACTAGACAGTTGCCCCAAACTCACAGCCCAAAGACAGTTTCTCTGGAACTGATTTGGGAACTATTAATATTTGTTACCAGTCTGTGATAGGCACAGAAATTTAGAATACTTAGAAACTTTCATAGAAATGTGACAGTGTCTTTAAATTCAAGCACCTGATTAATAGGCTTGCTTCATTGTACAGGACATAGACGAGGTTGTATATTGTTAAACTCCTGTGGTATGTCCCTGTGGAGCAAGATGTGTACTGGTCATGCACGGTAGCACCACGTTACAACACTAATGCCTTAAGGTCAGTTTTAAAATTATAGCCATTAAGTAAAATTCTAAAAAAACGTATTCTTTTGTTCTTATAACTTGCTATTTTATAATAGCAATCATTTTAATTTTTAGCCAAATTTGTTCTTCAATTTATAGTCTAGCTTTGTGTGCAAAATTAAGGAAGTATAATTTATATTATTTATTTTTAGCCCTAATTTGCAGATGGCAAACAAACCTCACTGGAAATTTCTTGTAAAAAAGAAAGATATATTTTATTGTATTACTAGTGATAAAACAGATGATGATTACAGAAGTGATTTCAAATACGTAAAGATCAAAAGAGTTCATATTCGTTTCACTTGGAAGTACAAGTCTTCATATATTGAGTTCAATTTTGTAGCCTTAATTGATGTTGAAGTGCTGAAACCTGTTGTGTTATTTGCAGAGATACACTGGCTATTGAGACAATGGAACCACCATAACAGTATTTACATTTTCAGAAGACTGAAAGAAATAAGTCCAAAACCAAAAGGAAAGACTATTGCTTTAAAATGCCAGAAGAAGGAGACGTCATTATTTCATAGCATATATCAAGCTCCTTATAAAGAAGGACTTTAGGTAACCAAAACTAAAAAATCATACGTAAATGTCAAGACATGAATGAAAGTCTGCACTAAATATATTAACTTAGAATTACTGGGCAGGTCTGCAATGTGTCAGGTAGCTCAAATATCACTCTCCCATGTAATCATGTCTCAGCATATTCAGGAATTAGGTAAAGATGTGGAAGACCAACATGTAGAACAAATAAGCCAGCAAAGTATTTTTTATTGCAACTTGATGAATACACAAGTATTTTTAATATGGCAATCCTTTTAGTATATGTGTAATTTGAACATGATGGTAATATGAAGGATGAATTTTTTAAAGTTTTTTGTAAATAAATAAACAATACAATTGTAAATGTATAAACACCAATCTTTGAGCTATCTAATACCATGAAGGATCTCAATATCAACAAATGTGGTCTGGAGTTTGATTTTTGTGTAGGAATATGTTCTGAAGGCACAGGTGTTAATAACAGGAAAACATTCTGGAGTTATTAACCAGATCAAGGAGTTTGTACCAGAAGGTTAATCAACACACTTCTTGCTTCATTGAGAAAGTCTTACTACAAGAAACAAAATAAAACAAAAGTGAGCTGAACTAAACAGTTTTAGCGACACAGGGAAAATCACAAATTACATAAAAACTAATGTGTTTATATCTGATATTATTCCTATCTTGATAATATTGAAGCTGATCATAAGTAACTGTTATGCATATTGATAAGATGTTCATCCAGGGGAAAAGATCTATGGAAAATGCTTGAGTTGTAGAATGAATTCATAATATTTCTCCGAGATAAATTCATTTTGTCCCAATCTTTAAAGGTATAAATTGTTCAGACTTGCTTAATTTTCTCATATTTTTATACATTTAATGCTCTTGATACATCCATGCAATGATGTAATAAAGAGGAAGTATGGAACCCTGGTGACAAAATCATATAGTGAGATAAATACAAGGAAAGTATGTATGACAAACAAGCAAAGAAGAGTTTGGAGACTAGGAGTTCACTTTTGAGACTTTTAAAATAGTTGTGTAGTTTTTACGTTATTAAAAAGGCTTTTTAGAAGATTTACACTTAAAATTTAGTATGGTATCAGTAGAATTGGAATGTGTTATAGGAAAGTTAACCCTTTTGGATTTCAGTTTTCCTAATGAAAAATAGCTATACCTCACAGTAATATTGTTGGATTAATGTATGGATTCAGAAATTGCAGGTCACAGTTAAGAATTAGGTGTTATGGTACTAGGAGATATTCTCATTCTTTTGTGCATTGGACATATCAGCAACACATTCTTAAGGTTAAAAAATTCCACTGATTTAGTTTCAAAAATCTGGGAATAGACCATTCATTTTTTACCAGACACTGCCCATCATACAACCAATAACTTCTTGATTTTCTTCATGCCAAGAGAGACCAAATTCTCATTTTGTCTTTGTCTTCTGTGAAGCATATTCAAACGTGAAGTTCCTTTTGAAGTGTTTTTCAAGTGACTTCACTTAGATAATCTTCAAGGCTGAGAAATATAATAAATAGAACAGTAAAATACATCAATCCTTTGTGCTTGGTCAGTTTCTTAACAAGAACATTACCCTCAGGCCAATGAAACCAGACTGAAAAACAGGGTAAGCACTTTGCCCAAAAGGTTAACAGGAAAAATCAGCCTTCAATTCACTTAAGATCCCAAAATGTTATGGGATATTTTCTGTATGCCCGAGAATGTGCTAAAACCACAGAATTAAAAAGATGAGAAAGTGTAAGCCATTACTTAAATAGTTTATAATTCTGAAGAAAGGATAATTTGTTCAAATATTTAGAATATAAAAATATTATAAATGCCTTAAGAACATAGAGGAAAGAATAACTAATTTTCAAAGTGTTCCTGATGACTAATGTAGTTAATGAAGAGCACAGATTTTGTAGTCAAATCCAGATTGGCCACTGACTATATGAAAGTGGACAAGACAGTGAACTCATCTGAGCCTTGTTTTCGTCTGAAAATGGGACAATAATACATAAGGGTAACTATAAAATAAAATGAAATAAGATAATGTATGGATATTATATAACATTTTTCCTAACATAGAGCAGAAGCTCAAGAATTCTGGTCTCCTCCTCTTCCGCTTCATATTTTACAAAGCTCTTTCACAGCAATCTTGTAAAGTATTTTTAGCTGGTATCATCATGTGGCAAGGTCTATGGTTCAGTCATTCAACTAATATTTCCTGAGTACATAGTAGGTGCTTGGCACTCTGCTAAACCATGGTCCCTGCTAAGGGAAATGCATGGGAGCGGTGGGTGGGAAGAGGAGATGAAGAGCAGAAAGTGAAAATGAAAGTACATATAGAAATAGGTATTGTAGAGGAAATATATGGACAACTGTGATAGAAAATAACAATGGATTCCTATAGATGGATGAGGGAGGGACAGCCATTCTGAAGGGCAGACATGAGAAGGAGGAAGCTATATGAAGTTCTAGGGGAAGAGGAAAATGTGCAGAGGGATCATTAAGTACACAGAGCTGCTGAAGCAAGGAAGAGCTTTACCAAATAAAGAAAGAAGGCCAAAGTCTAAAGGCTAGTGACTGCTGAAGATCAAGGTAAAAGATGGGGTAGAAAGAAGACATTAGGCCAGCTTACATGGACCTCTGTAGGCCTTGGTAAGAGGGTTTCTGCAAAGAAATTGGATGATACAAATTTTGTGTTGTATAAACAACCATGCTATGTCAAGAATGGATTTGGAGGGACAATAGTAGAAGACAGGACATCAGTTCAGACCCTATTTATTGCATGCAATAATACTGGGGCCTGAGATGGTAGTACTGCTGATGGAATGAAATTATTTGATTTGAAATGGTTTTCATATGTAAAATCAAGAGTACTTTCTGAAAAATTGGATATGGAGGATGAGAAAAAGAAAGGAATTAAGGAAAACTCTGGATTTGGGTTTGAGTATAGAAGTAGATAATGACTTAGAAAATATAGTTGGTGGAATTTTGGGGACAGAAGCCATATTTGAATGAGCTAAAGAGGGAATCATAGGAGATAAAGTAGAACCAACTTGCATAGACCATATTTTCAAGACATTTCACTGTGCAGAAGAGCAAGAAAAATGGAGAAATCACTGCAGGGAGATTTGTCAGATCAAGGGACTTTTAAAAAAGATGATGAGTAGAGGTGGGTTTGTTTTCTTCTTATATGTATTAACTGATAAGATGGAGAGACCAAAAATATTGGAAAGAGTGAGGAGATAGTTGAAGAAAGGATGAGATCTAGTGAAAAGGTCAGCCTTGAAAAGATCAAGAACCCATCATTGCTCGTAACAAGAGTAGAAAATGAGTAAAAATGCAGGCTGAATTTTAGATTTGGTGATGAAAAACTAAGGGGGTTGTCTGTCAAATTGTTTCTAACTTATTAATGTGTAGGAAAACTAAAAGGTGAGGATATCAGGTAAAATTGGTGAGGAAGGGACATCAGAGGGCATAGGAGTTTTTAAAGATAGAGGAGAATGTATGAAATGCTCATCTGATTGAATGAAGAGGAGGGCAAAACTGAGGAAAATAGTAAAATTTTTGGGCACAGTTAGGTGGCCACTTTAGATCTGTGATGATAAATATAATGTAAAATCAGTTTGCCAAGTTGTATAACATTCTTTAGCAACATTCAGCTAATTATGTGAAGACATAAAAACGATGGTGAGTAGGTTTAGCTGAGATTGAAGCTGAGGCTGTGCCAGATGATTATAGTAGATAAAGAGAGATTTTTACAAGAAGTGACTATAATGATGGACCATGGTCCATGAAATCGGAGCTGAATAGGAAAGGAAATAAACACAGAGAAAAGAGATTTCTACTTCTAGCCATATGGTATAAGTGTATAGGATTTAACCTCCTTCCCATAAAAACTAGGAAATAGGAAAATATCTGATACAATTCTTTTTCAGACATTAAACAGTAGGCAATCCAGGACTGTGTTCACTGAGGAAAAGGAAATGAATGAGGTGAACAATTGTTTCAGCTTTTACTTCCTAGAGGAAATTTCCAGGCTGCAGAGGGGTGATAGAAAACCCAGTCAAAAGTCTGGTAGTCTGTGTGAGTTGGAAAGACAGAGTTCAAAGTTCAAGGAGGTTGATGTGGCTTGAATGAGTGGAGCAGAAGGTCAGAGAGAAGAAAACTGTACAAAGAGAGAGCTCTAGAGATCCAGAAAGGCGTCTCTTTTAATCTTGTGCTTCACATGAGAGGAGGAACTTCACAAAGCTCAAGAAAGATCTATCGTAAGTCAGTCAACTAAATAAGACCTAGGGTTGAGATAGGGCTGGAATAGTTGATGTTCCTACAACCCAATGCAGAAATACTTCATGTGCCAGAATATTGTCCACCAGTCTTTAAAAAATACAACAATATCTAGCACCTAGTAATGCAAAATCTATACTAAAAATTATAGGTACGTAAAGAAGCAGAAATATATGACCAATAACCAGGGGAAAAAAAATCTCCAAGAATAGAAACAGACCCAGATAAGGGAGTGGCAGACAAGGACATTAAAACAACTGTCATTAATATGCTCCATATGCTTAAGAATGTAGAGGAATGCATGAATATGTAAGGATGAAAATGAAAGATCTGTAATTTTAAAACTGTGTAATGGAATGAGATTAACAGCAGACCAGACAAAGCAGAGAAAAACATCAATGAACTTCAAGATGTAGCAACAGAAACTATCCCAAATAAAGCACACAGTGAAAAGGAGCCTAAAAGTATAATCAATGACCTGCAAGACAATATCAAGTAAACTCAAGAAAATAGCACACATGCAATTGAGATTCCAGAAAGAAAGGCTATGGTAGGGAAGAGGAAAAAAAAAATGAAAAAATAATACCAAAAATTCTAAATTTGTTAACAATTATAAATAAAAGATCCAAGAAATTCAAGGAAGCACAAATAGAATAAAAATTAAAATACAGACTCTCGACACTTCATACTTAATTAAAAAAAAAATACACACTCTCATGCATGCACACACATACATCAAATCATATCTTGATCAACTTGCCTAAGAACAATAATAAAGAAAAAGAATCTTATAAGCAGCCAAACAGTGGGGGAAAAAAACACATTGTATAGAAAGGAACAAACTTTTTATGAAAAACAAAGAAGACTACAAAATCTACCAAAAAGTTACTAGAACTAACAAGTGAATTTAGCAAAGTTGAGGAATAAAATATTACTATATAAAAATCAATCATAGTTCTAAATCCAAATAATCATAAATTGAAAATTTTTAAAAATACCATTTATAATAGCATTAAAAACATGAAATACTCAAGGGTAAGTTTGGTAAAAATGTACATGACCTATTTGTTAAAAACTGAAAAATACTGCTGAGATAAATTAAAGAATATACAAATAAATGCAGAGATATAGCATATCCATGGGTTGGAATACTCAAGATTGTTAAGATGTTAAATACGACAGAATTCATTAATGATGCAATATGATCTAAAACAACATACCACTAGATATTTTATTTGTAGAAACTGATAAACTGTTTCTAAAATTTAATGAAAATAGAAAGTACCTAAAATAGCCAAAACAACTTTGAAAAGAAGAACAAAGTTAAAGACTAACACTTGATTTTAGGACTTGAATATTATTCCCGCCCCCGCCCCCCCCCTGCCAAAATACAAATGGTCAATAAGTACATGAAAAGATGCTCAACATCATTAGTCTTTAGGGAAATGCAAGTCAAAACCACAAAAAGATATCACTTGATACCTACAAGGATAGCTATAATGAAGAAGACAGGTAATAACAATTATTAGAATAAATTGTGAGCCTCATACATTACTCATAGGAATTTAAAATGGTGCAGGCACTTTGTAAAACAATTTGGCAGCTCTTCACAAAAGCTAAACATAGTTATGTGATTCAGAAATTTTACTCCTAGGTATATACCCAAAAGAATTTAAAACATATATCCACACAAAAACTTATACATAAGTGTTCATAGCAGCATTATACATCATAGCCAAAAATTAGGAACACCCCAAGTGTCCATCAATTGATGGATAGATAAATGTAATGTGATATATCTGTATAGTAGAATATTATACACTCATAAAAAGGAAGGATATACTGATATATCATCACAACATTGATGTACCTCAAAAACATTACACTAAACCAAAGAAAACAACTACAAAAATGCCAGATAATGAATGATTCTTTTATATGAAATGTCTAGAATTGGGAAATTTATAGAGACAGAAAATATATTAGAGGTTGCCAGAGGCTTAGGGAAAGTGAGAATAAGAATGACTGCTAATGGGTATTAGGTTTCTTTTAGGGGCAATAAAGATGTTATGTTATTGGTGATGGTGTACAACACTGTAAATATACTAAAATTCAGCAAATTGTACACTTTAAAAGGGTGAATTATATGGTATATGAATTATAAATCAATTTAAAATGCATTAAATCTCATCATAAGTGATAAGACTATAAACATTCTAGAAGATCTCCTTTAATCTCCTTTAAGTAGGAAAATATACAGGATACTAGTGCTACCTCTAGCATATAATATAGTCAGAGAAGACCAGCCAATAGTATAAGACATAAAAATGTAGTAAGAAGTATAAGAATTTGAATAAAAGAGGTTAAACATTCCATTTTTATTCCGTGATCATCTATATAAGAAAAAAGAAAATTCAGACACCAACTATGTAAATATCTTTCTCTATACCAGCAAGGATCATCCAAAAATGTGATAAATTGAAAATAATATTCACAATAGCAACAAAACATAAAATCTCTAGGAATTTAATATAAGAAAGAATAAGAATAATCTCTATGGTTTAGATTTAAAACTCTATTAAGGAAGACAACAAAATTAGAGATACTCCATTCTTTTGTATGGAAAGTTTTAATACTATGAAAACCTCAATTTTCTCCAAATTGATTAATAAACTGAATATAATACCAATCAAAATCCCAACTGTCATTTTATAAGAATGTGATCAATGTGTTTCAAACTCATAGAAATATTAAGGGCCACAATAAGCATAACAATTTAGTAAAGGGTTTGAAGAAGGAACACTTGTCTCTCCAGATGTTAGGGTATACTATAAGCTATAATAATGAGCAGTATCATACTTGTATAAAAATGGAATGGAAAAGAACCTAGAGAAGAACTATTTCTACACAGATACATAATATACAGAGACATACAAAAATGGCACCAAAACTCAGTGGAGAAAGACAATATTTAGCAAGTGGTTTCAAGAAACTGCCTCACTATATAGACATTCTTATCTCACATCACATTTTTAAAATTGAATTCCAGATTAAATAAAAATCTAAATGAGAATGGCAGATGTAAGAAGGGAAAAAGAAAAAAGAAGTTTGGAAATTGAGGGTTTCTTATCATATAACAATTAAAACCTTTATGCATTAAAAAGCATTATAGACAATGTTTATAGACAAATCATATATGAGGAGAGATATTTTTAATTTCTAAAGTGGAAAAGTTAGTGAGATCTAGAATATATGAGGAACTCTTGCAAATCAATAGAAAAAAAGAAAATTTAATGTCAAAATTGACAAGTTGATGAACAGTCAATTTATAAAAAGGGAAACATAAATAGCTAATACAAATAAGGAGCTGCTAAAATACTATTAGTAATCAGAGAAATGTAAAGTAAATCACAGTAACAATTTACAACCATCAACCATCATTAATTTCAAGCATTAATAAATTTCATAATGCCACATGTTGGCAAAGATGTTGAAAAATGGCAACACTCATGATTTCTTAGGAAGAATGTAGATGGGGAAGTCATTGCAGAACACAATCTGGCAGTCCTTAGTCAAACTAAGAATGAGTGTGCCCTGATCCAGAAATCCTTCCTCATAGGTCAACTGAGAGACTTGTCCAAGTATGTTCACCAAAGGCTTTTGTTTTCATTAGCAGAGAATTGGAGGCATAGCAGTAGGCCACCATTGGTGGAACAGATAATTAAAACAGAGTAGATGCACACAATCAAATGCCATTGATCAGAAATAATTAACAAGAACAGACTGACAAAGACACAGACAGACAGACATACACACACACACAAAAGCTGAGTGGGAACAATAATAAACAAAACAATTCTAGTTATATAAACTAAAATACAGTCATACGCTGCATAACAACTTCTCAGTCAACTACAGACCACATATATGACAATGGTCTCATAAAATTATAATGCTTCTGAAAAATCCTATCACCTAATAACATCATAGCCATCATAATGATGTAGCACAATGCATTATTCACATGTTTGTGGTGATGCTGGCATAAACAAACCTACTGGGCTGCCAGCAATATAAAAATCTAGCACATACAATTATGTACAGCACATACTTGAAAATGATAATAAATGACAAATTTCTGGTTTATGTATTTATGATACTACACTTTTTATGGTTAAAGTGTACTACCTCTACTTAGAAAAACAAAAAAAAAGTTAACTGTAAAATAGCTTCAGGCAGGTCCTTCAGGAGGTATTCCAGAAGAAGGCATTACTAAAGGAGATGACAGCTCCATGTGTGTTACTGTCCCTGAAGACCTTCCAGTGGGACAAGATATGGAGGTTGAAGACGTAAGCCAATGGGTGTGTTTGTGTGTTAATTTCTAACAAAAAAAGTTTAAAAAATTATTTTAAAAAAGTGAGTCTTTGATTTGGTTCTCAGTTTGACTGTTGTTAGCGTATAGGAATGCTACTGATTTCTGTACATTGATTTTGTAACTTGAGACTTTGCTGAATTTGTTTACCAATTCCAGTAGTCTCATGGCAGAATCTTTGGGGTTTTCTAGATATAAGATCATATTGTCAGCAAAGACCAATAGTTTGACCTCTTTTGCCCCCATTTGGATGCCCTTGATTTCCTTCTCTTGTCTGGTTGCTTTCTCTGGCTAGGACTTCGAGCACTATGTCGAATAGAAGCGGTGATAGAGGGAAAACTTGTCTGGTTCAATTTCTAAGATGGAATGATTTCAATTTTTCCCCATTCAGTATGATGTTGGCTGTGGGTTTGTCATATATGGATTTTATCATTTTTAGGTAATTCCCATCTATGCCTATTTTGTTAAGCATTCTTATCATAAAAGAGTGGTGAATTTTGTCGAATGCTTTTTCTGCTTCTATTGAGAGCATCATATGGTCTTTGTTTTTGCTTCTATTTATGTGGTGAATTACATTTATAGATTTGCATATGTTGAACTATCCCTGCATCTCTGGGATGAAGCCCACTTGGTCATGATGGATTATTCTTTTTATAAGCACCTGAATTCGATTTGCTAGGATTTTGTTGAGAATTTTTGCATCTATATTCATAAGGGATATTGGTCTGTAGTTTTCTTATTTTGTTGTGTCCTTTCCTGGTTTTGGTATCAGAGTGATGTTGGCTTCATAAAACGTGTTGGGGAGGATTCCATCCGTCTCAATGTTGTAGCATAATTTCTGCAGGATAGGCACTAGTTCTTCTTTGTAGGTCTGGTAAAATTTTGGATCTACTCAAAGTAAAAAAAAAAAAAAAATTCTATAAAAAAGACATCTGCACTAGAATGTTTATAGCAGTACAATTCATAATTACAAAGATGTGGAAACAACCCAAGTGCCCATCAATACATGAGTGGATTAATAAAATGTAGTATATGTATACCATGGAGCTCTACTCAGTCACAAAAACCATGGTGATCTAGCACCCTTGTATTATCCCAGATAGAGCTGGAACCCATTCTACTAAGTGAAGTATCCCAAGAATGGAAAAACAAGCACCATGTGTACTCACCATCACATTGGTATTAATTTATCAACACTTATGTGCACATATAGCAGTAATGTTCATCAGGTGACAGGCAGGTAGGAGGGGGAGGAAGGGATGGGTATATTCACATCTAAGGGTTGCAGTGCTCACCATGTGGGGGGTGGACACTCTTGAAGCTCTGACTTGGGTAGAGCAAAGGCAATAAATGTAACCTAAACATTTGTACCCCGGTAATGTGCTGAAATAAAAATAAATAAATAAATAAGTAGTATATTTGTATTTATTTCTCAGTAGTGTATAGGTAGAATTGTGGAAATTCAAATTATATCTCATACAGTGGTCTCATAATCAGGAAGTTGTTGATTAGCAATTTGCTTTTCAGAAGTATTGGAAGGATTTTCCCCCTTATTTATACATTTAGAAAACAAAGTAAAAAAAATAAAGAATAAAAGAAAAGCCCTGGATTCACACACCCAAGATAATATTTAGTTGCGTATTCTTCAAATCTTTTGCACTCATGGAGATGTATTTATTATTAAAATAAAAGTTATTATTGTATAAGAATGGTCTTAAAATGTAAAAAAAAAATTAAAAATAGAAAAAGCTATAAAGAAAAATTAAAAATAGAATAAATATATAAAGAAATAAAATATTTTGTACAGCTGTAAAATGTGTTTATGTTTTAAGCTAAGTGTTATAACAAAAAAGTCAAAAAGTTTTAAAAAATTAAAAGGTTTGTAAAGTAAAAAAGTTACAGTAAGCTAAGGTTAATTTATTTTTAAAGAAAGAAAAATGTTTTCATAAATTTAGTTTAGCCTAATTGTACAGTGTTTATAAAGTCTACAAGAATGTACAGTAATGTCCTAGGGCTTCACACTCACCACTCACTCACTGACTCACCCAGAGCAACTTCCAGTCCTGCAAGCTCCATTCACAGTAAGTGCCCTGTACAAGTGTACCATTTTTAATCTTTTATACAGTATTTTTACTGTCCTTTTCTATGTTTAGATATGTTTAAATACACAAATACTTATCATTGTGTTTCAGTTGCCTACAGTATTCAGTACAGTAACATGCTGTACAGGTTTGTAGCCTTGGAGCTATAGGCTATAACATATAGCCTAGGTGTGTAGTAGGCTAGACATCTAGGTTTTTGTAAGTACAGGTACACACTATAATGTTCGCATGACAGTGAAATTGCCTAACGAGGCATTTCTCAGGATGTATCCCAGTTGTTAAGCAATGCACGACTGTCTGTACGCTCAAGGATAATCGCAAACTCAGTACAGAGGTTGCCTAGAGGGAGAGAAGGAAAATGGAAGTGGAACTGAGAGAAATGAAATTAAAAACAAAGAAGAATCTTGTGTGGAACAATGATGATAATAAACCAAACAATATGATTAATATGATTAATTTATTACTCCAGTTCTGAGGTTCAAAAGGATAACACAGGAACGGGCTTAAACACAGACAAAAAGTGGTGAGCTCAGTGGATCAGTGTACAGTGGAGATATTTAAAGGGCAGGATAAGATTAGGGCTCAGATGAGATGGAGAGAACAGCGTGGGTCTGAGAGTGTCAGGGTCATGATAATTAATACATTTGGGCTACCAAAGACAGGGACAGGAGAAATGGGAGCTAGCTTCTGATAATGTTTTAAGAAATGAGTGAGAATTTCATCTTAGCTTTTTTCCAATACATTATTTCTCAAGTTTTGCCTGCATCAGAGTCAACTAGAAGGTTTATTGGTGCCCAGATTGCTAGTTCCCACCTCCAGAATGTCTGACTCAGTTAATCCAGTGTGAGGCCTGAGAATTTTCATTTCTGACAAATGCCCAGGTGATGTTACTGCTACCTGTCCTGGTTTTGCACTATAAGAAAACAAATACTGCTTCATTATCTCAAAGCCAAGAAGCTTCAGACTCTCTGGGGCTCTCTCTTACAGCACATAGTATTGTGGAAGTATGGGGCAGTCATTTATATAACTTCATGTTAGGTAGGAATGAGGGTATGCAGGTGGCATGGGCCAATGAGGATAAAAAGTAGAAGCCACAACAGCAGGAAATGGCTGTTTAGGGACTTGCTCTCTGCCAGGGCATGTGCAGAAGAATGGAGAACCTGTCCTCCCATAACCTTTTCCCATTAGCATAGCAAAAATCACACCCCCTAGTGCCATGACAGTTCCAGAGCCAGCCATAAAAGGACAGCAAATGGGAGGGTGCATGATTCTGGGAAATCTCTACCCACTTCCCCAAAAAGACATGAATAGCCCACCCCAACATAACATAATATTAGAGATTAGCATAAAGGACAGACCCTAACCCTGGGGTGATGCTGTTCCTTGTTGGAACAGTCTGCTCTCTACTGACTTTGAGAGTGTACTATACTTTCTACTCTCTGTCTTTAAACTCAGGGTCTTCTTCACTTGTGGAGATAGACCCGTTCCTTTCTGTTCCGAACATCCTTTCGCTTTGTACCCCTTGCTTTGCAATAGAGGCTGCTTGTGTGGAATTGCTTCGCATCTGTCTTCTCTCCATCCCACTGGCTCCGTTTGCAACTATTCCACGCAAGGAGCCAAAGAACCAGGACATCTCTCCAATACCACATAAGCCCTAACACTTCAGTTCTTTAATGAACGAATGACTGGCCCATTCTGGGCATGTGGAAATGGAAGTTTGTGGAAAGTTAGATTTACCCAAATTATGCTAATGGTTTCCAGTTTCCTAGAATCAAAGGTTGGAAAGAAACCTTCCCTACTTCAGTAAGAAAGACTTCAATAAACAGGGAGCATTTAGAGCTGAGTCTTGAAGAAAAAAGAAAGAGGGACTAATGTGAGATAAAGTTTGAATGTGAAACTGGAAATTTAAATGACACTCAAGTAGTCTACCCAGTTTTATTTTGATATAGTCAGTCATTCTCAAAATGTGCATCATGCATATTTTGAGAAATCCTGGGGTATATAGGTCAAGAGAAGATAAAACTGGAAAACAGCTTGACCATATTGGATAGCTTCTTAACTGCTGGACTGAAGGGTTTGTGCCTCATTCTGTAGGCAGTAGAGAACCTTAAAAATCTCTGTGCAGTGAAATTGCATGATTGGAGCTGCTCTTTAGGGTGACAATTTAGACAGTAACCTAATTCAAAATCTTGCCTAGAGGGGAAGAAAATTAGATTCTGGGCTTGCTATGTAGATGTCCAAAACAAAAACAGCAATGCTTCAGCTCACTGGTTTAGGTGTGGTAATCTAGGAACACAAATCATATGTATTTTATTTATTTATTTATTTTCTGTTTCAAATTATTAAGGGGGTACAAATGTTTTTGTTACATGGATACCTTGTATAATACTTAAGTCAGGCCTTTTAGTGTACCCATTGCCATCATAGTGTTAATTGTACTCAATAGCTTTTACCCCTTATTCTCATTCTGCTCTCCCCTCTTCTTGATTCCCATTGTCCTTTATATCTTTTTATGCCTGTGCTGTGCCCATTGTTTAACTCCCACTTATTAGTGAGTACATGTGGTGTTTGTTTTTCCATTCCTGAGATATGTCTCTTAGGATAATGGTCTCCAGTTTCATTGAAATTACTGCAAAAGACATCATTTCATTCGTTTTTATGGATGAGTAGTATTACACACACACATGCACACAGACACACACACACCATATTTTTTTTATCCACTCATGAATTGATGGGTACTTAGGTGATTCCACATGTTTGCAATTGTGAACTGTAATGCAATAAGCATTTGAGTGCAGGTGTCTTTTTGATGAAACGACTTCTTTATCTTTGAGTAGATAACCAGTCGTGGGATTGTTGGACCAAATAGTAGGTCTACACTTATTTCTTTGAAGAATCTCCATACTGTTTTCCACAGAGGTTGTACTAATTTGCAGTACCACCAACAGTGCATAAACATTCCTTTCTCTCTACGTCCATGCCAGCATCTATTGTTTTTTGACTTTTTAATAATGGCCATTCTGACGGGGGTGAGTACTTTACTTAGAAAAGAATGATAAAAAAAGAAAATTAAAAAAAAGAAAAAAAAATGAGAGGGGTGAGGTGGTGTCTCACTGTGGTTTTAATTTGCATTTCCCTGATGATTTGTTATGTTGAATGTTTTTTCACATGTTTTTGGCCATTTGTCTATCTTCTTTTGAAAAACTTCTGTTCACATCTTTTGCCCACTTTTTAATGGAATTGTTTGTTTGTTTTTTGCTGATTTGTGTGAGTTCCTTGTAGATTCTGGATATTAGCTTTTTATCGGATGTATAGTTTGCAAATATTTTCTCACATTCTGTCGGTTGTCTGTTTACCCTGTTGATTATTTCCTTTGCTGTGCAGAAGCTTTTTAGTTAAGTTAAGTCTTATATATTTATTTTTGTTATTGCTGTATTTGCCTTTGGGGTCTTAGTCATGAATTCTTTGCCTATAGCTGCTACCACATGGTGGTAATAAATGTCATCTTACAAGCAAGTGATTAGATTTTTCTGTTTTTTGGTTGTTCCTATGGAAGAAAATCCAGAGGTGAGTGTCCAGAAGAGAGAAGCCACTTGTTTCTCAACCCCTGATAGTTGTTCCTGAGACTGCTTACAGCAACTTTTGGACTTCAGCTTCTTTCAATAGTATCTTCACATCTTCTTCAAAAAGATCATCTCACTGAGAAAAGGGTTATCATAAATTATAATGGTTCTCTGAAAAGGCATCACAAAATATGAGGAGTCCAGACGAGGAAAAAGGTAAAAACAGGATCACCTAGTAATTGTCTTTGGTTCATGGTGTTATATCATGCATAAAAGATGGTGAGGGTGCCAGAAACAGCCTATCAGGTCATGACAGTTGAATAGCACAAAGATAGAAATCACTGTACAGAAAAACACCTCAAACTTAGTCCTCCGTGTCTTGCAAGGGACTTACGGATGTCTAAGCTTGAGATAGACTTTATATGGGAATAGGCTTTTCTAATATGTTTCCAGAAGCTCAAATCTACCATCTGGTTGAAGCAGCTGTGAGGAAAACCTTTGTTGTGTTGTTTTGCAATTTGTTTCTGCTAGTGTCAGACAGAACCTCAATGCAAGAGGAAAAGGATGCAATACAAACAAAACAAAATTATTTAAAATAGATAATTGGAATTAGGATATCAGAAGTGGCTAGGAAATAGCTGGCATGCTGATAAATTCCACTGGGCACATAAGGAAGATATTTCTAGGAATAGTGGACCAGAGAAATTACCCTTTTTAGAATTTTAGTTAGATAACCAGAATTAAAATAATGCTTCTGATTTTAATATTGGATCATGAATACAGGATATGTGTCCAATATTATACAAAACAATTTGATAGTATATTAACATTAAAAAAGTTCTACTGAAGTACATCTTTAATAAGAAATCTGATTTAGAAGTAATCTTAAAAGCATTTTTTAGTATAAAGGTAATATATGGTTATAGAAGAAAACTGAAATGTAAATATATTTTTGAAAGCTATCTATAATCCCATCATGTAGAAATGACTTAATATTGTCTACATTGCTTTATAGTATTATGTATTGTACCAAATTAAACATATATATGCTTCATGAGGGCAGGGATTTTTGTCTTGTTTAGTTTCGTTTATTGCTATATCTTCAATACCTAAATCATTGTCTACTTCATTGTACGTGCTCAATAAATATTTGTTGAATTAATGAATATGTACATAATTATATAACTAAAATAAAAAACATATGATATATGTAATTTAACATTATATATGAATCACCTTGTATCTTCATTTTTTCATTTAATATTGTCATGTGCCAGTAAATATTTTTAACGGCTATATTAAATTCATCTCATGAGTGTATGATAATTTGCTTAAAGAGTACACTATTACTAGTCTAAGTTTCTTATATATAAATAGTTAGAAAAATTTCTCATTATTTACTTAAATTTAGCCTTAGAAGTGGAATGTTAGTCAATGAGTATGAATAATTTTGTATATCTTGATATGTATTTCAAACATACCTACAAACGATTATATCAATTTATATCAGTAATCTATTACAATTTATACTCTCTCTTCAATCCTGAGAGCTGTTAATTTTAAAAAATTATTAATTGAATAGACAAAATTAATGTCTCCCTGATAATTGAAAAATATTTATTTTATTATTTGTGTTCGAACATTTTTATTATTTGTATTAGCTATTTGTGAGTAATTTCTTGATATTCTTTACTCATTTGTGATGAGTTATTTTTCTTTTTCATGTTAATTTTTGAGAACTTTCTCTATATTTGCAGTATTAACTCATTGGTTCTCATATATGATAGATATTGCTTTCTATCTTTTAACTTAATTATTTTTATTTATGATATTAACATAAACATATTTGGTATAGAAATACGTACATTTTTATTCCCTAGCAACATTTCCTTTTATCTTGTTTATTTCTTTGCTTTTATGATTAATAAAGTATTCCCTTTGCTATAATTAGATGCATTTACATCTAATATGTTCTTCTACTTTATTATTTAACTACAATTTGGGATTTATTTTTGTTTGTAAATGGTATGCGATGAGTCCAATATATGTTTTGTTCCAAATACTTAACTATTTCTCTTAGATAAATTTGTCAAATAATTCATTCATTTTCTGCTGACTTAAAATGTCACTTTATATATATTATCAACTTTTGATGGAATTTTTTATGGAATTTCTGTTTATTTTCCCTGATCTGTATGTTGTTTTATTCTTATTCTATTTTTGTTATAATTGCTTGTAGTATGTTTTAATATTTGGTAGAGTAAAATGTGCTTCATTAGTCATCTTTTCTAAAAAATATTTTATATTTTCCTGCTTATTGATGAAAGATGGAGTAATTTTAAGTTTCAAAAAGTAAGAATTTAAAGTGACATTTTTATAAAAATATATTAGGTCATTAAATATGAAATGTCCGATTTTGAATCCAAAGTTCAGTTTATTATATCTCAAACAAGAAGCAGTACAATTAATAAAAGTATGTGTCTAAGCTATCGACACAGTTTTGCCATGTTAATGGTAGTTGATTATGCCAGCAGCGAAGAAGGCTGGAAAGTGAGTGGCGATGAAAATCAGGAAAGGCATTTTTCCACAGGTTGTTGAGAATTGAATGTTTTTCCTTGCAAGAAGTGATCCAAAGCCTGGAAGAAGTGCTAGTCAGTTGATGCGAAGTCTGATGAATATGGTGGATGACAGAGAGTCTCTAAGTCCAGTTTCTGTAGTTTGAGCAGCTTATTTGTATGACATGTGGTCAAGCATTGTCTTGCAAGAGGATTGGTCTGTCTCTATTGACCAATCTGGGCTGCTTAATCACAAGCATCCCCATCATTTCATCCAGTTAGTTGCAGTAGACATCCGCTGTCATAGATTGACCAGGTTTCATGACACTGTAGTGGACAGTACTAGTGATGGGCCACCTAATAGACACCATTAGCTTTTTTTGGTGAATATTCGGTTTTGGACTATGTTTCAGCACTTGGTCTTTCTCCAACCATTGTGCGGAAAGCTTGTGATTGTCAAAAAGAATCATTTTTCATCACATGTAACAATACAGTGTAGAAATGGTTCACCTTTATGTCCTGACAACAAAGAAAGGCAAGCTTTGAGGCTATTTCTCTTCTGATGTTCGTTTAATTCATGCAGAACCCATCTATCCAGCTTCTTTACCTTGCCCATTTGTTTCAAATGGTTCAGTATTGTTGGAATTCACACGTAGGCTGCTAATTCACATGTGGGCTGAGATGGATTCGTTTCCACTACAGCTTTCAGATCATCATTATCCATCTTGGTCTCAGGTCATCCATGTGGCTCATTTTCAAGATTAAAATCACCAAAATGTAGCTTCTCAAACCACTCACATACTGTGAGTTCATTAGCCACATCCTTCCCAAACACTTTGTTGATATTTCAAGCTGTCTGCACTATACTAGTTACACAAATGAACTCATATTCAAAAATAACACGAATTTTTTACTTATCCATGATTTCACAAAAATTGCTCTAAAAAAAAATTTGAAAGATAATCACAAGCCAAAACGTGAGTTTGAAAGAATGAGGATATACTTTCACAATAAAAAAAAACAAAAACCAAGAAGGTCAAAATGAAATGAATGTCAAATTTAGTACTTAAGGAAATCAGACATTCCATATTTCACAACCTAATATCAATTAATTTTTATAGATTTTCTATTTTATACATTACTGGATCTTTTTACCAGAAATATGGTAGTGCTTTCTAGTGAAGTCTTCTTTCATGACCTTTAGTGATTTTACACTGTTCTTCATATACCTATATATTTCTTGCTGAGTTTAGTCATATATGCAGCAGTTCTGTCTTCACTGTGCACTTTAGTCAATATGATCTTTGTTTCAGTATCTGTTTTGAATTATTCTTTATGACCCCCTTTTACCTTTTATCTTATAGTTATATTTGTATGTCTTGCTAATCTTTTAACTTAATCTTTTTATTTCATTAGGTATAGGTGAATCTCTCATAAACACCATGCAATATCATCTTATCTATTAACCAATCTAAAAATCATTGTCTTTCATAAAGAAGTATGGTCCATTTGTATTTATTGTTATAATTGTCATATTATCTTACTTTGATTATGCCATCTTGTACATTATATTTTTTAGTTTTCTTTGTTTATTAATTTATTTCTATCACTATTAAAAAATTGTTTTCTCTGTCTTTATTTAAAAGTCTGTTATTTTAAGAAGTATAAGGTGCATATCTGTAACTGGTTATCTTACGTTTCTTGAAAACTGGAATTCTCCATTCAGCTAAATATAAACTGAAATCATAATGTTTCATGTCTCATTTAAAATACACAATCAAATATAATTTTGCTTTCATCTGAGCTTAGAGTCATGCACTTTTCTTTGTGTATGTATATCAATATTAGAATAAGATTGTCATTTATTAAAATTTAAATACTATACTTATTCCTTTCAGAATAATTTTGACATTAAAAAATTTAATTTTAAAGCCATTTTTTTAAATTCAGGATATTATGAGGGTACAAACATTTTGGTTACCTGTAATGTATTTGCCTCACCCAAGCCAGGGCTATAAGCTTGTCCGTCCCCCATACAGTGCATTCTGCTTCCATTAGTTGTGGATTTACCCCTCCAACCCCCCACCTGACCAGCACCCAATGAGTATTACTACCATGTGAATACCTTAGTGTTGGTCAGTTAGTACCAATTTGATGGTGAGTACATGTGGTGCTTGTTTTTCCATCCTTGTGATACCTCACTTTGAAGGATGGGCTCAATCTCTATCCAGGATAATATAAGAAGTGCTAGGTCACCATTGTTATATGTAAAATAATCATTTAAAATGAATCTATATTTAGCTTGTTTCATTGCTTACTGAATGTCCTTAATTTCCTGTTTTACCTTATTTTTAGATTTTTTTAGGCCTTCAACTTCAAAGTATATGGAAAGCAGTGTTTTTTTTTGATGTTCTTATGTATCTGAGAATATATTCTCTTCACATATGAGAGAGAAATTTTCTATCATCTTTTACTAAAGAAGTTTCTCCTCAGATCTCTGTATATATAGCTATCCTTTATTAGTACTGTGAGGGAAAAAAGTCACATGCCATTGTGATACATTCACAGTGCTTGAAGAGATTTTAATAATCCTCATATTTCAAATATTTTTCCTGGAAATGTTTAATAATGTGCCTTTCTTTCACTTACTTAGCTTAATATGTTGGCAACCTATACATTTGCTAACCTGAATCATTTTTAGTCCAGAATATTTTCTCCAAATGTGTCTTTGGTTGTGACCAAAAAAGTTCTTGCTTCTTCTTCAAATGTAACTCTTATACTTACATTTTTATTTTTATTCTCTGTTATCCAAATCTCTCACCTTCTCAGTACATGTTTTTAATGTCTTTATCCTTTCACTCTAAACTGTAAGGTAATTTGCAAGTCTGTGCACCAAATGACTAAATTTTCTGCTTTGTCATTTTTGTATATACTACCTCCAGTTGTTGCATACTTGTTTCCTGTAAGTATTTCTTATTTATATCCATTTATAGTCTATCCCATTGACTTTTTATTTTAGATTTTGTCCCTTAATGGTTTAACAGCATTATTGTGGCCATATCTTCTTAAATTTTATCAAGCGTGCCAATTTGTTTTCTCAAACGTTTTCTTTTCTGATTTCTAAAGTAGATCTATTTTTAGAGATTTCTTTTTAGAATTTCTTATTCCATTGTTTATGAAAATAGTTTTCAAAAGCTAATTTTTTTTTGCTTTGATTTTACGCAAATGAGGTAAGATATCCCCAAACTTAATATTCATTAATGAACATGAGTCTGAGTTACCTGATGCTGGGAGATGATCAATTTTCTCCTATCATTTTTCTTAGCTGGGATTCAAGTTGACTTGCACAGAATCTACATAAATATCACTTTTGGCAGGCATTAATATATTGTTTAATAACCAGTGGAGCGTCTGAAATGCTACACTACTAAACTGGCACTGCTCCAGGCTCCATTTTATCTCTGTTTGATCTAATGCACTTTACTTGTAGGAACTATACCTCTTAAGCTGCAAAGCAAGCTTATTTTCAATTTACTGCCTTGTGGCTTTTGTAATTTGCTAAATGATAAAATTGAGTAATGTGAATGGCCAGAATTGAAGAAGCAAGGACAGGAATAGTCTTCAAGCTTCTCCCCAAAGTAGCACCTTATGAGCAGAGTTTAGTTGGCCCAGGCTGTGGGTCTCTGAATTAATGCAAAATATGGCATACTTTCTAAATTTTTTTTCAACAAGGATCCATTCAAGGCAAAAGCTTTGGTAAGATTTTTCCAGATAAAACTCATCTGCCTTACACTTGGTGGGATTTCTCCAAGATTCTGGCATGTGTTTATCTTTATTGGGTATCAATGTTTGTTTATGAGTTTGCATTTATTATCTATCTCTATAGGATTTTTTAAATTGGAATTTGTGAGGACCCGCATTTAGGTCTAAAGTTGAGGTCAATTTTTATATATCCATGTTTTTATGTTTTTAGAATATAGGCCAGGGGGTGGGCAACCTGCAGCCTTGGGACCCCATGTGGCCTTCTGGATCCTTGAGCATGGCCTTTTGACTGAATCCAAGTTTTACACAAATCCTTTTAATAACATAGGCCATAACATATACTTGGGCTATGCAAAATTACATGACTAATAAAAAAAATTACATGACAGTATTGTTGACAATTTCTAAATCTGTGAATAACTATCAACTAAGAGTTTACCAATAGGCAATCACAAAAACGATGAGAAGTAATACCTTAAAATATCTCTAATTAATCTAAATTTATATCTCATAACTTAGTACCAATGTAATCCTAAGCACTATAATAATATCCAAAATGGCATCAATGATTATGATCCCAAACTCAGACACTTAGAGATGCCTGGAATGATCAAACACCATTCCAACGCTTCCCTCTGCTCTGCCTCCTGCCAAACCAAGCTCGACACTCCAACTTTAGTACTGGTGGGGTTTAAATCCTGCTAGGGATTTATTCATCTTAATGCTCTGGTTTCTGCTAAATCACTTGGGTTAAAGCACTTACAACTCTCACCATATATTTATATCTTCCTCTGAAGGGGACATAGGTTTGAGAGATAGAAGAGAGGGGAAAGATTGAAGAGTGAGGCTATACTCCCAGGGTGAAGAGATGATGCCAGTATTAGGGGAAAAATTCAGAGAACACAAAGGACAAAGGATGAATACTAAAAGTGGGCTTTGCCCACATTGCAGTGTTGCTTAGAGCTAAGCCTTACCTGATTCCTTGTTAGTCTACAAATGATCTCTTATCCACTACAAATCAGGATGTGATTCTACAGATAATACCCTCTGCGCGGCAGGAGTGTTTGATCAAACAACATTCAGGAGGTGGACTTTATTGGCCATGCCCCATTACTGAGTACGATTTTGAGCCTTTGAGATTTTCTACTTGCCACAGCTTTCAACATAGCTGTAGCCCTCTTAACTTTGTAAAATTTCTTTTAATCCAAGTCCACAAATGAAAAACATTTTTTTAAAAAGAGCTATGGGGGGAAAAAGCCCATTAAAAACAAAGCTCTACAAGGATAAGGAATTTATATTTTTCTCTTCTGTATTCCTATCATGTAGGAGAGTGTTTGACACATAATAGCTGCTCAGTAAATATTTGTTGATTGAATAAGTAGATAAATGAGTAATAAATGGATAAGGTCAGTAATCATGAAAGGGAAGTATCAAGGCTGTTAAATTTTAGGAAATGTTGTCTTATATAATGAATAGAGCACTAGAAGAGATATCAGAACTGGATTCCCATTCGTGGCATGGAGCTAAATTGTTGCATAACATTTGATCAACAACTTTATCCCCAACTCTTGAGTTTCTCCCAACCTAAGGTTTCCTTTCTGTAATATAAGTACTGAGAGAGGGTTCAATGAATTTAATCAGTATAAACGCCTCCATAAACTCAAGTAGCAAATATAGTCGTAGGTACTTTATTTTTTCCAATTAATTACTCTAATACCCCATGTGTCATATTAGCCATAATATCTGCTTCTCCATTCCACCAAATCTTCTATTAACTTCAGGGCTTATGCAGTACAAAGAGGAAGAACATGGGTCTCACCAGTCTGCTGCTGCTAATGCTTTGCGCTGCCACATGGTGTCGCCTTCCACAGATGGCACCAGTCTACTCAGTGATGATGCTTCTCTGGTCCCCATAGCTGGCCCTTCTTCCGTGGTTCCACAGGGAGGGAGAACAATTGTAATCACTTCAGTCAGCTTGAGTGGCTCTTAGGTTGCAACAGTTAGTGCTCAACTCTTGGAATCCTAAACTCAGTTGTCTGCCAGGCTGCCAAGCCAGCATCAGGACAAGATCTGTTCCAGTACTTGCCATCTTTCTGAACCAGAACCGCCACCTTCTTCCCATGGCACGGTTTACACTTAGAGAGAGTGGGCGCTGATTTTCTTTTAAACCCACAGAGCATAAATTGTCTGATCATCATATCTGTTTAATGTAAGACACACCTGATTTGACATATCTCAGTTTAAATTTTAATACATTTAAGTGCTGCCCTCCTACCTTCATCCAGGCTGAGTCTTTTTACACACACTTTCACTGTCCCAGGGGAATGTCAGAAAGCAAAGAAGCCCCTACCTAGAAGTCCCGTGGCCTAATGAAGTCTTGATTGTCTCTTTCATCTGAGAAGAAGTGGAGGGGGAAATAGTAATTGAGATCAACTCTGACTGGCTGTCTGGGAGCAGCCTGAAGCACGTTGGTACAGAGAGAGTAATTCTATTTTATATTCCAGCAAATACGATGCAAACCTTTTCTCTAGGCAATGGGACACATTTTCAACCTTCTAAGAAAAATATTTCTTGGTTCTTCCAGGGATTCCAAAACCCACCTTCTGGAAGGAAGGCAGCCTCTATTCAAAGGTGACTGATCATTTTAGGAATTAGAACACTAATGCACAATTGTTATTCATCTCTGGGCAATGCAAATAGAGAAAAACAAAACATTGTCCATGGCATTTGGCAAGCTATGACATGTCTAAATTTAATTTTGAGTCTCATTGTCAAAGCTAATTTGAGAGAAAATTGTGAAATAGATAGAGACCTACCCTTAGCCCCTTGCCCGACCTCAGCAGCTCCCTTTTTCATTCTGTCATCCTGTTCCCTAAAATTCTAACTCGGGGGGCTTGACCTCACATGCATATGTTTCCCTCTTTCCCTCAGTAGGTTATCAGCTAATTCCTGGTAAGGCTTTAACTAGTAACTAAGGTATTGTTCACTGGTAAACATTAAGGGAAAAAAATTGTACAAAGAGAATTTGTACCACTGAGTCTTTTGCTAATTCATGGGTTTAATATGTTTGCAGGGAATGCTGCCTAAGTTGCCAAGCTGACCTGGGCACACCCCTACGAAAAGGGCTTTTGAAAAATGTCAGGACTCCCGCTCAGCCTCCCAGTTTTGTGGCTAGGGACTCTCTCAACATCTGGTCATAGCCTGCCTGGCTTCATCACTAACTTTTTCTGATCTTCATACTCCGCACAGGATATGAAATGTTATGCAGGAAACCCACCCATACAGCCTCTTTTATGTGTATGGGGGGATGGGGTGGAGATGGGGAGTTTGACACTTTAGTAGCGACCTTCCCCTCCCGTTCTTATGGAGGAGACTTGCTCCATCTCATTACCTGTGTTTCCACCGCACCAGTGAGGTAAGTGCATAAAATGAAGAATACGGAGCCTCTTCTGAAAGGTTATTTCACCAAAGCAAAATATTAATATTATTATCTACACTTTCCTGTTTCTCTTTACCAATGCACATGCTTTCATTGCTTTGTCTAATAGCCATTATAAAATAAAAACATAAGCATGTCCAATTGAAACTCACTCACATGGTCAACACCATGTCAATAGCTAGACCTTCAGGACAGAGCCTGCAGGGCTGGGTGGTGAGACTCTTTCCATAGCCAGGCTCTGGTAATTATTGCCAGAACACTATCCTAGAAATGCTAGTCTCTGCAAGCACTTTGGTCAGTTCATCAAATGTAGTGTGTGGAGAGGGCAGAGGGGGTGTTTAATACAGTATTGCATTTGAAGAGACATTCCCACTGTTAATTGATACGACAAAATTAGCAGAGGGGGAAAGTCATGGATCTAATTTTAAGTATGATCACCCACATAAGTTCAAGTTCTATGTGCTTTAGTTGTCAGTTTTGAAATTGCTTACTTTATGGTCAGGTTAGACATAAGAGAGGGAGAAAAAGGAAATGACACCTACCCAAACTGCAACCTAGTTGTACAGTGTCTCATCCTTATTTTCCACTTAGTGGAGGATCTTTCGGTAGGCTATATTTAAATTCTGTATCTCTAGCACATACCCTAAGCCCTAACTCGTTTTTATTAATAATGCAGAACTGTTTTCTTTTTTTAGGAGGGGTGAAATAATTGCATAGACTTTCTTCAATTATATTGTACCATATGTTGTAAGATAAGTTATATGAGCATATGTGTTTCATTATGAATATGAGCATATCAAGAAGAGAACACAAGATATTTGGACACTTTCACTGTATGCCATCTCTTCTCCAACCCCATCAAAACCCCTGAAGTCTCAGAAAATTTGGATGACAATCACCTGTGAATCTTCTCACATAAAATTTCCAGTAGTTTCTGAAGTTAATACAACCAAAAATGCCAATAGAACAGACTTTGCTATATTACAGAACATCTGGTTCTGATCCTGGCAAGAGAAAATGAAAAGTAATGGAAACCAATATTTTGCCAGGATATGTTTTTTTTCAAGGTTCTTTTTTAGAAATGGGCAGAGATTCAATGGGCAGCAATTCCAGGAATCATTTGTTCCTTCCCCATTTTCGGTTCTATAACTCTTTCAATTATGCACACACCCAAATTTATCTGCAGCCATATCTTCTTTTATTTGTAGAGCAAATCGTCCCTTCACTAGAAATTTCTGATCTATAAGGTGGTACACTTGCAATAGAGTCAACATGATAAATCCTTCAAGTAAGAGGATTATAGCTATTAATTAGAATGTGTTTTGCATTTACTATTTAAAAAACAAGTGGTGGGTGTTCACGAGATGTCAGGGACACTGGCCTCTTTTATTATATCCCTATTTCTCAAAGCTTAGAAATCCACAAGAGATCTCGTGTTTCACAGAAGCAACGCAGTTCTAAAGACAAAATATGCTATTATACTTGCTGTTTAAAAAAGGAATTTTTAAATTCAGCATTTAAAAATAGGAAAATAATAAGTACATGTATATGTATGTGAGTATATGTAAGTATCTACATGCAATAAATATACTTAATTTTATATAGAAGAAAAGATCATTTTCTTTTAGACATTTTAGTGAAAATGAATAAATTTGTTTATGGATTTAATATTATAGGAATATTTATCAATAAACCACATTCTTAGAAAAGTCCAGAGAGGTGTAACCAAGCATAATAAGGTGCTTCTCTAGGAATGCTTTACATTTCATTTCATATGAAATTGAAGTCAAAAAACAGTCAGATGTTTGTGACTGTGCTAGCAAAAAGAGAACATTTTCATTTTCCCATCTCTCTATACCCCCTCCTGCCCTTGTAATCAAAGTAGATTTCTTGTGAAAAGTGGAATTTTTAGACACTTTGGAGACAGAATATTGGCTTTGTGTAAACAAAGGGATGATATGAAAGAAATCACATGTAGGGGAAATGAGGATGGGGAAAACCAGGAATTCGGAAAATTAGAACTATGTCCTTATAAAGCAATCCATGGCTTTACAAATATTTAGTTGTTAAAATGATATCATGTTCTTATCACATTTATATCAGTTCACTGTTTCATGGTTCATGTTACTAATGATTTCAGATACAGAGATTCAATCCTAATAAATGCAAAAAGCATTTCTCTTCA
This sequence comes from Varecia variegata, assembly GCA_028533085.1. Classification (NCBI taxonomy): domain Eukaryota; kingdom Metazoa; phylum Chordata; class Mammalia; order Primates; family Lemuridae; genus Varecia; species Varecia variegata. The sequence goes on along the minus strand of CM052440.1, from coordinate 67,675,973 downwards.
GTATTTTTATTCAACTTCTAGTTTTGAAAGAACATATCTGCTAGAAGTAGAGTAAGATATTGCAAAAATAAAAGATTTGGGATCATGTCAAGTTTTCCTAGAATACTGGTCTAATTTTGTGAAATATGCCTTCCTCTCTGCCTCCAGCAGGCTATCGATAAAATGGACCTCCCACCCACAATGTGCCTTTCTTCTCAAAGCTTGTGTTTGCTCAAGGACAGACACAATTCTACTTTTCTCATATCGGCAAATTTCCTCAGAATGAAGAAAAATTTGCACTAAATTCTTCAAAACATTAAGTCCTGTGTAACCAAAATGAAACCTACACAAAATATTTTTCAAAGTTTTCAGCAGTCCCTGTTTTCCTTCCATATGCTCAGTGTTTGTTTTTCCTACTGAACAAATAAAAAGGGGAAACTCGTGTTAAGAGAAGTATGTTAGAGTTACTTTCATGAAGTACTGCATATCTATCAAAGCCATTCCCAGTTTGGGTGCAGAACTCGATGCAAAATTTAATTAATATGTATATTCAATATCATGCCATGAAAAATGCATGCACTGCAAAGGCTTAGGCAGGCCACGATCTGTCAGGTAAATACATGTTTTGATGTGTGTCCAAACCCCAAATAAAATTTTGAAACCATTTGGGAAGGTCTCAAGTAAATGTTCTTGATATTTAAAATATGCTCTGCCTTACCATATGTTTGAAGAATTATGAATATTGGCCAGTTTCTCTTCGCGAACAGTTGCAGTGCTAGGACTGACTTTTAGAAATTCCTCACTACAGGATAGTGTCTCAGGATCATTTGAATTCTGTGTGTATGAACTATATGAAATTTTAAGTTTGGAAGGATTGGTGGCAGGGCAGTCGGGCTGGTTTAAACGCAAGGACTTGGAGGCAAAATTGGTTGCAAAGAGGGAAGGGGTACTCTTTGGAAATGGTGACATAATAGGCCCCCAGCAGCAGCACATGGCCTCTCTCTTTCATTAGCAATGTGGACAGTTCTCTGGACCATCTGAAAATGGGTGAAGGCAAAGGGACATGAGCAATGAGAAAGAACATACCGCAGCAGTAGCTGAAGACCACTAGCTCTATGTCTTAAAGACAGCTGAGAACAGCTCGCCATGGAGAGGGAAGACCTTTAGAACCAAATGGACTGGTTTTACATTCCAATTCGGTCTCCTTCTAATTGGTAGCTCTGGGCAAGCTGCTTAACCTCTCTGACCTTTTAGGTTCATCATCTATTAAATGGGGCTAATAAAATCTATCTATCCAGAGTCATATTAAGGATGAATGTGCTAACAAGTAAATATATCCAGCACACGTTAGTCTTTCAATAAAAACTCTTCTCCCTCAGCATACTCTCCTACCACAATTTTATCCATGCTTGGGGTTTATACTCAGACATATGCTGATAACTTCCAAATCTATAATTCCAACCCAGCCTTCTCTCCACTGTTTCAGACTCATAAAGCCATCCCTCCCCACCTTTGTCTTCTGACTGGGCTAACACCATGGCTCCCTAACCAGACTCCCTGCTATGTGCCCTCCAATGCATTCACACATTTGGCAAAGTAGTCTGTCTAAAATGCAAACCCCAATGGTCTTCTCCTGTTTAAAAACATTTAGTCATGCCCTGTCTCCTACAGCAAGGACCTGCAGTCTACAGCCCAAGGACCACAGAAAAGGGGTCTAACGAGACGGCATGCAGTCCATAAATCCTAAAATATTTACTATCTGGACCTTTACAGAAAGAGTTTGCCAACATGGCACATTCCAAGTCCTGGTGCCCACACAGCTCTCCTGATTTCTCTCTTTCTCCACCAGACAGAACCAAGAGAGCTCCAAGTATCATTTCTTCTAGTACTTACTTTCAGGTGGTTCTTCCCTTGACCGTGGATGGCTTCTTCATATACATGTGCTGATCAGCACTGGGTTGAAGACTGGAGGGGGGCTCTCTTTGCTCTCCAGGGCTCTTTCTTTGTGCAGTGATCTTCTTCCCTGTAGTCTACCATGAAAACTCTAGCTGCTTGGTCTCCTGGAATTCTCAACTCCAATTTCTGAACTCAAGAGATCTACTGGGCTCTGAGTAAGTTCCTCCTCTATGGCCTGAAAATTTTTTCCAGGCAGTAAGCTGGGGCAATCATATGGCACACCTCACTTATTTCTTTTGTCTCAGAAATCATCTCATGTCCCAGAAACCATTGTTGCCTGTGTTGAATGTCTTAAAAATGTTTTATATACTTTGTCCTTTTTCACAGTTATTTTAGCAGGAAGGTAAATTCCTGTTACTTCATTTTGATCAGAAGGGAAAGTGTCTTACAATTATTGATTTATGACTGTGCTATTGTCTGAATGTTTGCATCCCCCTCAAAATACATATGTTGAAATCCTAACCTCCAAAGTGATGGCATTAGGAGGTGGGAACTTTTGGAAGTGATTAGGTCATGATGGTGGAGCACTCATGAATGGGATCAGTGCCCTTATAAAAGAGAGCTCCCAGTGGGGTGCAGTGGCTCATGCCTGTAATCCCAGTACGTTGGACCAAGGCAGGAGGGTCACTTGAGGCCAGGAGTTCAAGACCAGTCTGGGCAACATAAGAAGACCTTGTCTCTAAAAAAACTAAACAAAAAACCAAAAAAATAGCCAGGCATGGTGGCACACACCTGCAGTTGCAGCTACTTGGGAGGCTGAAACAGGAGAATTGCTTAAGCCCAGGAGTTCAAGACTGTATTGTGCTATGATCATGCCTATGAATAGCCACTTCCCTCCAGCCTGGGTGACAGAGTAAGACTCATCTCCAAAAAAAAAAAGAGAAAGAGAGAAAGGGCTCCCTTGTCCCTCCTGCCGTGTGAACACATAGTAAAATGATAGCCATCTATCAACCAGAAAGCAGGCCCTCACTGGACAATGAATTTGCCAGGATTTTGATCTTGAACTTCACAGCCTCCACAGCAGTGAGAAATAAATCTCTGTTGTTTATTTTTTTTAATGTTTTTTATTTCAGCATATTATGGGGGTACAAATGTTTAGGTTACATATATTGCCTTTGCCCCACCTGAGTCAGAGCTTCAAGCATGTCCATCCCCCAGATGGTGCACACCGCATCCATTAGGTGTGTATAGACCCATCCCCTCCTCTTCTCTCCCATATGTCTGACACCCGATGAATGTTACTACTATATGTGCACTTAAGTGTTGATCAGTTAATACCAATTTGATGGTGAGTACATGTGGTACTTGTTTTTCCATTCTTGGGATACTTCACTTAGTAGAATGGGCTCCAGCTCTATCCAGGATAATATAAGAGGTGCTAGATCACCATTATTTTTTGTGGCTGAATAGAACTCCATGGTATACATATACTACATTTTATTAATCCACTCATGTATTTATGGGCACTCGGGTTGCTTCCACATCTTTGCAATTGTGAATTGTGCTTCTATAAACATTCTAGTGCAGATGTCTTTTTTTATAGAATGTCTTTTGTTCTTTTGGATAGATGTCCAGTAATGGGATTGCTGGATCAAATGGTAGTTCTACTTGTAGGTCTTTGAGATATCTCCATATTGCTTTCCACAGAGGTTGTACTAGTTTGCAGTCCCATCAGTAGTGTATGAGTGTTCCTATCTCTCCAATCCATGCCAACATTTATTGTTTTGGGACTTTTTGATAAAGGCCGTTCTCACCAGAGATAAGTAATATCTTACTGTGGTTTTGATTTGCATTTCCCTGATGATTAGATATTAAACCATTTTCATATAGCCATCTACTCTTTGACAAAGCAGACAAAAACATATACTGGGGAAAAGAACTCTTATTCAGTAAATGGTGTTGGGAAAACTGGATAGCCACATGTAGAAGACTGAAACACCTTTCACCTCTCACAAAAATCAACTCATGGTAGATAACAGACTTAAACCTAAGGCATGAAACTATAAGAATTCTAGAAGAAAATGTTGACTTTGGAAAAACTCTTATAGACATTGGCCTAGGCAAAGAATTCATGAAGAAGACCCCAAAGGCAATCATAGCAAAAACAAAAATAAATAAATGGGACCTGACCAAATTAAAAAGCGTCTGCACAGCCAAGGAAATTTCTGTTGTTTTTAAGTCACCCAGTCTATGGTATTTTTGTTATAGCAGCTCAAGCAGGCTAAGACAAACTGTGTTTCCCCTTACTAAACTGTGAAGTCCTTAATAGTAGGGCTTTGTAGTTCTAGCACCCAATAATGTGTTATTTTTATATACAGGAGTTTCTCAACATTTTTTTTTTTAGACAAATGAATGTGGCTAAAGAAAAGTGAAAAGGGAGACAGAGAGAGAGACAGATAATTAACTGGAACCTAAATCATGTATAGGTTCCAGTTATTGCCAGCACTCTCTTCAAACACAAGGCTGAATGCTATCCAGTACTAACCTTAAAGCAAGGCCACCTACGAAAACAAACAAATGGAAATCAATACATAGTACATGTATTATTTATCACTATTAATCAGAGTCCACAAAAATATGTTATTATGTGAAAATCAAACAATGAGTTCATCTTAGTGTGATAATAAGAAATACTGAAGCTCCCTGAATTGCAGAGATTCTTTCATTGATAATGATTTGACCTCTTCTGGTTATACTGCCGTGCTGTGGGAAGACAATTATATGATGTTTAACTAAGGAAATGTTTCTGTAATTGCTTTCATTAAACATCTCATGTAGATTATTACAGGAGACATTATTACCTGACAATCTGATAAACCTGAACTCTTTAGTGGGAGAAAATGATATTAGGTCAACAAATATTCACATTAAATCCCGAGTTTTATCAAAAGCTGTCCCTAGTAAAGATGGCTTAGAATAATGTTGTAGGTTGAATGGTGTCCTCTCAAAATTCATGCCTTCAAGTCCTAACTCCAGAATGTGAGTACCTGAGAATGTGACCCTAGCTGGAGACAGGGTGGCTGCACCTGTAATTAGTTAGATGATGTCTTACCAGAATAGGCTGGACCCCTAATCCGATATGACTGGGCTCCTTATAAAATAGGGAAATTTAGACACAGAAATATACACAGGGAGAATGTCATTCGAAGTTGAAGGCAGAGATCAGGGTGATATTTTACAAGCCAAGGAACACAAAAAGTTGTCAGCAACCCACCAGAAGATATGGGAGAAGTATGGGACAAATTTCTCCCTCTCAGTCCTCAAAAGGAACCAACCCTGCTGATGCCTTGATCTCAGACTTCTAGCCTCTAAAACCGGGAGACAATCAATTTCTGTTATTTAAGCCACTCAGTTTCTGGTACTTTATTACATCTGTTCTAGCTAGCTAATAAAAATACTAAGTTATCTCAGTTAAAATGTACCTGAAAGATTATCTAGTCCTCCCTAAACTGAAGGGGAGGAAGTTGGAAATTAATACCTCTTGAGCATCTATTATCTCACTTCCATGACATAGGTCTTCTCCTTCTTGTTCTGCACATAAGTAAATTGAGACTCAGGTTAAATAACTAGTCCACATTGTAGGATCAGAATTCAAACCCTTGTTTATCTCATCTGAAGTCCATATTTTTTCTAAATACCACAATGCCCTTCAAATGTCAGATACCGAAGAAGCAGGACAAGAGAGTGTAGAAGTCAGCTGGTGAGCAACCTTAGTCCCATCCACAACCTCAATTTCCCTTTGCCATGTAAGGTCACATATTCGCAAGTTCCAGGGATTAGGATGTGGGCATCTTTGTGGGGGGCATTATTCTGCCTATGACAGGTCTAAGGTAGGTTACATGGGGTTTATAACAAGCCCATATAGAAGAGTTATGGAAGAATTCTTTACAGTTTTGGAAAGAAGCCATTTCACCCTTGCCAAGTGTTTATTCTCCTTTTGGGCAACAGCTAATGGTTTGGCTCGATATTGAGCTCTGATGGAGACTGAATCCTTAACTATGGAATATCAGTTGAAAATGTGTTGGAGGATGGATAGATCTGGAGGACATTATTTTAAGTGAAACAAACCAGGCACAGAAAGACAAATATTTCATTTTCACACTCATATATGGGACCTAAAAAAATTGATCTCCAGGAAGTAGTGAATAGAATGGTGGCTACTAGAGATTGGTAAGGGTGGTGGGAAGGGGTAATGAAGAGGTATTGGTGAAGGGGTAATTCTGTTAAATAGAAGGAAGAAGTTCTGATGTTCAGTAGTACAATGGGGCAACTATAGTTGACAATAGTTTATTGTATCTCACAATAGCTAGAAGTTTTCAAATGCTCCCAACATAAAGCAATGATGAATGTTTCAGGTGAATCATGTCCCAGTTACCCTGATTTGATCATTGTATGTTGTGTGCTTGTATCAAGATGTAACATGTACTCCATGAATATGTACAATTATTATGTATCAATAAAAAAAAAGAAAGAAAATGTGTTGGAGGATGACTGTCCATGGGTCTCTCCTGTTTCCGCACATCCCATTTTCAGTTCTATGCTTTGAACTCTGTTGAAGGCTGTTTGCATGGTACACAGTCTTGGAAGACAGAGATTACGTGTCCCCCGGAGGCAAAGGCTGAGCAGGTTGCTAACAGCCCCTTTAACATCTTGGAGCTCCTTAAGTGCAGGACTCCTCAGCTGTGATACAAACCCACAGTGTGTGACCTACCCGGGCTCTTGGGAACTTTGGGGACAAAGAGAACCAAGACAAATACAAAGCTTCATCTACCTACTCTGCCATGAGTAATAAAGTCCTTTGTCTCCAGCCCAGGGATTGTGTGTCTTCTGCCAGCATCTATGAAATGGTGGCAGACTAACTTGTTAGCTTGTCAGAGGGTAATATCGCAGACCTTGAAAGTTCCTGACCCTTGTGGTGGCAAGGATGAGATGCTGACGGACACAGCGTTTCTGGAAGAGGAGGAACAAGGGCCCTCTGTGGGCTGGGCTACGGGATGTGGGATGCCTTCCCAGGGTCCGGTAATGAATGCTCTCAGCCAGTGGTGGGTGGGATGGGGGAGAAAGGGTCTCCTACTGCCTTACTTTTCAGTGAGACTGAGAAACAAGCTGTCTGCCTGGTGCCTTTGTTGTTCACTCTCCCCTAGGCAGAAGGAAAGCATCAAGGAGTCTCTAAATCCTAAAGTTTTAGGAAGAACAAAAGCATTAGCAGTTCGTGGTTAGACTGAGCCATGATACTGTTACTCAAAACCAGAAGTGCCTTGCTTACTGGCGTGGAGTCTCTCTCTGTCTCTGTCTCTGTCTCTCTCCCCCTGTGTGTGTGTGTGTCTGTGTCTCTCTCTCTCTGTGACTCCAGTCCCTCACTCTCACTTGACCCCAGCTGTAGCCACCTCTTGAGTGTGCTGGGGACATCCTGCACAGACCCGGAGGAGAAGGAGTGCCCGGATCCCACAGATGGGGTTTGGGCAAGGGTCACAACGGGGGAGAGACACTGACAAGACCTGCTACGTGGGCCCTTTGGCCAGTTCAAAGTATTGTTTTTGTGGCTTCTAATTACTGTGTTACATACTGTGCTCCCTTGTCACATTAGTGCTGCAGGAGGTTGTCCCAGGCTGGGAAGAGCCGCAGACAGAGAAACACTAGTGGGACAAGTTCCACTGCCACTTGCCACCAGAAGGCTTCAAGATTGAATATGAGTATTTTCTCTTTCTTCTGATAGCCCTAGCTTTCACTGTAGAGATGAAGGCCTTTTGTTTGGCAAGTCAGCAGTGTCAGTCTCAATAGCACTGACTAGGGTGTTCTCATACCTCCACTAAAAGAGGTGGCTAATTAAACCCCAAGAATATCCGAGTTTGCCAAGTGAAGCTTTTTGGAACTGTCAGGATGGATTCATAAAGCTCAATTCAATCAGCAGCCAAAGAACAGTTGCTATTTCTTTGCTCCTCACCACCAAAAAGGAGGGGCTGCACGCTGTTGGACCCACTGGGCACTGGAGATGACTGGAACTGATGATTAGACCAACTGGATTCTTTAACAAAAGGAGGGAAGCCTCCACCTGGAGGTGGCCCTTTGAGTTTCAAACCTGTGGCCCTCGTGACAAGTCTACCAGGTGCACACCAGTTGAAGAGCAGGTACGTACAAGCTTGCTACTGTGCACTTGTCAAAACTTCATGCCTGGCCATGGAAGCCTCGCAGCTCTCTGACTTGACATCCCATTTTGGGTGGGTTCTTCTGGACTCAGTGACTAACAAGGTGGGCAGGGCTCAAACGCGCTGCTTGTCAGATGGGAATGCTTTATTCAAGAATGTACCCTGCCTGGCCCTGGAAGAGTCTCAGTTTTACGTGAAAAAGTGACAGCTATCCTCCTGGGGGACACTTTCTCCCCTGCTCCTCCACAGGAAGCTAAGCTACTGGCTCAATAAGGACCTTGATTCTTAAAGATTCTCCTAAATGCCTGGGGCTGGTTTACCAACGTTGCCGTTTATTCAGGCTACTGCTCAGCTGACTGCAGACACACCACTGTAGCCCTTGCAACAAATCTGTGTCATGTCTTTGGCTTTCCAGACCATTTGTCATCACAGAAGCTACCTCTCTCACCTCCCTTGTCCCTCGTCCATGCACCTTAGCAATGTAGTTTGTTCACTGAATGCAGCTGTCCCCAGAAAAGGATAATCTCCTTTCAGTGGTTTCCAGGGTGACTACCAGAATGAAAGTGGTTAGGGAACATACAGATTTATTTTGAAAATTCAAGATTCCTTCTTGAACAATACTGGGAATGATGCATCTTTCTGTTCTCTGACGGTAACCCCAGGCCAGCCTGATTGGCCCGACCTCCGGGTGGCAACCTGTCCAGAGGAGGCTGGGGGATTCAAACTTAATTCTGGTTAAGTCTGATAAAAACACCCTTGTATGTCTTGCACCTGACACTTCCAGATGAAAAGTCTGGGTACAAGTAAAGCATGACTGGGGGAAAAGGCGAAATGATGGCCGCTAAAATGGGACACACTGATTTTGTGGTACGGGAGGGAGAATAACAACCCGGAACTTAAGGAGGGGCCTAGTTATACCTGGAAAGTGTAAGAAAAAGAGAGACATTAATGATCTTGGCATCTTCCTCCAGAAGGGCAACACTCAGTGCAGCTCTGCCCAACTGTTGCAAGTGCCTTAAAGTTAACTGACTGCTGGGCCTGCCATGCCTCGCCAGATGGCTTTAACCATGATTTGATTGTCACTTCCCTTAGCCTCATTGTGAAGTTTATCACAGGTGGTAGGGGATGTCCTGAGTCCCGGCACCTCCAACACAAAACATGTACAACCCCTATGGTTGTTGTCCTCATTCTTCAGGTAGATAAGGCCACCTTGCTGGCGTCATGGATGAAAAGGATAGATTGCGAAGCAGGTGGATCCTTTGAGCTCAGGAGTTCGAGACCAGCCTGAGCAAGAGTGAGACCCCGTCTCTACTAAAAGTAGAAAGAAATTAGCTGGACAACTAAAAATATATATAGAAAACATTAGCAGGGCATGGTGGCGCATGCCTGTAGTCCCAGCTACTCGGGAGGCTGAGGCAGAAGGATTGCTTGAGCCCAGGAGTTTGAGGTTGCTGTGAGCTAGGCTAATGCCACAGCACTCTAGCCCGGGCAACAGAGTGAGACTCTGTCTCAAAAGAAAAACAGAAAAGGAAAATGAAAAGGATAGATTGGACTGAGCCCCCTCAAGCAATTCCTCCAACAAGTACTAGATCCAATTATTCAGACTGAACTAGGAGTTGCAAGGCTTACTAGCCAGAGAAGAGGTCACATGAGAGGCACTGTGATCTTATGTCACCAACTGATATGTCTCACTGAGTGCCCCAACACTTAAGAACATTTTCCTTCCAGGAGCATCATGCACACCCTCAGGATTGTACTTCTTTTGTGGAATCCAGGCATTAATTTGCTTACCTGCTTAAAACACAAACCCACTGTGCATGCAGCACTCAGCTGGGCCTACCTCCACATCAGCCCTGTGGGACTTTGGGGTACAGGGACCTGATACAAGCATGAAGCTCAGCCTACCTGCTTGCCATGAGTGATAAAGCCCTTTGTCTCTGATCCAGAAGTCTCATGCCTTCTGCCAGCCTCGAAACGTGAAACTGGCAGCCTAACCTCTCAGCTTGCAATCAGGGTAAAATCTTAGATCCCTCATATTTATTGACAAGCTGCCATCATGAGCTGGGTATTATCACTCCTTCTGACTATAAAGTTGGATGCACACAGCAGCAGTCAAATGGAAATAGTCTATGGAAACAGTTATAAGTTGGCCAAAAGGCAAAAGTTAGTTGCATGAGCCAATTACTCACACATTCAGCTTTTCTCATGCTACATTGCTTCACCTTCCCTAATTCCTATGGTTTTATAGAGAGTTTCCTATGATCAGTTGACTAGGCATGAAGAAAATCTCAAGCCTAGTATAGTAGCTTTTCTTGATATGTGAGCACAAGCTGAAGTGGACTGCTGTGGTATTACAGCCCCATTCTGCATGACCCTGGAATCTTCCCAGTGGGTTTACCGCAACGTTGGGCTGGTGACGAACAATCTGGCTAGATCTTCAGTCCATATGTAGAAGGTCTTCTAAAAATAGGACCAGAGCATGAAAATATTCATATTGTACATGATTACTCAACAAAAGACATCTATCACAGGAGAAATCTTTAATAATCAGGCAGACAGTAATTCACAGACCTACTCTGTGAATGATGTTCTAGCTACCTTAAAGCTTGATCACAGGTTAATGAACAAGGGGGTCATAGTGAGAGGGATGGAGTCTATTACTGAGCTAATAACCTGCACTTCCTTAACCAATACCAACCTGAATGCTCATGTTCCCAACAGCAGGGACCAATCTTGACTCCATTATGGGACCATATTGCAAAGGACCGGTGAGTTACCAGATGACAGCTTAATGATGTTGAACTTATTCCATCATAAAAGAGGATGTGGCTTGTAACTCATTGGCTTAGACACTTATTCAAGACGTTAGACTTACTTTCTTGCTTGCTATATATATATCTGCTAGGAATATTTTCAGTGAACTTACTAAATGCTTTTTATACTATCATGGTAAGCAACACAATGCAGCTTCAAAGCAGGTAAGACTTGACGTTTAGCAGTTTTATCGTGAATCCTCTCTTCAAGATATACTCGGGCTTATAAGAATATCCAGAATGAAAAGTTTATGTTTTTTTTCATGCCATCTCCATGTAATTTCCCATAATTTTTTCTTCACATATATATGAATTTTGTTGCATTCGAGAACCTGCATTTCACAGGTCAGTCATTTTTATAGCAAATTTGTGGTGAAAATAGCTATTCAATGGGTGACAGTGGTCTGTATGTTTTGTGGAAGTTCCCCATAGTCAAAAATTCTCAGTAACTTTCAAGATCTGATGTCATTTTGTGTGGCTTATTCTAATTTTAACTAGGCCCCTTACCAAACTTTTTCTTTTGTCATGTCATAACTAACTACTTTAAATAATTTTATCTCAGTATATTTAATTGATTCAACAAGTATTTTTTGAGCTCTTACAAATTACACAATATTGCCTTAAGATTTAGGGAATGGAAAAATGCACAAGACAGAGTTAGAACATTAGCAATGGTAAAAACTTCATTGTTTATTCACTGAAGGATTCTCTCATACCTTTAGATGCTTGAATCTGAAGGAAATGCTGTAAGACCCGTAGTTGGAATAACATTCTTTAGGGTACAAAAAACCAACATTAGCCTAAAGATACCATAATGCTGATAGACTGCCTCCCCCACTGAACCACCTACATGCTGTTAAATATAGATATTAAGGCAGAAAGTCACATTTATCTTAATTTGGGGTTCTTTATGTTTCTTACTGACAGCCTTATGGGCTGTTCAGTTTCTGCTCTGAAAAGTTTGAATGGTGGTGTCTCTAAGAGCTTGAAATTTTTAACTTTGTATTTCTATTTTGTTTAATAAGCACTTTTCAGGCACCATCATTTCAACTATTAGTTCAAGAAAAGTAAGTTCCGTTATAACATTTCACCTAATTTTGGAAGACATTTTTAAAAAACTAATCTCCAACAGGCAAGGAAATTATCATCTACTGCAACATTAACTAGAACACGTGAAGTTAAAAATAGGAAAACTTATTTCATACATTGGCATTTTCTTTACAATTCTTCCCAATGTTTTTCTTTCTTTTTTTTTCCAACAATTTATAATTTTTTAAATCTTTGCAAAAGTGATATAACTGCTACACAGCTAGGTTATAATAACTGCACAGCCAGGATTTCCAAATATCTTGCCCTTTGTTCGATATCTTTCTTTGCTCCTTGAGAAAAGGTTATTGTACAATAATTACACACCTTGTTATACCTTATTACTTTACTAGTGTACCCTCTTCTCTGTTACCTTATTAGCAAAAAGGATGGGAGGGACACAGGAGGTATTGACAAAAATAAGCCCTTAATAATTCCTGACTCCAAGCAGAAGCACCAATTATGATAAATATAACTAGATAAAACTAATAAAAAATACAGATAATATATTCAAGTCCCTTCAGACTTCTTTCTTCTTCTTCACCAGAATATAGATACTTTTAATAAGAAAGAGTTGAGAAGAATGGTATTAAGTAGAGGGAAATGAAGGGGAAAGACTTCATTTCTCCTTCCATATCTAACTTCCTCACTATCCAAATTCTGGTTCTTATCTAAGCAGAAGACCATAAACATAACATATACTATCTCTTGTTGTCTTCTCCATTTCCCAATTTTCAGTCCTTCTCTCTTCCTCGCTTCAGTAAGTTTAAGACCAACAGCTAAAGGATGTCATCTCAGTCTCCACTATAACAGCCCAGGAATTATGCAGCGTGGTTATGTCCGTTTCAGATGGGTTCTAGCACACTACTTCAGGTAAAGCCTGGTTGGACAGCAACTCACTTATTCAAATACAGTGCTTGTTATGGGAAAGGCCCTGGCCCAGGACTACCAATTAATTGGTGAGAAAGATAGATATAATCCATGCACTCATGAAGCGCATGGTCCAGAAGAGATAAATGCTGAAAAAGAAATTAAGGCACAAATGTCATCAAGAAGTATGTAGGAGGACGTAAACTGCTCTGGAGTGGGACCGACTGATTTGGAGAAAGTGAGGAAAGGCATTCCGGTAGAAGAACACTGTAATCACTTAAGCCTTGTGGAAGTTAGTGAAAATGTTTTTCAGGTGGGAAAGGGAAGCTGAGGTTAAAAACAACAATCTAGGAAGAGAAAACGCGTGCAAGGGGTGAGGAGCAGTATGCTGCTGTCCATGAATTGAAAGAGCATTACCATGACTGAAGCATTGAGAACAAGGGGGGTGTTCCTTAGAGGAGTTTGTTAAATCTCTGCCCTAAGCCCATTTTTTCCCCTCATTTTATACTGTTTCTATGGTTTTAATGAACCATGGTTTTTATTATGACCTATAAGGTCATAATTTTACAATTTCATTTCTGAAGTTCAGACATCTCCTCTAAACTCTAAATCATTATATACTACAGTCTGCTCAAGGGTCACAACTGACTATCTCAAAGGCACCTCAGATCCCATATGTGTAAAATCAGACTCATCCTTCTCCCCTGAAAATCATTCCTCTTCCAGGGTCCCCTCTCTCTCCATTGTCTTGTCTTATAGATCAGAAACTTAGGAGTAATTTCAGACAACTATCTCCATCATCATGGACTGCATCATTATGGACTGCATGTTTGTGTGTCCATCTCCTCAAATTCACATGTTGAAACCCTCATCCCAAATGTGGCGGTATTTGCTTTATATTTTTATTATCATTTTTTGATAGAGACGTGATCTCACTATGTTGCCCAGGCTGGTCTCAAGCACCTGGCCTCAAGCAATCTGCCTGCCACAGCCTCCCAAAGTGTGGGATTACAGTCATGAGCCACTGCACTTGGCCCCCAGCATAGTGGTATTTGGAGGTAGGGTTTTGGGGAAGTAATTGGGATTGGATTAGGTCATGAAGGTGGGGCCCTAATGAGAGGATTACTGCCCTTATAAAAAGAGAAAGAGAGAGGAGATTAATCTCTCAGCTCTGCCATGTGAGGATACAGCAAGGAAGCAGCAGAAAGAACCAGAAAGCTGACCCTCACTAGATTCAAATCTGCTGGCACCTTGATCTTCCCAGCCTCTGGAGCTGTGTGTAATAAATGTCTGTTGTTCAAATCACCCATCTATGGTGTTTGTTACAGCAGTCTCAGCTGACTAAGACACTCCCCTACCACAGCCAATCTCTCATCAAACATGTCAATATTCTTCTCACCTATCTCTCGAGTACATCCATTTATTTCCATCTCCATTATCACCACCTCAGCCTAAACAATCATCAGCTTATCTCTGGACTACTAAAGACAACCTACCTTGCTTCTCTGCATTCATATTCTAACCATGCTATATTTATTCTCTACACTGTAACATTAAAATTATTCCATACATTATAGATTTCCTGCTTCTGTTTAGGATGGAAAAAAAATCTCTCCCAATCTTAAAATAAAAAACCCCACAAGATAATTTGCAAATTCACATGATTTTTTTGAACCACTTCTTGAACAAAAGTCACAGGACAAGCAACTAACCTGAAATCCAGGAAGACAAGTTCTTGCCAAAAGAGAAGAGATGGTAGCACTACCTTACCTGGGGCAAGTGCCACACAGCAAGAGTAAGAATAATTCAGCTAAAATTTTTCAGAAATAGGTGAAAGCTGAGTGTGGGCTAACAAGAGGATAGAACTCCTAGGGGATGCAGTTATACTGGGAATTCATTCCTACTGGCAGATTCATCTGTTGGACCTCTCTGAATATTCACAAAAAAAGAGTCCGTAGAAAGCATCGCTCGTGGTACTGTGGGGAGGGGAACACAGCAGGCACTGAGGTGAGAAAGACATGAGCACCACCACTGCCACACCACCTCCCACACACCTGCTCTTTCTTCCTGATCATCTTGATTGAACAAAAGTCTACAACTGCTGTGAGACAGGACACCCTTTAGGGAACAATTAAAAACTCCTTCCAACAATGAATTGGCGAGGTTGTATTTTTATTCTTGGGAGGAATGTGAGAGACCAGATATGTGATTATGATAGACTTCTAGTTAAAATGGACTATTTCTGACTTGCAGAACTATGCTCTAAAAATACAAGCTGACTGTTCATAATCTTAAAACACAAACTCCTTGAAGCTGGGTAAGAGTAACAGAAAAAAACCCTCTGTCCCTGGGATAGTGACAGGAACATATGCTGTGCCAAGATGTAAAAGCTGGGAAAGTGCAGGACCACTGAGAAGGCCACAGTCCTTAAACCCAGGGACAGAGTACTTCCTAAGACAAAACAGAGGATAACGCCACACTGCCCCCTACCACCAGATTAACAGGTTCAGAGTAACAAGTAACAGCAGTATACTGGTTTAAGAGAGATAGGAACATGAATAGAGACCCTCTCTCAGTGATAGAACAAAGGAGGGACCTACAACTTAGGTTGGAACAGATACTGAGAAAAACTATTTTACAAATCAACTCCCACCCTTAATATGAAGTGACGCTAGAGGAATTTGAAGTGGTGCACTGATAATAACCATAGCACCAACAAATCCAAAACCTGCTCAATTCTGGGGAGAAAAAAAACACACACATAGACTCAGAATCTCACACTAAAGACCTAGAACAAGGAAAAGCATGCCTAGTGACAGCCATAAAATCTCAGCCTCTGCTGTCCTAAATATGATGTTTAAGTTTCAACCAAAAACTGTGAGGCACACAGACAAAAGCGAGCAAAGGCAACACAATGGCAGCAGACAAAGCAATGTCTGTGATTTGAATCAGACTCTCATATGACAGATGTTAGAACTATCAAGATAGGGAATTTAAAATAACTATAGCTAATATTTTAACTGTTCTAATAAAAAGCTGGAAAACAAGCAAGGTAAGATAAATTATTTCTGTATAGAGATGAAAACTTTAAGAAAAAATCCAATGAAAATGCTATAAATGAAAACCCCAATAACGGAGGTGAAGAATGCCTCTGATGAGTCCATAAGCAGACTTATAACACAGACAAAGAAAGAAATCAGAGGCCTTAAAGATAAATCAATAGAATTTATCCAAAGTTACACA
>CM052440.1:67616798-67659380 GCA_028533085.1 Varecia variegata | reverse complement strand
CAATAAGAAATTTAAAAACATCAACTGAATGAATATAAGAATAAAGCATATCAAAATTTGTGAAATACAGTTAAAGCAATGCTTAGAGAAAAACAAAATCTTAAATAAAATCTTGAATCTCTATATTAAAAAAGAAGCTAAGTCTTAAAATAGTAAACTGAGTTACTTAAGAAATTAAACTATGAAGAACAAATTAAGCCCAAAACCATAAAAAAGAAGTAAATTAAACCACTAAGAGCAGAAATCAATAAAATTGAAAATAGAACAATAAAAAAGATCAACGTAACTAAGAGCTAGTTCTTTGAATAAAACTAATAAAATTACTAAACCACTAGCCACTTAAGTAAGCAAAAAATAGAGAAGACACAAATTACCAATATGAGGAATAAAAGAAAGAACATCACTGCAGACCCAACAGACAGATGGATAATAAAAGAATACTGTGCATGACTACATGCCCATAAATTTGACTACATAGACAAAATTTCTTAAATACATAAACTACAAAAACCTAGTGAAAAAGAAATACATAGCCTAAATAGCCCTATGGATATTAAAACTATTAAGTTCCTAGTCAAGAACCTTCCAAAAAGTAAAACTCCTGGCCCTGATGGTTTTTCTGGCAAATATTCCCAATGTTTAAAGAAGATATCATACCAAATATACACAACCTCCTCCAGAAACTAAAAGGTAGGAACATTTCATATATCATTTTAAGAGATCAATATCACCTTGATACCAAACCAGACAAAAACATTGCAAAAAAAATAAGTACAGAACAATGAATTTCATGAGCATCAATGCAAAAATCTTCAACAAAATTTTTGCAACCCAAGACCAGAAATATATAAAAAGGATAATATGTTATACATACATGCATGACCTGCTGACCATGGTGGCTCACGCCTGTAATCCTAGCACTCTGGGAGGCCGAGGCGGGAGGATCGCTCGAGGTCAAGAGTTCGAGACCAGCCTGAGCAAGAGCGAGACCCCGTCTCTACTAAAAATAGAAAGAAATTATGTGGAAAGCTAAAAATATAGAGAAAAATTAGCCGGACATGGTGGCGCATGCCTGTAGTCCCAGCTACTCGGGAGGCTGAGGCAGAAGGATTGCTTGAGCCCAGGAGTTTGAGGTTGCTGTGAGCTAGGCTGATGCCACGGCACTCACTCTAGCCCAGGTAACAGAGCGAGACTCTGTCTCAAAAAAAAAAAAAAAAAAAAAAAAGACTAAAGAATAAAAATGATATTTTTATCTCAATCGATGCATAAGTAGTATTTGGCAGAATTCAGCATCCATAATAAAATAGTTTTTAAAAATCTATAATGGAAAAGAACATCCTTACCATGATTAAGGGCCTCTACAATATTCCTACAACCAATATCATATTTAATGGTGAAATGAAATGAAATGCTCCCCTCTACTCCAGATCCGGAACAAAGCAAAGATGTTCTCTGTCACTACTCATTTTCACCACTGTATCTGAAGTATTAGCCAGTGCAACAAGGCAAGAAAAGGAAATAAAAGGGCATACTGATTTGAAGAAGAAATAAATCTGTTTCTAATAGCAGATGATATAATTGTTGACATAGAAAAATCCCCCAAAGAAATCTAATAAACGCTTCTGGAACTAACAAGTAAGATCACAGTCTCCAAGGTCAACATGAAAAGTCAATCATATACACTAGCAATAAACACCTGGAATTTAACTGGAACTCTGTCATAGCTGGTGAGCATGCACAATGGTACAGTGCTTAGAAAAGTTTTTGTTTGAAGGTTAAACATACACTTACCTTATGACCCAAAATGCTACTAGTAAGTATTCACTCAAGAGAAATAAAGACTAATTTTTACATAAAACCCTGTATGTGAATGTGTATAGCAGCTTTATAAATAATCATCCCATACTGGAAGCAATCTAAAATATCCTTAAACTACTGAATGGATAAACCGTAGTACATTTATACAATGAAATACACCTCAGCAATAAAAAGGAACAGACTGTTGAAACATACTACAGCTTGAATGGATCTCAAGGGCATTATGCTGAGTTAGAAAGCCAGATCCTAAAAGTAACATGTTGCATCATACTATTTATGTGACATTTGGGAAAAGGCAAAACTATAGGGACAAAGAACAAGTCATTGGTTGCCAGGCTTTGGGAGTGGAGGGTGTGTTTAACTACAAAGGGGCAATAGAAAGGAATTTGGGATGTGATAAAAATGTAGAAGCTCCTTGATTGTTTGGTGGTTGCATAACTGCATTAGACAAAACTCAGAATTGTACACCACAAAGAGTGCATTCTACTGTATGTAAATCAAAAATAAATTCTAAAATATTTTATAGCTTTCTCTTGTTCTTACAACAAAAAAATCTTTAACTTGATTTCAAAGGCTCCACATGGTCTGATTCCTCCTTACATCTCCATCCTAATTGTGCACCCTGGTATCTTTCACTCTCAAAGCTCCAATACATCAACCTTTTTTCATTCTTCAAATACATCATGTTCTATCTTATCTTGGAAATTTTGAGATATGGTTTACACTGCCCGGAAATCTCTTCCCCATCTTGCTTGCAAGTGCTGTTATCTTAGTTGTTTCTTATCCTTCCGTCAGATTCTGAGCAATTATTATTTTTTCACAGAAGACTTCTCTGATCTTCCCTTATTATACGTTTTATAGTTTCCAATTCCTTATTCATAGAATTTACTCCCAATAGCATTTATTCTTTTATTAATATTTTTACTTTCCGCTAGACTATTAAGTTCCAAGATGACAGAAACCATGCCTTTTATCCCCTAGTCCCAAGGTAATACCTAAGTGTCCATGAACAAATGAACGGATAACAAAAATGTGGTATATATACACAGTGGAATTCTATTCAGCCTTAAAAAAGAAGGAAATCCTATCACTTGTGACGACATAGGTGAACTTGAAGATTATTAGGTTAAGTGAAATAAGTCAGGCACAGAAAGACATGCATGGCATATAGTCGATACTAAATAAATATTTTTAATTGAATAAATAAATGAGCACTTTTAAAATTTTCTTTAATTGACAAATAAAAATATATATTTATGGTGTACAGCATGATGTTTTGATATATGTATATATGTATACATTGTGGAATGGCTAAATGAAACTAACATATTCATAATCTCACATACTTATTATTTTGTGGTGAGAATACTTAAAATCTATTCTTAGCAATTTGTAAGACACTGTTATTAACTATAGTCACCATGTTATACAATAGATCTCTTGAACTTATTCCTCCTAATGGAAAGTTTATATCCTTTGATGAACATTTCCCCAATCTCACTCCTGCCCTGGTGCCTGGTAATCATCATTCTACTCTCTGTTTTTGTGAGTTCGACTTTTCAGATTCCATATGTAAGTGAGATCACACTGCATTTGTCTTTCTGTGCCTGACTTATTTCACTTAACCTAATAATCTTCAAGTTCACCTATGTTGTCACAAGTGATAGGATTTCCTTCTTTTTTAAGGCTGAATAGAATTCCACTGTGTATATATACCACATTTTTGTTATCCGTTCATTTGTTCATGGGACACTTAGGTTGATGTGTCCCATGGACACTTGGACATGTGCATGTGTCCCATGCACACTTAGGACACTTGGCTATTATAATAATACTGCAATGAATATGAAAGTGCAGATATCGCTTCAATATACCGATTGCATTTCTTTTGGATACATACCCAGAAGTGGGATTGCTAGATCATATGGTGGTTTTATTTTTCAGTTTTTGAGAAACGTCTCTACTGTTTTCTATCATGCTTACATTCCCACCAACACTGTGCAATCATTCCACTTTCTCCACATTCTCTCTAACACGTTATCTTTTCTCTTTTTGATAAAAGCCAGCATAGCAAGCAGTTTTTCATATACCTTTTGGCCATTTGTAAGTTTTCTTTTGGGAAAAGTCTATTCAGGTCTGTTCACATTAAGGAGCCAAACAATGAATGAGGACGGAAAATCAAGGAACACTCTTCTCACTCAGGATGCTTGGATGCTGTGATTGGGGCTTTATATTTATTTAAGAGAAAAATAACACAAAAGTTGGCTTTAAGTAGAATATTAGTATAATCACCTTTGCTTTTTTTTAAATTGTTTTGACACACTTGTAGATAATGAGTTAGAGATAGAAAAGGTAGTTTCCCCTTGTCCGCCAAAGGCTTCCTCTTTCATGTTAATGGAATTGTAGCTAGCATGTAGCTGACCATCCATGAATGGCCTTTATCAGTATGTCTTGCCCTTAAGTGTGGCCACATGACTAAGTAGTCATGAATGGACACTCAATAGAAATGGTGTGTCACTTCCAGTAGGCCATGAGAAACCTTAATTTTATAATCCTTCACACTCTTTTCTCCTTCCCAGTGTTTGGAATGATGATGATCAGAGCAACTTTGGAAGCCTAATTTTGAAGAGGGAAAAGGCATTTTCAACCTGAATTCCTAAATGGCTGAATATGGGAGAGTGACTGACAGTGAAAACCTCATGAATAGTAAATGAGTGGAAGTGAGGAAGCCATCTTTAGGGCTTGCTCCTAAAACTTGCATGCATACTCTTGCTTAGCCTTTCCCTGTCCCTCATGATATATTAATGATAATTAGAGCAACCTTGGAAGCTACATGCTAAAAAGTGCAGAGCAACCACCAATTTTGGTCTGTGGATTAATTATTGCATGCAGTGGAACTATTTACTCTGGGAACATCAAAGCTACTTGGAAAATCTAAGCCATTTACTTACTTACCTAGGGAATTTCTTTATTGCAGTAATTTAATCTTCTACCATTACTAATAAGGATGCTGTTGCAATATTTAAGGAAAAAACTGATAATGTCTTATACAAGGTGAAGGTGGTGGTGGAGATTTGAGTCTCCCTTTAAATCTACCAAGAGCATAGATGTTGGAGCTATTTAATGAGATGGGAAATACTGGAGGAGGAAGAAGAACTTCCAGAATGCAGAATACAAAGCCCCTCACAGCCTCTCTCCAGAAAAACAATAATTCAACTGCTGAAAATTACAAAAAAAAAAATTATATGAGCCTCTGGAGATTATCATAAGAACATACAATGAATAAAGAAACAATCATTTAAGAAAGTCTAACTACTTCTCAGGGAGAAAGCCAGAATCTTTGGCATCTCAGCCATGAGCACTCCTTTAACATCTCTCCACCTGTTCTGTGCTAGAAAAACTCTACCTCAGGCATTTCATTCCAGCAAGGTGCAACAGTGAAGACAGGGCTTCCTGTCTTCCCATCTCCCAGTCTGGAGCTACAGTTTTATCCTGGAGGTCAGGCCAACAGCATTTCTCATGCTTCCCACCCTCAGCTCTGTGTTGCAGAAGCTCTATTCCAGGCAACTATAATAGAGGACTAAGTCCTCTTTCCCCACTCAGTCCCCATTTACAAGATGGAAGTCCTCAGGGTGCGACAGGCTGAGAATACTGGGTCCATATTTGCCCCTGCCCCAGCTTGCTTAGGTGCCATGCCAGAAGGGGAAAGCCAGGAAAACTAGGGGAAAGCCGCCACCCCAGGGCACATTCACAGGGTAGTAGCGTCACTCCAAGAAGAGCATGCCTCCTCCTGCTAGCTCCAATGCAGTGACTCAAGGGCTCTGCCCCAGTGGGAAGGGCAAGCTATAAGGACTTAGGGCTCTGGAGCTCTGCCTGAAGGAACCAACTTATTTTAGAGCACAGAAACGAGACTCCATGCATAAAGGAATTGCCAAACAATTAACATCTTGGTAGACAGCAATTGAGAAGAAGCTGGTTGCTCCATGATGCTAGCAAAACAACAGAGCAGCCAAAAGTGTAAGAGAGAAAGCCAAGGAAAGAAACAGCCAAGAAGAACCCTTTGGGGAATGCAGTCAACTTGTGGGGTTGGGAAGATTTTGCACATACACTAAATTGCATCCATTCAGACCCAATTAGAGCAGAAGATGGTGCAGACTTGAAAGTCTTCCCCAAGGCACACAGCCCCATCAACACAGGGCAGAAGCTTCACTGGCACAAGGAGCTTAAGCACAATCTCTGACCAAACACTGACTGAACAATAAACTACTCTAGCCGAGGGGTGACTCCTAAAAAGCCAGGGTTAAACGCAAAATCACAATCATACCTGGCAGTTTGAGAAACTGTATGCACACCCCAGGCTACATCCTCTCAGAAAAGATCATGGGTCTGAACATGGGTCAAAAAAAGGTAAACTCACTGAACTGTGCTAGCAGCCTCCAAGCCATACATATATTCACAGTAAAAGATTAAATTCTGACTAGCAAAGGGAACTTAAACATAACCTTGAAAATATAAGTGACTTATATTGACACCAGGGTAATCCTAGATTTGAAACAAAAGAATCTTTCTAAAGATCTAGATGACCGTTTCGTAATGATAAAAAGATTAATTCTTTAGGAAGATATAGTAATTACATAAACATGCATGCACTTAACAACAAAACCCCAAAATACATGAAGCAAAAACTAACAGAATTGAAGGGAAAAATAGAGAACTCAACAATAATAACGGAGAATTTCAATACTTCACTTTCAATAATAGAATATGTAAGCAGACGATCAAAAAATAGAAGACTTGAACAACTATAAAGCAACTAGATCTACCAGACATCTATAGAACACTCCGCCTACCAACAGCAGGACACACATTCTTCTTAATTTGCACACAAAATATTCTCCAGCATAAAACAAGCCTTAATAAATTAAAAAAGATTGAAAAAAATGTACAAGATGTTCTCCAACCAGAATAGAATAAAATTAGAAAGCAATAACAAAAGGAAATTTGGTAAATTCAGAGATATATGGAAATTAAATAATACAATCCTAAATAAAACATGGGTCAAAGACAAATCAAAGCAAGATTAGAAAATACATTAACATGAATAAAAATGAAAACACAATGTATCAGAATCTTTGGAATGCAGCTAAAGCAGAGCTTAGAGGAAAATTTAAAGCTTCAAATGCCTATAATAATCAAGAAAGATTTTAAATCAATATTACAATATTCCACCTTAAGAGACTAAAAAATGCAAAGCAAATTAAATAAACTAAAGAGAAGGAAAGGAATAACAAAAGATAGAATGAAAGTAAATGAAATAGGGAATAGAAAATTAATAGTGAATATTAAAAACAAAAAGCTGCTTTTTTAGAAAGTTCAAAAAAATATGAAAAATATTTAGCTAGGTTGACCAAGGGAAAGAGAAAAGACTCAAATTAGCAAAATCAGGAATGACAAAAGAGACATCACTACAATCCCTAGAAATAAACAGGACCATAAGAGAATACTATGAACACTTCTATATCAATAAACTAGACAACTAGGTGTAATGGACACATTTTTAAGAAGACACAGACATTGAAACTAAATCAAGAATAAAGTTTTCCCAGCATCATTTGTTGAAAAGACTCTCCTTTCCCCATTGAATGATCTTGGCAGCCTTGTCAAAAATCGATTGACTATATACACAAAGGTTTATTTCTGGGTCCTCTATTCTATTACATTGGTCTATAACAAGTAAATAGATTGAATTAGTAACTTAAAAAATTTCCCACAAAAGAAAGCCAAGACCAAATGGTTTTGCTTGTAAATTCTATCAAACATTTAAAGAATAATTAACACCAATTCTTCATAAACTGTTCCAAAATATAGAGAGCAGAGAACACGACTTAACTCTTTTGATAAAACCAGTGTTAACATGATACCAAAACCAGACAAACACATCACAAGAAAAGAAAACTATAGACCAATAGTCCTTATGAATATAAACAAAAAAATCCCTTAAAAATATTAACAAACCAAATTCAACAAGAAATAAAAAGAATTATATATCATGACCAAGTGAGTTTTTTTTTTCCTAGTAATACACAATTGGTTCAATGTACAAAAATCAACTGATATACTATACCATAATAATGGAATAAAGAACAATAACATCTAATCATCCCAGTAGATGCAGAAAAGCATTTGACAAAATTCAACACATTTTCATAATTAAAACACTAAAGAAACCTGGAATAGGAGTCTTCCTCAACCTGATACAAGGCATAAACAAAATAACAACAACAAACAATAAAACACCGCTAAAAATCTTACTTTCTGATGAAAAATGAAAAGCTTTCTCCTAAGATAGGAAAAAGCAAGGATATGTGCTTTTAATACTTTTATTCAATATTGTGCTGCACGTTCTATCCAAAGAAAAAGAAATCAGAGAAGAAAGGAAGAAGTAAAGCTATTTCTCTGCAGATGACATATTCATTATACATAGAAAATCCAAAGGAACTCATTAAAAATTATTAAAATTAATAAATAAGTTTTCAAGATCAACATAAAAACATCAATTGCATTTCTATAGTCTAGAAATTAACATTTCAAACATAAAATGAAGAAAATAATTCCACTTATAATAGCATTAAAAAATAAAAAACTTAAATATAAATTTTTAAAATGTATATACTTCAAACTACAAAGTATTGTTGAAAGGAATTAAAGAAAATATAAATAAATGTAAAGACATCTCCAAGTCTATGTACAGATTCAATGGAATCTCTATCACAATTCCAGCTGATGTTTTGCAGTACTGGACAGTATGATCCTAAAATTCATACCAAAATGCCAGGAACCCAGAATTACCAAAACAGTCAAGAAAAAATAGCATAAAGTTGGAGAATTCACACTTCCTGATTTCAAAACTTACTATAAAGCTACAATAATCAAAACATAATGGCATAAGGACAGACATATAGACCAATGAAATAGAATAGAGAACCCAGAAATAAACCTTTGCATATACAGTCAATTGATTTTTGACAAGGGTGCCAAGATCATTCAATGGGGGAAGGACAGTCTTTTCAACAAATGATGCTGAGAAAACTGAATATCCACATGCCAAAGAATTAGTTTCAACTCCTACCTCACATCATATACTATTATTAACTCAAAATGGATCACAGACCTAAGTATAAGAGATAAAACTACAAAACTCAGAGAAAATAGGGAAGTAATCATGTGACCTTGGGTTAGGCAATGGTCTTTTAGATATAATACCTAAAGCACAAGTGACAAAGGAAAGAAATAGATACATTGGACCACATCAAAATTAAAACCTTTTCACAGAAAACTATACCATTAAAAAAGTGAAAAAACCTACTCAGAATGGGAAAAAATATTTTTAAATTAGATATGTGATAAGAGACTTATGTCCAGAATATATAAAGAACATACAACCCAACAATAAAAAGACAACACAATCAAAAATACAACAACTATGTTTCTAACTTCTGTAAATGTGTACTTTAACATCTGCCCTACATGCATATGCTGGGCATGTCTTGTTCTGGACAATTTGAAAATATACCTGAGTCACCTACCTCCCTCATTATTCCCCTCTCACTCCAGGAGGACTCTTTCTTCTAGGGTTGTGCTTTTCAAAAACAACCAATCAATCCAAAGTGCACACCCCAACCACCTCCTTTACCACATTCTCACATTTGAGACCACTACACACCTGCCCTAATAACCTCAGTGCCAGGTGCAAAGACAACAAGGGACAGCCCTTCTACCACAGAGACCACTGAAATTACTCAAATTAGCCAAACTAGCCCGCTTGCCCTGCCTCACTTTTTCCTTCCTGCAGAAGCCACAGTAAACAGCTCGCCCATAGTTCTCTCCTCTCTCCTCTCTGCCTCATGAATGACCCGGATGTGTCCTCACGTGGCCCCATGTGGCGTGGTATGCCTCCTCCTTTTACACTGAGCATCATAAACCATCTTTTCAATGGCAATCATTTCCTGATCTGTAGGCCTTCCTACACCTCAAATTTTCCATTAATACAATATATTTTTAAAAAATGGACCAAGAATTTGCATATGTTTCCAAAGCAGATATGCAAAGGACCAATAAGCACATGAAAGGATACGCAACATTAGTCATTAGGAAAATACAAATAAAAACCACAGCGAGATTCTACTTCATAACCACTAGGGCAGCTGTAATCAAAAATAAAAACAATAACAGGTGTTGGCAAGAAATTGAAATCCTCATACATTATTGGTAGGAATGTAAAATGGCGCTGCCACTGTGGAAAAGAGTTTAGTAGGTCCTTAAAATAATAAGCACAGAGTTACCATATGACCCACCCTTGAATGTCTTACTCAGTATCATCTAATGAGTCCATTTTTCTGTACCTGCCTAAGAGAAGTGAAATTGTGTGTCCACACAAAAACTTGTACATCAATGTTCATAGCAGCATTGTTGATAACAGCCAAAAGGTAGAAACAACCCAAATGTCCACCAGCTAACGAATAGATGTATGCTGTGTCCCTACAATGGAATATTATTCAGCCATAAAAATAAATAAAAGACTGATACATGCTACGACATGGATGAATCTTAAAAACATTGTCCTGAGTGAAAGCAGTTACAAAAATGATCATATATTATATGATTCCACCAGAATAGACAAATCTATAACAGGAACAGAAAGCAGATTACTGGTTTCCTAGGGAAAGGGAGAAGGAGTGACTGCTAATGGATTTCTTTCTGGGAAGACGAAAATGTTGCTAAATTAGATTGTGGTGATGGTTGCACAACACCGTGAACTTGCTAAAATATGAATGTATCTTTAAGTGGATGAATTGCATAATATGTGAATTATATCTCAGTATAGCTGTTAAAATATCAAAAGAGTAGAGATTCCTTTGACTTCCAAGGGAAAATAAAAGTTTCTAGCCAGACGTTAATTTGATGGGCATTTGTTCACAAGGGAAGAAATATGACCTAACAGGGGAACCAGGGGGTCAAAATGAGGGCACAGTTGACTCTTTTCACTTTGCTAATTCATTGAAGTGAATTATTTTTGAAACCATGAAAAAACTCAAGGTAAGAACTCCATACCATCTAATGAGTACATTTTTATTGTATTTATCATAATCACAGTTGCTATTGCATGTGCATTGTTAATAGCTCACTTTTCTGTGGGCTTTGCTATTTCAGTTGGCTCTAAAAGTGTCTTAATGGTATTATAAAGCCGGGCAGGATGATTAGCCCATTTGCAGACAATGTGCCTATTTGAGGAGGAGAGGAAAGAAAAGCAGAAGAGAGAAGGGAGGGAGTAATAGGAATAGTAATAACTTAATAACTCCACTAACATTCTTTATTAGGATTTTCTATGCTTTGGAAACCACCCAATGAGTGAGATATTTGGCAACTGATGCTGGGACGTGGGGAAAATGGAATCAACCAAATCACTAGTAACTTCAGTGACCAAATTTCAAACATAATCATTCTTCTTTTTCCCTGATGACTGTTTACAAATGTGTAACTGTATTTAAGAGGGTAATTAGACATTAAGTAATTTGATTTTTATAATAATGGAGAAGCTAGCATTTCACATTCATTTATGGATTATTGTTTTCTCAAAGACACTTTTGAAGAGCAATGGATGCATCTGAAATGTCAGCTGAGTAACACTGTAGAAAGTTCTCATAGAGATGCTTCCCTCTAAGCAGAAATGCTGAAGATCTTTCTAATAAAATTTCAACTATGTTTCAATTTACTTGCCTGGAGAGTACAAGTATATTAATAAACCAAATGAAGGTTAGCAAAGTTGTTTAGGTATGTGTTTGGAAGAGCATCTAATAAACAAAAAGGGGAAATCAAGACTGGGCACAGGTGAATTTCACTTAAGTCAGTTAGAAAGTTAACTACTAACTACATTGTTGCGAAGCACATCACAATTTCAAAGAAATCTTCATGCCTAGTTACTTGGGATGTATTCCTCACATTCCAGCTTCATGTCTTTCTTTCCCATCCTCACCCAGCTTCCCTGAAAAGTGGGCAGAGATTGTGTGGAAACACTCTAGCATATATTAATATTTAAGTTTGGGATTCAGAAACAGGTTACACTGTCATAGCCTATCAGAATTTTTAGAAGAGATGGGCAGATAAGGTGTAATTTTAAAT
This sequence comes from Varecia variegata, assembly GCA_028533085.1. Lineage (NCBI taxonomy): Eukaryota > Metazoa > Chordata > Mammalia > Primates > Lemuridae > Varecia > Varecia variegata. Next base: position 67,647,383 of record CM052440.1, on the reverse strand, counting down.
TTTAAAAATACATTATATGTAATAATTTTATATGGGAAGAGAAAAAAACTATTGTTCACATAAAGGAAACTATATAGAATAAAGCTTATCAATATCTTACACTGGGACTCTTTCACAAAGAAAATACTCTTAGATCAGGGTATTGGGAGGTATGTGCATGGAAATCTCAGTTTCATCTAAAGGGGACAATATCTTTAAAAGTTCAGAAACATTGACTTAAATAAATTACCTCAATTTATCAATACTGTAAGTTCGAATTCCAGAGGTCTTTTTGTTTTCCTTCAAGCATATGTATGCATAAGATATATATGTATGCATAGACATGTATTTCTGTCATATACATAATATTAATAATTTAATTGACAGAGTTTTTTAAGCTAACCCAAAACAACTGACCTCTCTATATTTAATGTAAATATTTCCTATAACATAAGTTATGGTATTATGATCACTTAAGAATATGTTAGACAAATCATTTCTCTTCCTTCTATTGAGGAAGCGTGTCTGGTTATTAGGAGACGTTTCCAGGTTAGAACATGCGTCAAAAACAAATTTGAGTCTCTGTCCTGTTGAACTGCTTATATCTGGTCAAAACAACACCTGAAATAATCAGACAGGTGAGACTCAATGAAAAACTCTTCAGAAAATATGCCTATTATCTTAACCATGGCTAATAGCCTCTACAACCTAAAAATTCTTATACTTAAAAGGAATCACTATTCATATACTGCATTTGCAACCCACCTCATTTTATTCTCTTTTCATAGAAAATAGACATTTACTAATTTGCTACCATCTTTCAAATAACATTTTTATCCCATCTCACATTTTATTAAAATTTTTAGAATTAAGGAAATGCAAAAAAATTCGTGTTACAATCTTATTGACTTTGGGCAAACACCAGATGTGGGTTCAAATCTGGGTTCTTTACTTATGGCATGTCTTAATATTACTCAATCTCTTAGTTATAAATATGTGTAGTCACATCCATTTCATAGGCTCATTGAAAGGTTTAAATGAGACAAAGCAAATGAAGTGTCTGTTACATTATGAGCACGCAATGAATGATAGCTCATCAATAGTATGGATCAAAAATGGTAAGGACGTCATAGGTTCTCTCTGCTTGCTCTCTTCTCATAGGTGAGAGAGTGACACCTACAAATTAGGGAACTCGTCTCTAGTCCCCCAGCTCGTTGGTGACAGTGAATACAAGAATCTGGGCCTCCTGGCTCCATCCTTTACCAGCATCCCAGGGCTTCCAATTTCACATAGGCAAGATTCCACATTCCTCAGCTAGTCCTAAGGATCCTAAGTGAGCCCTGCCTACCTACCTGTCCTGTCATTCAGCCCTCTGTCCCCTAATTCGCAGAATTGCTGTAACGGCTCATGGAATTTGGAAATCACACAGGAGTCCTGGATGAGCCCTCTCTAGAAACTCTTCTGTTCGCTCCCTCCTCCGTCGTATTACCCTAGGTGTTCTTTTTTCTCTCCTAGCCCTGTGACTGCAGGGCGCTGGCTTGCTTTGATGTCTGCATCTCTCTATTAGAAAATCAGCTCCTGTGAAAAAGTACAGTTGGTAGCATTTCTGCTTCTGCTTCTGTTTCCACCCTTGAGATAATACCAATGGAGAAAGGCGGGACAGTTTGGAAGTGATTACTTTTGGCGTGAATATTCAAAAACAGCTGAGAGTGTTCCAATAAGGTCCTCTGAACAAATATGTATCTCTGAACATCATGGGAGGTAAGGGCCTGTGTCAGGAATCCAAATAAACTTTGGAGAGGAGTCAGATGATAAATATTTGCTCTCTGAGGAATAAAATTGTTCTATATATATTATGCTCAACTGAGGATTTCATCTGCTATTTGTTTACTTTTCATCATATTCAAACTTATTCTGATTGTCATTACTTTACTTTTATCTTTAATAAACACACTGTTTTTAAATACTTCTTGTGTCTGAAATTGAAAAAGAATACTTATTTCTTGGCAACTTACATAGACACATACCCTAAATCTCTGACCTATTGTATATGTATCTCAGACCTACTTGGTAGCTGATCCACACAAGCTTTGTTTATCCTTAGGAAAGTCTCTTTATTCTTCAAATCTTTCTCTCTCTCTCTCTTTCTCTTCCTCCCCCCCCCGAACACACACAGTCTCAGTATCTTTCTCTTCACTCTCTTGCAGTGCCTCTGAGCTGCCACAGAGTGAGTGACAGGAAAAAGAAAAAAAACTAACAAATACCAAAAGAAAGTACAATATGACATGGGATAGAAAAAAGGAAAGAGAAAAACTTTAAGCAAAAATGAAATATGAGTGAGTGGCAGGACTAAATTATGAGATATTGTCACAGATCCAAAAAAATGTTCGAAAACAGACCAAAAATAATATAAATGTTTGGCTGTGAATTAAAGGCGGAAGGAAAATCAAGGATGTGTCAAAATATATCAAAATGCCTTCTCTCCCCAAAAGGTAGATGGACAAATGTCCATAACCTCTGCTTCTAGTCTGTATAATGTATTTGAGTTTATCCATGTGTATGTATTTTTCTGACAGTTTTTGCTATCTGGAAAATAGTGAATTTAGCTAATCAAAACATTCTTAAAGAGGTATCATGCTCAGACACTTTTTTCATGGAGTAATTATTAGATCTTCACTCAGGACCCGAATTAAGCAAGCTAACAAAGTATTGCCTTTTCAAAATAATCTTTAAGCAATATTCATTCAAATTTATTCAGTGAAGATAGACACCAATTTTCTATTAATAAATATTGAATTCAGCCAGGTGTGATGGCTCACGCCTGTAATCCTAGCACTCTGGGAGGCTGAGCCAGGAGGATTGTTTGATGCCAGGAGTTCAAGACCAGCCTGATCAAGAGTGAGACTCCATCTCTACAAAAAATAGAAAAATTAGCCAGGCCTGATGGCACATACCTGTAGTCCCAGCTACTCAGGAGGCTGAGGCAGGTGGATCACTTGAGCCCAGGAATTTGAAGTTGCAGTGATCTATGATGGCCCCACTGCATTCCAGCCTGGGTGACTGTGTAAGACTCTGTCTCAGTAAATAAATAAATAAATATCGAATTTACATATAGATTTGCTTACTAATTTACTTCCAATGACTGAAGTAAAAAAGGCAAAATGTTCTCTAAGTCTTGAGGTTTACATTTCACCCTTAGTTCTCTTTTCTAAAACAGCTATATTTCGGGAAGTAGCATAGTAAATTGATTAAAATTTAGATAATAAGAAAAATCACTTGTTCTCAGTAAATAGCATTGCACAATCATTATTTTGTTTCAGAACTTTAACTGCTAGTGACTGCCAAATTCAGGTGCCTGTCTACTAGCTAGCTTCAGAACTAGCTGGCAAGGAGTGTTTTTTGGGTTTTTTTGTTGTTGTTGTTTTTTAAAAATTTTCATCCAGGGCATTGCCACTTTGGTGGGAGCAGGACCAATATTCGTTTTGCCAATAATATAAAGAATTGCTTGCGGAAATCTGAGTTTTTTGGCACCATATATTTGATTTATACTACTGAAGTTTTAGTGCCCCTTACAGATTAGCACCCCTGGTGAGAACCAGCTGGCCCTTAATCCAGCTTGTCCCTCACTCAGAGAGCATTTGCTATTCAACATCGTGCTGGACTTCTTAGCACACTAGACAAGAAATAAGAGGTATAAGGACTGGAAAGGAATAAACTAAATTGTCAATATTCTCAGAAGCTATGATTAAAGAGAAAAATCTGCAAGAATAACTGCAGAGTTTAGCAAGGTTGTCATATTCATGGTATTCCCATGCACCATCAACAAAAAAGGATTAAAACTAACAATATAAGACATTTAAATTCAAAATTATGCAAAAGCTATAATGCACCTAGGAATAAGTTTAATGAAATACATGTAAGATCTTCATGGAGAAATTTAGCAATTTTATTGAAAGACACAAAGGAAGATCCACCTAAATAAAGTGGCTCATGCACGAGGATATGAACACTCAATATTTTAACAGGGTACGTTGTTTCCAAATTCATCTGTGCACTTAATATAACTCCAAACAAAATCCCATCTTTTTAAAATGGAAATGTACTGATTGTAAAATTCTTATAGGATAGCAAAGGCTCAAAGAAGAGCCAGTAATTTAAAAGAAAAAGAATAAGAAATTGGCACAAACTCTGAGTCATCAAAATATTTTATAAAACTATGCTAATTAAAACTATGTGATATTGCAATAGACATAGGAAAAGAAGATAATTGGACCAAATTAAAGAGCTGTGGAAGAGCCCCAGGTATAAAAGGGAAAAAAGTTCATGATGGAAGGGCACTATGGATCAGCGAGGGAAAGGATGGAACACTCGATAAATGTTGAAATTGTGCAGTCAGTTGTTTTTTCATCATAGAAAATTAAAATTAATTTTTCTCTTCCAATTCTCAAAAGTACATTCCAGATGGATAAATATCTCAATGTGAAGAGTAAAACTTTAAAACATTAAGAAAAAAAATGTATAGACTGAGCTTATGACCTTAGGGTGGAGAATAACTTTTGAAAAATGCATACAAAGCACAAATCAGAAAGAAGAGTATTGTTAAGTTTGATGATACTACGATAAAAGTTGTTTTTTCCCATAGACACACAAAACCAAAAAAATCCCACAGACTGAAAGAAGATATTCGCCATGCATATAACCAACAAAGATTAGTGTACAGAATAAATTAATCAAATCATAAGCAAAAGGAAATCATCCAAAAAGAAAATTTGGCAAAGGATATGAATATTCAGGTCACTGGAGAAAAAAAATTCATGGGTCTAACCAACCTTTGGAAGGTCTTCAACTTCAGTGTACACCAGGCACAGTGGGTGGTATAGGTTGACTCACTCATCTCCATTCCCCCCTTCCTATCTAGACAACCCAGAAGGGAAAATGCTAAAAATACCTTTCTAGACCCACTAGCTGTGAGGATTCCAGATGCAAATTAGGTCCTGTCTATCAGATGGACTCAAGGGAGGTTCACAAGGCAGAGTGACGAGGAGGCCAGTTTTTCCCCTGCTCATTTCAGCTGTTTTTGCAGGCAAGCAGGGGGAAGGAGGTGTGACCTGCCTGCAGCACGCTTCCAACATCCATTCTCTAGCTGCCTGGGTCTTGAGAGGCATTTGCAGCTGATGCATCAGTAGAAGGAATTTCTTGATTGTGGCTTTCTGGTCACTGGTTGGCAGCTGTGATTTCAACTTGCGATTTCTGGCAGTAGCCTGAGAATGGGTAATTCTGGAAGTGCAATTCTGCTTTGCTCTGTTTATTACCCCTGAAGGGCTAGCCCAAAGGTTGCTCCCGAAGTCTTCCAATAACTTTGTAAGCTCTCAATTTCTGTCTTTTATCTCCTCCTACTCAATATACCTAGAAAGTCTTTTTTGATTCTTCACTGAACATTGATTGATACAACAGACACATGCAAGTTAAAATTATGCCCATTTCACAGCCCTTCTATAGAAAAAAAATTTTAAGTCTGATAATAACCAAGCATTACTCAGGAGACCTGGAAGTAGTGGTGAATGAGAAAGCTACCAATTATAACTTTTAACATTAAAAAGAAAAGGAACAGACAATAAAGCTAACTAAGGACATAGGTTTCAGATCCAGATGAGCAATGTTCCAAATCATTGCTTTCCTACTTGCGTTGGCAAGTCCCTTTATCCAAATCTCAGTGTCCTCCACTCTAATGTGTAGAAAATATCTATCCCTAATGTCAAGAGTACATAATTTATATAATCATGCTCCTACCACTTGAATTTTAGCTTGCTTTTAATTTTTTTCCATTAAAGTTAGCACTTGAATAACTTCAGACATAATGCTTTTTCTTTTCCTTCTGGAGAGAATAAAGCTAGATATTGATAAGGGAAAACCTTGGGATCTGGAGCTTCACTAGGGAAAAGATTTAGGATAGTATCCTAACGCAGGAGTGAGTGTGGGAGAGGAATGCTGTGTGCACCACTAAAGGAATCATTTTCTCTTTCAGAGAAGAGGAAATTCAGGGAATTAAGTATGGATGAACGTCATTAAATTTAATAAGTCATAATGATATGTAAGCCATGAAGACAAATCAAGATATTCTTTTAAACAAAACATATTGTACAGTATTCATAGTAGTCATGCCTATGAAAATTGCTTGGATTTGGAACAGCAGCTTGAGTGACCAGTTACTGCTGTTCTCAAGGTCTCAGAATTTAGGGCCATTTTCCCCAAGCATCTCACATCTCATCCAGGAAGTCAACAGCACACGGGGCATGGATCTCTGGAAAGCGCAGGACGTGAGAGGTGAGGACCTTGCCACCCTTACGGACCTCTTCCACCCTTGCCACTTTCAAGGGCTGACAGAGTGAACCCCTTTCTCCTCCTCAGGACATTTCCACTTCCTCCAATTCCCCTGCTAGAAGGATTCTTTTTAAAAATTTAATTAGGTAATATTTATTTATTGATCGATTTATTTTCATATTTACATCTTTACAATAAAACATTGCAGTTCTCTTTTTTTTGAAGAGCAAGATACTTTACACTTCCTCATTTTTCCTTAGCAGCCAAAAACCAAAATTCATGTTAGCTCTTCTTTGCTACATACTCACCAAGAAGCCTCTACAATGTCACCTTTGTGAGTGTCTTAGTGAAAATGCGGAGACAACCCAAGTCCTTGTTGAAGTCAAAGGAAGTATATTTTGTTGCTGTTCTTTGCCTGAAAGGAATCTCTTACTTCCCTCTGTTTTGTGTAACTTTGCCCAGCTCTGACCTGGAGGTTTGCCCAGTGTCTACAATCCTATGTGGCAGAGACTGTGCATTTTACATAACATTTCCCTTCATTAGGGAACTGCGAAAACGACGCCATTCTGGCAGTTCAAATGTGCTGTTAGCTCAGGTAATATTAGCATTATCCTGGGAGGAAATTTGAAACTCGGTGGTCTCCCGAGTCACTAAAGTTAAAGTTTTAGCAGATTCAACATTACAAGGGATTAGGGAACTATTAAAGGACTACAGAAGTGCTGCTGTTCTCAAGGTCTCCCTGGTTTTGGTGACTTTTCTCTTTGCCTCTATGACTGTGTCTCCTTCCTGACTTCTAGAAAACCGGTATAAAAATAATTTTAAAAGAAAAGATAAGTACCTACATGAAAAAGCAATGAACTAGTAAAAAAGTAAAGATGATTAAAACAATAATGACAGAAAATAAAAGTTAGAAAAGTCAGTTAAAGAAATAAAATGAGACAATAGCAAAGTACTTAACAGTTTAAAAAAGTCAAGGGATAATATCAACTGAAAGAAAATAATATAACTGTATAAATGCACAATTTTATTCTCGAGCAAAATCAAATTATAAAACCTTGAGAAAAATTTAAAAGAATATACATTAACCATAATTTAAAATTAATGAAAATAGTAAAAGAAAAAATGAAATGATAAACTAAAAGACTGAGAACAAGAAATAAATTGAGTGGTAAGGTATTTTAAAAGCAGAAGTTTGTTTTTACCCTGCTGCTCAGAGCTTCGTTAGGGAATTCCTTTCTTGCTGTCTATTTATTTCCTAAGTCATCAGGTGTCATTTTGGCTGGCAATGGGGGGGGGGGTGGAGAGGGGAGGCAACGATTGTGATCGTGCACTCATCTTCCCGTTACATGTATCGTCTGTCCTTTCCAAGAGTCTTGTCGGGCCCAGATGCATGGGGACTTTGTCACATGACTCTCCGGTTTGCACAGACATGTCTGGAAGAACACAGTTTCTACTCAAATTGAGCTCCCCAGCCTGCCCTCACTTCTTCGTCATCTCTCTCCACTCCCCACCAACCTTCAGATTCTACATGAAAACAGAGAAGGTGAGAGCAGGAAGGGTAAGTCCTTACTAAGATGAGCCTTGGGAGACAAACTATGTGTTATTGCCAAGAAGAATGTGCCACTGAGAAAGCCAGTGCTGACTCCTGTCCCTGCATCTTCTTTCTCCACCTTGAGTTTCCAGGAACGTAGTGAGTTTCCAGGAGTGTATGTTTGCCCAGGAGCCCTGAGAAACAGGTCAATGTCCCGGTCTAATCTCAAAACAGAAAAATGATGCTCAGGGGTTGACTGTAGCCCCGAATTAGTCCTGCAGCTCCAGTGCAGCCCTAATCACACTGGGATGAAGGATGCAGAGTCTCAGGGCCCTCCACCCATTCCTATCCATTAATCCTTTCTCCCCCAAAGGCATACAAGGGAGCAGGCAATCTAAAGTCACACAAATGACACATGGAAAGCCTCAGGACAAATTTCCGAGCTCCTTCTCCTCCCCAATTGCTATGCCCAGATACCGCCTACAAGGAAATGCTGGAGCCACCACAAGCTGCACTAGAGCAGTAGGAGGAGGCCCTGGAAGGCACCAGCCTGGTGGCAGCAGTGTGGCCACGTCCAAGGGGCCCTCAGCACAGCAGTGCCATTTCAGAGGCTGACCAGAGAGTGGCTGCTTTGATACTCTAAAGCAACCTCCTTTTCCTTGATAACAGGAACCACCAAGAGGGAGAGTGACAATATGTGTATTTACATATTGGTACTTAGTGAAGAAAGTGAACAACCACATGAATTTGTTCATGAATATACATAAGACACCTCCTTAGGACTCCAAGGAATGAATGAGGGAGGGTACATGGCAGGGCCTTGAAGACCTGTAAAAATTGGAGGGTGGTAAAAAAGCCAACAAAATACTCCTTTCTGTCCCATTTTTGCTCGAAGTGTGCTATGGCTAGGGAAAATGCACAAAGGCATAGGAAAGGTAACTTAAAATGACAGTAGCCTGAAGTCGACGATTGAGATGAAGTCTGATACAAATTGCCCATCTTATAATAATTCCTCAGCCCTCAATTCTCTGTCCTTAAGATTTTATTTCCTAGGGAATCACTCTCTTCCATGATATAATATCATCTTTCCCCTACCAGTTTGCAAAGAAAAAGGATACTTTTTATACTTGCAGATAACTTGGAGACGGTCCAGAAGATCATAACAAAAATGGGATGTTAAAATGAGCAATTAGAAAATGTTAAAGGAATCAGAGTGATGTGTCCTTGAGAAAAGAAAAGTAAGGATGCCTTCATGAGAAATTCAGGTATTTCCTTGTCAGTCCTAAATGAGAGTTTTTGATTAGCTAAAAGGGGTACAGAGAGGGGATGTGGAGGAATATTAATGGAGTTGGGTGTACCCTGAAGGCTCTTTCTAGCAAACAGTGAAAAAAATAATAATCAAAGAATCAACAACCAAAACTAAGTGTTATGTGCTACAATTTATCTTTTTTTGAAAACAAAAGACATTAAAACTGTACATTAAACTCTTCAAAATTTAGAAAGCAGATTAGATAACATTTGAAACTTGGGGAGAGAAATGTACTATTATTAGAGGCATATTAAATAATATGAACTATTATTATTCTTCAGATCTATGAGAGGTGCTATAGAGAAACATCTAGAACAGTACAAAAGGCAATCTCTGGGACAAAGCAGGAAAGAAATATATTACTAAACTTATTCCAAAAGAAAATCATTTGCTATATGTAGAAAAATATATGAATACAATATCTGGAAAATAAAAAGAATTCCTGAACTGACATAAAGTTCAGAGCCCGGGGCTCAGCAAGCCTGTCAAACTTCTTTTTAATATAAAAGAGAAAGAATTGGTCATGGAATATTCTTCCTTAGGCAATTATATATTTCACATGACTGTTAGGCAGCTGTCAGTGTCAGTAATGACACTATGAAAATGGAAATCTTAAAAAAAAAGGTCCTGTTTATATTGATAAAAAAAACTCTACTAACCAAGTGAAGGATGCACATTAATGAGAAAATTTATGAGTAGTGAACCAAATACACAATTCTTTATTATCCTTGAATTTCCCCCAAGAAAATTCTGATAAAAAGAAAGTAAATCTGAATTTGTGGTCGAAGATGAGAGAGAATATCAGATTTGAGTCAAAAGGGATGACCTTTTCACTCTCCTCATTCTTCATAACCATGAATGCAAGTTCACTAATAAAGATTTACAGCAAAACCTCATCTTTTTCATGTCTTCTTACTCATAGCACTAGGCAAGGAAGGAACATCCAATGACAGGTGGGGAACAGTCTGAATCAAGCCCTTGCCTGCCCGGACAGGTGAATTTCTGCATTTAGCCACGTTTGTTTGGTCCGGTTTTAAAGAGCTCCATCGTTACAACTCCAAAATCTCCTCAGTAGTGGGTTCCCATTTTGAGTTCTCCCTGTAGTCTAACTGTTAGTATTTGCATATAATGTCCTCTTGATTAAATACAGGCTGGTCTGTGTAGTTGCTGTTTCATTTTCTCTTTGCCAGGAGAAATAGTAATAATTCCTTTAATCTTTCTTCAGTTATTCTGGTCTAGAACTCATCAACATTCATAGGATCTCATGGTTTTTAAGGAAACAGACTGAGACACTGTCCTGCCAAAGGGCCCAGGGAAATATTAATAAGGCAAATAGCTTCGCACTACTGTGCATTTGGGGTTTGCTTATTTAACGGGGCTACATTGCTGGTCAAATTTAACTCTCTCAAAACAGCTGGGTACTATTCATGATGGTTGGTTAATAGATCCGGTTACCTGAGAAAGAGGCACCCTTTTTAAAAATAAAAATCCACATTAGCGCAAATCGCATAACACTGAAAATATCATAAATAGACATGAACTCATGAGATACATTCTTATATTTATACACAGAAGCAAAGCATTACTTAAAACCATTGTTAACGCTAACAATAAAAGTGGAAAAGGAAACAAAATTTGTAAACGTTCTCCTTTCCTCCTGTGGTTTTTCAATTCTTTCTCTCTCATGCCAGACATCCCTCTCCTCAGACTCCAATGCTTACCACCGAAGCATTGTCCAAGAAAGTGGTCAGATTCGGTCCAGAGCACCCACCCAGGGCCTGCTTTTGTGCCCTGCCTACTCTACCCTGAGGCAGAATGCAAGTCAGCACCGCACAGCACAGCTTCCAGGTGGGAAACCGCCATGTACTACAGATATGTTCATTCATGTTCCAGTATGATAAAATTCTGGAACAAACAAACACAGATTGGGCTTTCATTTTCTATCGAGTGGCATATAGCTGCAGTCTCTTTTCTTCCCCCGGCCTCCGGGCCATGCCCTCCACGTGGCCCATGTCAGTTTGTCCACTGCCCCTTCACACTACACTTGACCTTGTGAGTCTATGATCCCTCCATCCGGTGTACTCTCCTCCCCTAGTTTGCCAACATCACTCATCTGACACCTTTACATAAAGACCTCTTCAAGCTCTACCTCTAGGATATGACTTTTTTTCTCATTAAATAAAAATAAAGCTCCTTCTCAATTAATGGCAAAGAGCAACTTTTTATATCCTAACCTATTGTACATTATAACCCTTAATCCTGTCCTTTCTGTTTGCTTTATGCTTTAATTTCAGCATATAATCTCTCAGCGGCTTGTTATCAGTTTCCTCAGCCTATTGTCATCTGTTTTCAATTGTAAACTTTAAAGAGCAGCAGGGAGCGTGGCTGTGAACCGCTCTGTATGGTATCCAGCACCGCACCACACAGAGGTCAATGTCGACTGGATGTTCATTAATGACAGTGTGCAGGAGGTTCTGTCTTCCCAGTTCTGTCTCTTATTGAACTGCCCACTAGTGCAAGAGTGTTTAGGAAAATTTTTTTTGTTAGAGTCTAATCATAATACCACAGCACTCTCTGACTCTTTGTGCCATGCCCTACGCTGGCTCTGGCATTTGAGTGAGGGGCAAAGGAGAGAGAAGGCCAATGTCTCACGTTAGGCAATGATATAGAGGGTTTGGGACGTGGTGTTTTATTGGTGTGGAGTTGCAATTCTATTTGAGTTACACCAAACGCTCCTCTGCAAAAGGCCTTCCTTCCTTCCCTCTTTTCACTAGATCCATTCAGCTTTGAACAATTACAATGCAGAAGATTTTATGTCACCAAAGACATAATTAGGTGGTGAATGTAAGAAATAACAGTTTGGTGCAAGTTTCTATAGAAAATGTATTTTGCATTGTCATCTCAAATACCTTTCTTTACCTTGCCTTGAAAGAAAAGCTCTTTCAAAAAAGCATTTGGCTTTTTATTATCTATCTGTTTAGCCATCGGCTCCTGGTACATGCATGTATGGGTTCTGTGAGTTAACAGAAACAACCCTTTTTGTTTCTCTTAAAGATATCTAAGTCAAGTTTCAAGTAGCCAATTAGCTTTTTGACCTAAGCTTTGTTGGCTGCAGAAAGCCTGAATCCCAGGAACATTTGGTTCTCAAGGCATTTGGATCTAGGAAGAAAGATTCAGTGCCAGCACCAATCAGAATGGCTGCCAGTTGTTATTCTTCTTCACAACTGGCGGCCATTTCCAGCACTGTTACGGAGCCGTGATCAATCTCTGCACCTGTCTATCAGTGGATGTTCATAGAGAGAGCAGTGTGGACTGCATCTGCAGATACCACATGTAACTAAAGGGGACAGAGGGAGAGGGAGGCTGCACCCCCCCCCCCCAGATATGTAAGTGAGAAAGGCTACAGGGAGAGAAAAAAATGCAGGAAAATATGCAACAGCTAGGTATATGCTATAATATGAAGTCAGAATAAAGAGGAAAAGAATAATCTATACTAACTAGGATGTTTATTGTCAGAATTCACAATCTCTACCCCACACATGAACTTAGTCCTTAACCCCTGAACAGATTATCTGAATGTTTCATGGGTTTGTCTTGCCTTTGCAACAATATTTCAAGCTTCCTGTGAAAACAGAGTCTTCTTATATTTATATATCCCATTTCCTATGTTGTTAGACTCCTTCTGTGCCTACAGTTATGTGTTAGTGTGTAAGAACTTAGCATGTTAATTGTTTTGCATGGGTCTTTTTTTTTCTGTAAATCTGTTATCAACTATTGTTATTAACAAGTAATCATTATGATACTAGAAGAAATTGTAATATGTGGTTAAGCAAGAATCCATAAAATGTTGATTATATATACCTGTATGTTATTAATTAATATGTTTGTGGATGCTATAACTCTTTCTTGAAACCTAGAACAAGAAATTCTAAGTAAAATATCAGACTCTATTTAAAAATATTTCTTTTTTATCTCTGCAAATGCATATATTTATGTCTCTGATACATTTAATATAAGGTGCAATGTATGATTCCTGAAGCCCTTTAAGTCTGTGTTGAAAGCCGAGTTCACATTGCTGGAAATTTCTATTTAATTGCCCTGTGATGAACTTAGCTCCTCAGTGCTGCTCTCTCAGTGAGCTTAGACTGCTTTACATACTCAATCAATAAAGTTAACAGTTTAATGTCCCTTCTCTTACTTCATAGTGCTTTTTTATAAGAATTCTTTTCAACTTCTGTGTTCAATAAAATTCCTTTGAACAAATGGATTCATGTTAGTTTAAAATTGGAATTGGGGGAAAAAGCATTTTCTAAAATCTTAACTCTAACAAGATGTCTGATATAGTTGAAAGATCAAACGGTCTGACAGAAAGAGTAGAAACACAGACATATTTCAAATTTAACAAAACATTAAAAATATTCCACATCTGCCCAGGGATCTCAGTGCTCCACTAATACCAGTCAAATCAGATCAAGCAATAGCATTTTGGGAAAAAAAGAAATATATATACACATATATATAGATGCAGAGAAAAAAATATCTATCTGTCCATCTACATTTCTTGAGATTACAACCATATGGATTTTTAAAGGGAAATGGAGAGTATAGCAAAAATTGTTCTGGAACTTTTGTGCATAGAATATTCAAAGACTACATTCAGATGTATTATTTGACTTGATTAACACAATATCTGTAGACTCTCCTCTAAAAAAGCAAGTTCAGACATAGGTATTATTTTCAAGACAGCCTACAGTTCAGTTCTTCATTTGATAAAACTTAGTCCAAAAGATGGTAAGTTTTATATCTTTCAAGGTTAAACTATGTATTTCTTATACAATAAAAACATTTGTTTTATCAATTCTACCAGAGCCTAATATGAATTGAGGCAGAATTCTTCTCAATAAAGTCTCACCACTTACAGATTTTTATCATATTTTCTAATGAAAAAGTAACAAAGACTTCTGAAGACTCACTTAAGGAAGAAACAAAAGATCATCTTAATTGAATAACATTTTAATAAATAGATGTTCATTATTTCTGTTTTGTAATATACTCTTTTTATCTGGATGGAAACAAAGATATGAGCCATCCCATAGAATTCAGAATTCTATAATTAATTAACATGCTGACTGCTATGGCCTGGATGTTGATGTCCCTCCAACAGTCATATGTTGGAACCTAACCCCCAAGGTGATATATTAAGAGATGGGGCCTTTGGGAGGTTATCTGATCATAAGGACTCTGCCCTCATGGGTGGAATTAGTGCCCTTATAAAAGGTCCATGGGAGTGAGTTTATTCCCTTCTGCCACACGAGGAAGCAGAAGAGAGTGAGCCTTCACCAGACACCAAATCTGTTGGCACCTTGATCTCGGATGTCCCAGCCTCTGGAACTGTGAGAAATAAATTCCTATTATCTATAAATTACCCAGTATAGGGTATTTTGTTATAGTAGCCCAAGTGGACTAAGACACTGACCATTAAATGTTCCAAGCCATATTCTTGAGACCATACAGTTTCACAATCATTTGGGTCAGTAAACCAGCGTAGAGGAAACCTCTGCACAACTTGGTGAAGTGATGAAGTTGGTCTTCAGCATCCTCCATTACTCCTTCTGTGCACACACTTCCCTCTTAGTGATCACTACTGTAGTCCTCCCGTGGGCAATTCAGTGGTCCAAATGTTGCTCTAACCTTCCTCAATGAGAGCTATTTATTTCTCACCTTCAAAACTTGGCAATTTCATGTCTAAATCCCTTAGAATCGTACTGGAAAACAAAACTAAACTGGTAAGTTAACTGGCTTTAAAATTCGGATGGTTTAAAATAGTTTCCTCCGATATTCTTCCTCCCAGATGATTGGCCCATCATAAAAGTAAGAGATTAAGTACTGTGGAGACTTCAGGCATGAAGGCAGAAAAATGAGGTGGTATTTTGGGGCAAGAGTTTCAGTGCTCACGAAATCAAAACAATAAAGAGGGCTACTCTTTCAAGGAGTCATACTTTTTACATGGATGCTGGGCCTTAAGGAAGGTTAAGACTTGCCAATCCTTACCATTTATTATTGCTTTTGTTGCAATTGCAATTTCTTATACAATAGCAACCACCCCAGGTGACTGTGACCAGCTAACTTAGCACTATTGGAGTTTGGAGGTGGAGGTTCCTCCATGACTAACTCATAATGTAAAACATTAGGTTCAAAACCTTGCTAAGAAGTTCTTAACCTTCCCCTGGCTTTGATTCCAATCTTGTAGGCATGAGTTTCTGCCATCCTGCTTTCCTCTCTGAGCGCTTTAGCTTCTCTAGCCTCACCTGACCAAGAGAAGCTGGCTGGCTAGCACTTGTCCCCAGAGGTTTGCTAAAAAGTGAAGGATAAAAGAGCAGAAGATTTATTTTTAGACTTTTGTATGCCTTTAATGAGGAAAAAGGAGTTTTGTACAACACCACAGGTCCATATACTGACAGCAAGGAAGCATACCTTCCTATGGCATCAAATCCTTGCTGCAAGCAGAATTCTAGCAAATAAGGAATAGAAGAAACAGTCCTCTTTGCTGTAATGTTACTCGTCATTATTTTCTTGGTGGAGTTTAGAAGTGGCATGTGGAGATAAAACCACAAAGCACGATTTCAGGAAGACCACATAACTACCTTGAAGCCAAGTCAACTTCTGCAATGACTACAACACGTCTGCAGTTCAGTGTCAATAAAATATGAGATTATCAAGTTGCCTTTGATTATAAAATAAATTGAATAGGAAGTTAATTCTCAATCTGAGAAGTACAAAGCCAAAAGGCTCCTGTTATGTTAATCATTCATTCACTATATACTAACAGAATACCTTCTTTGTGCAGTACTCTTTATGATGAGATTTAGATACACTAACTCATTTAACCTTCAAAATAACCCCATGAGATCAACATGGGACTGAGAGAACGTATGTAACTTGCCAGTACTCATAACTATTCAGGATATTTATAATAGATGTGTAAAACATATTTCTTGCCCTTGAAAATTTTCATTTGGAGAAAAATTCCATTTTAGAATTTTAATCATTTAAGGCAGAGATTATGCACTTTCTATATTCTATCATCTACTCCTGGCACAGCATGTGGAAACTAATATATATTAAGAAAATATTTGAGGTAATAATAGAATAATTAATATAATAACTCATCTTGAGAAGAGGGCCAAGTACCTAAGAAAGACATGTAAATTGTTAAAGGGCCTCTGTGTGGGGGTAGATGAAGACGACTAGGACTCTTTAGTTCAATATATCTCTCAATTTTTAATTAAAGTCTATTTAAAAATAAATAAATAAATACAATGAGGAGCTACAGAAGATTCTGACATGAAAAAAAAATCATCTGTTTAAAGTGAATGGGACTAATCTCAAATGCTTTTTGATGGCATTGCTTTTTAAAGGCATCATTATGTTACTTTGATTGTTAAGTTCTAGTTTTCCCTTGAGAGATAAATCAAGGAATCCAAAATTTTCTGGGATAGGATTCTAAAAGATTATCACATAAATATCAAATTTTTATAGAAGTTTCAGGATGGGAAATAATTAAGGAATAACCTAAAAATTATGAATCAGGATTTAGGATCCTGTTATTCTGTTTTTAAAAATGTCTGATGACATTTCTCTTACAGAAGAAAACCAAATGCCTTGGCTTAGTATTCAAGTCCCATTACAATATAATGCCTTCATCCAAAACAAAACTCAAAAGCCACCTCTCCTTTAAAGCCTTCCTAGATTCTCCCAGAGAATTAATTTTCTCTGCCTTCCCTGGTACAGCTACTTACCATGCAGTAATACATTTTTTACAATGCTTAATATAATACTCTGCTTTGTATGAGAACATTCTGCATTGTCTCCACATTTCATTTTTAGGTGCAGCAACTAACACATGCAAAATGACCAAGAAATGTTTTTTGAATAAAAACAATTTGGAAATGAATAGATGTAAAGCATTTTTAAAGATATGAGTACATAAAAATCTAAGTATCAATTTTCTGTGTTAATGGTATATACAGCTTGCTTTGCTGCAATATAATACAACGAAGATAATGCATCTTTCAACCATTCTTGGGAAGGGCTCTTTAGAAATTCATAAACTGAACTGATCTCACTTCAACACCTTTTTGTTTTTACTTTCTGATAAAGATACTAACAAGAAAAGAAATGATCATATGGTAGCCAAAAGCTTCAGAAAGTATAATCATAGTGGACCAAAATAACTGACAAACTGAGTCACAAGACTCTGATTACCTAAAAGTGTGGGCAGGCTGGAGTACAGAGAAACACCTGAATGAGATGAAAGGACAAAATTGTAGAAGAGACACTTGGATGGGATCAGTGCAGAAAGGAAATGATGGGAAGGAAACTCTGCCATGTCATTTCCCCCCCCCCACATCTTGGGAGTTCATGTTTCGAACAAAAGTGGCTTCTGTAATAAACAGTGAAACAGTTACTACCCATTGAGGCCCTGCTGTGTGGCCGGTTCTGTTAGATTTTGAAATCACTGAAAGGTTTGGCTGCAAGGAAGTTGTTATTTAGGTTCCATGAAAGATAACATGGGAATAGGATTTACCGAAACCAATTCCGTGATCAGAATCCTTTCCTGTATTAAAGATTGCTAAACTAAATACAGCTGTGTTTGGCAAGCACCAACATGTATGAAAGGAACGTTTCATCGATACCTAAGAGGACAAAGAGAGAAAGTGTGAGAATGAACTCTTGGACAATTTTTAAATGACACCTAATATCAAAACATTCTCTTAATTTTTCCTATAAGCCTCTTTTCCAATCAAAACACTACAAAAGTTATTACAATATTTAAATTGCCTGATATGGGCATTGGCTTTTCTCCATTCCTTTGGATGCTTTTCCACTTTGTGCCTCCATTTTGACTCACATAAAATGAGAATATCTGCCAAACTCCAGTAGAGTGTCGGGCAGGAAAAGATTTCTTTTCCTCATCCATCACTAGGTTCATGGCTGAGGCCCCTGTAACAAAAGACAGATTAACAAGAGAAAAGCATACAAATTCATTTAATATAAGTGTTATATGACACAAGAGCCTTCAGAAATGAAGACTCAAATAAACAGGTAAACCTGTATACTTTTATTCTGGGTTTGATGAGGAAGCAGACGGTAATAGAGAAATATGATTGGATATGAAAGCATGATCTAACGGTAATAAACTGTAGGGAATGTAGCAAGGCTTGTTCATTCAGATTCTTCTCTGTGTCCTTGTGTCTTCCAAGATAACGATGTTCCTTTCCTCTGGGAAAGGAACTAAAGAGGGTCTTACAACAGGCCTCGGAGAGAAGCGTGACGAGAAGGTGGGAGTGATCTCGTGATTTCTGCTGTTTTCTCAAATGTCGAGGTGCCGTATTTTGGGGTAGTGTGTCCTGAACCCCATCATTAGCATTGCAGTGAGGACCAAACAGACATATGAGATAAACGTGCATACAAGAGTAATAAATTTTAAAAACACATGAACAATTATGTTTAGTCATATTGTAATTTATTGTTTGAAGATACTAATGACCCCAAAAAGGAGCAATAGAATGAAACAAGAGATGTACATCATTTAGAAATCAATCAATTATATCTCACTTTGTCTAGAAATAACATTATAAAGGAAGTGAAATATAACATTGTCCATAGTACTTATGGGCTAGAAAAATGAGCTTCAGCCTGCCTTTAAATTATGAATCAGGCTATTTAAATACTTGTTCAATTATTTGGAGAGGGAGGAAAAACCTTTATTCTACGGCTTTCCATTTTGTATGCAAGCTGATATAGTAGGGATTCCCATTTCACATAAGAGCTATATGAAGTTTAGGTTACTTCCGGAAAAATCATACCCTATGCATCTTTAAAGGAAACAATAGAGGCATAAAATCATGAATGGTTTTTGTTTTCCCCAGAAACTAACTTTGGGCTGAGAAAAACATTGGTTATGTTTATATGTCACCAAAACAGGCTACTGATTTCTTTTAAGTCAGCTAAAAAAGTTACTTAGCATTGTTTAAAGAAAAACAAAAAGAAACTCAATTAGTTGGACTGATTAACTGCTTTATTTCATTTTGCTCTGTTTCTTAATCCAGTCAATTAGCCCTGGTTACCTAAGCTGAGTGAACTTGCCTTAAAAGGAAAGAACTAGTGTGGTTGAGGGGTATTAAGAAGGTAGCCTTCCCCTCAGCACAGTCCATGATTTAACCCTGCAGGAAATAGGAACTAGCTCTGTGAGATACTGAAAAAGCAAGACTATTGCACCATAACAGAAAATGGAAAGAAAGACAAGGAATTGCCTGAGAATTGTCTTCAACAAATTAATGAGGAAAAATAAAAGGAAAAGAAGAAATACCATAAAATTGAGAGGTGATACTCCTCCTCCTTGCATAGCAATTGTTATGTTAATTGTTACATTTAGTGCAGCGAAAAAAAGATTAAATAATCTATAATGAGCTAAGAAATTATTGATATTATCTCTTTCCATTAGGAGGGTTTTGTTTACTATTGGTTTTGAACTGTTGTTTCTACTTTACAAGTTAATAAATGTATGAATATTAGAAGGTAACTGTAAATATTTTGAAGTCCTCCAAAATTATATGAATATAGTTACAATATACATCATATCCACTAAAGGAAATGTGTACAATAAAGCAAAAAAAAACTTGTCTCTTAAGCTTTTTTTTTTTTTTTTTTGTATTTAACCTCATAGCCCTGATTTTAGAATAATAGTTACCTTTTGTTTAATTTATCCTTCTTGGCTACAGTGAGGGTAATTCAGAAAAATTGAAATGAATTTTGAAGATGACGCCTACATCGATCTTGATGATTTAGGGAGGTTGGCTTATCCCTTCTTTCATGCAGGATTATCTTTAATGTTTTCCAGGGAATCCAAGTGCATCCATGCAGTGTCCCCCTAAATCTTTTTTCTTTACAAAATAACCAGCCAGAATTCTTGGGATGGGCTATAAGAGAGGCAGAGACATTAGGATTCTCTAATGCACTAATTGATTTAGCAGCAGTTTAAAACAATGTTGAGCATTGTCAACGATGCTCCTTTGAGGTATTAAATCAAGTTTCCCAAGATGGATTGCATGCTAACCACATACTATCTAAAAATCTCAAGGGCTGTTTATTGTTCTACAATTTATGATCGCCTTGTTAGAGGATTGCACATCAGCTTCCCTTGAGCCTAGGAAGAAACAGAGACAAATAGCATGCAAACTATATTGAACAATTCATTATATTATATTGTAGAAACCTAAGCACAGTGTGGAGATAACCCTTTTATGCACGCTGCCTTATTGAACAGTAATCACTCTGTAATGCTTTAGATATTTAAATCATATTTATAATAACACATATTAATGTAACATCCCTCATAAAGTTCTCAAGGCATTTTATGGGGTATATAAACCATGGAAAAATACAAAATTTTAAAATGCAGATATACCTACCCTGGGGTCTTTGAGGCAACCTAATGAGGAATATATACAAAATCCCAGGCTGACAGCTTAACTATTTAAATAGCATATAGAATAACTCAAACACATTTTAAGATATTGCTGGTTACGAACTCATTCTTTATCTAAATATTTGGCCAGGTTGTGTAAGTGCTTATTTTCAGTTTTACTGTTATGGGTAGGAAGAAAAAGGGATTAAAAATGTTTAGAACATTTTCAATCAAAGCTTTCAAATTCACATGCCTGAAAATCAATCACTGATTTGGGTTTATGTATTCTGTAAAATTACATTATTAGAGTCATGGGGTTAATTTTAAGGCAAACCAAGGCATTTATCTTGGCATGGCTTGCCTCGATTTAGTATAGTGTTGTGCATCTATGCGTCTGATAGATAATTCAATAATTAGTTGTGGACTAATGAATCTGTTTATCTTCAAGGAAACAAAGTAAAGAGTCTTGGGGTTTCATGAGGATATTCTATCCCTTTCACAATATGAGAGGTAAGCCATAGGAGGTCTAAATTGATCTAGTGATTCACTTGAATTTCTCTCTTTGTTTTTAATGCAATGTTGCATTTATGCAGCATTGCTAGGGGGATTGCTCTCCAGTCCTGAATGTTCATTCAGCAAGGACATCACCATTTAGTGGTCAGTTTACAATCAACGTAACTATGTAAGTGGTAGTATTTAATGCACTGGGTTTTTTTTTTTTCCCCAGTATTTTCGTGTTTGTAGCATTCAAGGCAGAAATAATAAGTTAAAGCATATTCTATTTTTATTTATTTATAGTTATCCTGCTTTCATATGAATGAGACATATAATTCATTTTCTAAAGCCTAACAGTTTCAAAAGTCACGGAGGAAAGGAAATAAGAACAGAACATTCTGACAATAGGCCAGTCAAATCATTAGTAGTAATACTACCAATTGCAACCTTTCACTTCCCTTTATTGCACTTGGTTTGTGTCTATTGTATACATACTTTATTCAGAGGCTAGGAATACATCGAGTGTTCTGAGAAAGGAATAGAATAAATACAGGATAACCAACTCCCAAGTTCTTCGATAGTTGTTCCAGGGTCGGAAACCTTTCTTGACAACATCATCTGCAAGACATTAGTACAACTTAGAATGTTTCACATGAAGGACACATTATAGTGTGAATAAATGGTTTCCTTTTTGTTGGAAAAGAATGGAACCTAGTAGGAACCAGATATTAGCAATGACATTCAATTGTTTAGATACAATGAAAAATTTCTTAATGATATCCCACAGGCTGTCTGGTTCTGTGTTCTTAATTTTTAAGAAAGCTGTTAAATCCAGAAGTCTGCTCACCAATATCGCCATACTCTGTTTAAGTTGCAGTGCAAAACTCTTTTTATGAAAATAGGGCTTTCTGGAAATACAACTAAGCTTAGCTCAAACTGGAAAAGACTCTTTCCTTAGTATAGGTGAGTACATCCCTGTTTTAACCGGAACTGTCTAGGCCACTTATCTCCAATTTTCTTAAGTTTGGAACTCAAGTCTTTGGTATCAAAGCATAAAATGACAGGAAAGATTAAAAATACGTCCAGGAGTCCTGTAACTTAATAAACGCAGTTCACTCCAGATCTTCATTTTATACTATTCCTGAGAATGCCTACCTATTGTATTTACTGTGATTCATTCAACAACTATTTATTGAGGTCTTACTAGGTGTAGGCTTCTGTGTTAGGTATTGGAAATTCAACAGTGAACAGAGAATCCCTGACTGAATACGACTTCCAGTCTAAGTATGTTGAATTTCCAGATGATTAGATGATTTGAGGGAAAAAAAGATATATAGATAATATATATACAGACATAGATGTAGATGTAGATTTCCAAAGTAGTCTTATGTCTGTTCGAATAAGTACATTGGATAACATGAGCTGACATGTGGTTTTTTATTTTAAACAATTAGTCAATCTTCCTCCTGCACTTATAATTAAGAACACTTCAAACAATGTTACTCAAATTAAAGGGAGTGACAGACATTTCATTAAGTATTCTTCCTGCATACACACGCTGAGGGTGCTAGACAGGCTCAAGTTCTATGGAAGTCGGCCTGATAGATTCTGGTAGCTCTGGCTTCTTCCCAATGCCAGTGTCACTCTTACTCTTTTTAAAGTTCTCCAATAACCACTATGGACACGCAATTATCCATCAAAAATCAGTCAGAGAGACTTTTGGTAATAGATTTTCACCTGGTGCTCTGTTTGTGGACAGTACTCCAGAGAAACTATGCATAATTAGAATGTTCGCAGAATGATGGTTGGTCAACAAATTAGTTCCAAATCTGGTCTCCACATCGTAACTCTTTTTGAAAGGCCCTTGTTTCTCTTTCAACCAACCCAGAGTCAGCCTCCTTGCTTTATCACATGACACTTTTTAAAATGTTTTAATTCAACTGTAATATTCTTAATCTTCTCTCTGTGAGACCAAGTGAATTGAGCTTCAAGCAAACCGACATCATTTGGTGTGCTTCAGAGATTCCCCAACATTATGGTGACCCTTTTCTTTCTGATCCAATTTAGGTACTTCCACATTGCTCTACTCTGGAGGGATATTATTAATGAAACTTCTGAGGTAGAGAACTTGTCATATTGTCTTTGGTTTTGTCCAGTCACCTGGAATCTTTCCATAAATTTTCCATAATAATTTGACCAATAATGACAAAAGGTTATATAAGAGTGGTTAAAAATGTGGGCTCTGAGGGCCAGGCGCAGTGGCTCACGCCTGTAATCCTAGCACTCTGGGAGGCCGAGGCAGGTGGATCACTCGAGGTCGGGAGTTCAAGACCAGCCTGAGCAAGAGCGAGACCCCATCTCTACTAAAAATGCAAAGAAATTATCTGGCCAACTAAAAATATATAGGAAAAAAAAAATGAGCCGGGCGTGGTGGCGCATGCCTGTAGTCCCAGCTACTCGGGAGGCTGAGGCAGGAGGATCGCTTAAAGCCCAGGAGTTTGAGGTTGCTGTGAGCTAGGCTGACGCCATGGCACTCTAGCCCCGGCAACAGAGCGAGACTTTGTCTCAAAAAAAAAAAAAAAAAAAAAAAAAAGTGGGCTCTGGGATTAGACTTCCTGGATTCAGATCTGAACTCTGCTGATTAGTAGCTCTGTAACCCTGAACCAGTTGATTAACTTCTCTGGCACTATTTCTGAATATGTAAAATGGGGGTGATAAGTACAAAACCTAGCTCATATGATTGCTGTGAGAGAGACTGCAATAACTGAGATAAGGTGATAAAGGCCTACATAGGAACTGAAATACAGTAAACACTGTAAGAAATGTTAGCTACACATTTTTATTAATACCAAGGATATTTCCAGAAATGGCAAATAATCTTGTACCTAATTCAAATAATCAAATTTTTTTCACTCTGATTTTTTTAAAATTAAAATATCTGTTTTTTCAGACATGATGTCTAAAATGATGCAGTTCTGATGAGTCCTTTGTGAAATTGACTTGTGATTTACTTTAACACTTGGAAACTCTGTTGAACTTCGAACATGATAGCTCATTCCAAATGTTACAGCATAATTGTTTTATATGACATTGTCCTAAGTGTATACAGGTTGGATTCACATTTCTTATGTATAGTTATTTTCACAGGCCTGAAAGACATTTAGAAACATAATTTCATTTCCTTCCCAAAATAGTCCCTGAGTTTAAATGAGAAAGATGGCAATAATCCATATTTAGTAGGTGGGGAAACTGAGGAATTAAAGATTTAAGTGAGTTGTGATCACTTTGCCACTTAAAAGCATAATGACTATTATAAAAAATGTTCCTGTTTCCTGTACAGTTTGAGTGCTGTTGCTCCTAAGACTATTTCAAATAAGAAATCATATGTACTCCATAAATCCTAAAAGATTAGCTTATAGAGGAAATGAGCAAAACATCAGGTAAAGAAATAAAGTAATTGGCATTGGTTAAAGCTTAAAGGAAATAGGACACAGGCTGCCAAAAAACCAAAAAGAAATGACATAAAAAGTAGTTAAACAAGGGATATTAAAATATCAGCAGTAAGAGCGAACACAAAGTGAAAACTGAGTGTGAAATTTGTGTGACTTTGAAGAGGCCAAGATATTAAATTTGTCTGAAAAAAAAAATCTCTTTAGTATAAAAGAAGAAATTTGGCTGCCAAGTGATGAAATCTTGCAAAAATATATTTCAACTAAAAGCCTGTTTGCAAAGTACACTTTTACTTGAATGTAGATCAGTATGTCCAGATTGATACTATGGGTATCAATGTAAATGGCAAGCGCATTTTCTAAGCTTCTTACAATTATGTTAGAAGTCTCATCTAGTCACAGAATGTTCTAGGAACTGTCTCCTTGGTTGATATTTCCCTTTTCAATCTCTCATAGTAAGTATTTAGGTAGAAGTACCTATTTGGAGTTACCTTCTGATGTGTCTCAATGAAAAAGCTGGAAGGTTTAAGTAACCCAGTGACCTCACTGTTCCAGATGATTAGAAAGTTGCAAAATTGCCATTCTGTTTATCCATGAAATGACTTGTGTTAGGAGAGTTACACTTTGCGCATTTTAACATGCAACCTGACTATTCCTTTAGGTAACCTAATTTTTAGATTCAATCAAAAGAACCAATTATTATGTATGTGGACACGTATAACACATGTGCATTAAATCAGGTATTACTTAATATTGAGGTTCCTGGTGGACATATTATCCTGGATCAAGGTTGCAAATCCATAATATAAGAATCTGAAAACTTGGTTTACAACTTTGTTATGACAATTTCAATGAGTCACTTCATTTCCCTTAGTCTTTATGTCCTCATTTTTAAAATGTTCTATCAGTCAGGATAGGATACGTTATGCTACAGTGACAAATAAGCACCGACAACTAATGATTCTTTATGGTTGTTTCTCAAGGACCCAGGCTTATGGAAGCTGTATGTTTGCACTTTCATAATTGCTGCAGGAGAAGAACATTTGCACTGGCAATGAAATATTTCTGCCTGGAAGTGATACATGTCCCTTCTGCTCAGATTTCATTAGTTGAAGCAAGTCACATGGCTACATCTAATTTCAAAGGGGCGGGGAAATGCAATTCTATCATATGCCTGAAAGGAGAAGAGCTAGATTATTACAATTAGTTCTATTAGCTATAATAATCAGCTCTCTGGAAGAAATGAAATTATTTATTTGAAAATGTTCGGAATATAATATACTTAATCAATGACTATGTTTTGTTTGTATTTTTAAAGAAAATAGAAATTCAATATCAGAAGAATGTTATTATACAAAGTAGAGTGTCTGAATATGTCTAACAACATTTTAAGTTGAGATTTTATTATAATTTTACATCACTCTTATGCACAAAGGCTAAGGGCTGTCTAAAACCATGAAACAGCTCTATTTTTTCAAATTAAGGTACATTATTTAACCTGCAAAGTTTAAAATTATAAATTAAAAACATTAATGTTAAAGAAACAAGGTGAAAAAATTGAAAAGCTTTTTTTCTCCAGTCTACTTGTAGATGTGGACCTACCTTTCTACCTCCTCATGATCTATGTTTGTATCTGTAAAGTAAATTAGAGAATGGGGGAAATTCAAACAAAAACTTACTTTTGCTTCATTTTTCTGCAGACAGAATTACCAGGATAAACGACAGCAAAAATTAGTCAGAGGGCTATGTTTAAAAAGAAAATGAGCTGCTTTCCTTGGTTTGAAAGTCACCAAATCCCTCCTATTTCTGTCTCTTTAGTTTCCAGTGCAATGAAAGCTTCAAGCATGTAGAGAGAAAAACAACAGGGCATCTCACCCAAAGAGATCAACCTCCGCAGTAGGTAAAGGTTGCCAAAGTAGGCAACCTTCTACCTGGATCAATTTCCACAGCAGGCGGTGGAGTCAAAAAAGCCATGGAGAAGTTAGTTTCCACCTAGTTATTCCTCTCCTGGCTCCATTCTTGGTTGAGGATTTCTTAATGAAAATAGGTCCTCAGCTGAGCATGGGGACAGCATGTCAGGACAAATTCTGTGTATATTAAGACCTGTACTCGTTGCTAGCAAGTTATACTGTTTAGTGAAAAGCAGACCTCTGTCACTTACATGATGTGTGCCTTGAGTAAATCACTATATCTCTATTTTCTCATCTGTAAAATAGGTAAAATACTACTTGCCTACATACCTGGCATGATTTGGGGGAGAAACAAAGGAGATGATGTTTGCAAAAGTAATTTGCAATGATAAAAATCAAGTAAAAAATTTAAAAAAACAAAAATAAGATCATATTTTCTCTACCAATATGCCCACAACCTGTGTTTATTTTTCTTTCTACGCACACAAGATGATGTTGCCTTGTGTGGCACAATCTTAGTACGAGGTACAATACCCAGGGCACTAGATAGTTTAACTCCAGTCTTTCCTTCTCACTCAAGAAAGCCCAATATAATTCAAGTGAATAGGAGTGATATTATTAGAGAATAAACTGGTTTCTGTAAATTCATTTTTAAAAGCACATGATTTGTAGATGGCTGGACTTTTGTTTAGTGAAAAACATTTGTGGCTCATCTCACAATAGATTACAAGTCATCAGTGGATCTGGACTCCGTGGTAGAAAGCCACTTTGCGCTCACTTACAGAAAGATGGCATTCTTACAGATCCGGGTCATGCACACTCTCTGTTTTGGCATAAAGAGGTGTTATGTGTAACATCCGTTATTGACTCCAGGGGAGAGCAGCAGCAGAGGCCGCAGTGTAATAGTGCAGGCAGCCTCCCAACAGGCAGCTGACACTGACTCCTAAGGTAGTCAGTGTTTGCCCAAGCATAAGAACCTGGCAGGGCTCCTTGCAGGTAGAATAAATGATAGTGTGTTAGAGAAAGCAAGCATGGATAACAGGCTTGTGTATGTCAGATTGTAGGTACCATTGGAGCTCACACAAAGGGCATCAGTCATAAGAAAGGGACAAATTACAGACATTCACCCATGACTTTCCACATCATTTCCTCAACATTTCTCCACCTCCCATCAAATCCAAAGAAAACGACTATTTTAGATCCTAACCTGAATGGAGTATTTCCCCCTTGCATCTTGTTGTTGTACCTTTTTCCTGTCTAGTCATAATATGCACCAAAAACAACATGTGAGGACAACTTTTACTTAGGATATACCCCGTGGCTCGAGCACATGGTTCATTATAGAGCTGCTAGCAGTCAGAGGTTGGCAGTCTTACTTAATGGAATAACAGATAGAAAGCAAGAATAATAGCTCCCTTGTCTCTCAGTCTATTAATAGTGGAACCATTAATATTGCAAAATGACTGGTAATAAGAATATTTTAAGGGGGAAAAGCCTTTGCAATAAATGAACTTTTATAGCTAAAAGGCTTGTTAGAACATAAGTCTAATGCTTAAGAAAATAGAGAACCAGTTTACCGGGTACACACATATTTATTATTTGTTATTATTGTTTGTTTACTATGTTATTCTTCCTTCCTAAAAAAAGATGTTTAGTCATTTCCCTCTCAGCATCAATGTCCAAAAAATACATGGCAACTCATGACCTAGGAATATATTTATATAACATCAAAAACGTTTTCCATGGCAACAAGCCTTGTCAAGCTGTCAGATGCCATGAGCAGTTCCCAAACAAATATAATTCTAATATAGAAATGAATAAGATTGCTGCTGTTCTATAGTGATATCTAATATTGAACCCACAAACATATAAGACTGCACATCAAAAAAATAAATTAATTAAAAGGAGAAAATGATCTTCTCTCAAAGATACACGCCAGATAAACGTTGCCTCCTTAAGGAACGACATGCTGTCATCATCTAAACTCCACTTACTTAGAGAGTAGTTTATTTTCAGAAGATTATGACTATTGTCTTGAAGTTCTGGGTATTTTTCTCAAGCAACCATGATTCTTGAACAGTTAAAATTCAATAAAAGTTTCAGACATTCAACAGTCAAAGTAACACTGCTGCCATTGATATTCTCCTTATGAGAATGATAAAGATTTAAAATTGAGGTGATAAGAAAGGCAAAGCTTTGGCTTATTCATTTCATCTCTCCTACACTTCCTCATGGCCCAGAAAGCCACAGAGTAAAACAGATGTTTGATATAGAATTGCATTCTAGTTCTTTGGTAGCAAGATATAAATGGATAGATGATAATACATAGGTGAATGGATACATTAATGGATGGATGGCTCAATGGATCGATGGATGGATGGATGGAAAGATCTATCTCATGACTAAATAACAGATAGCTGTCATTAAATCCAGGGTATATCATATGTTTTAGTTTAAAAGTTAATTATTAGCAAATTGTGCAATTGAACAAACGAGTGACAAAGAAGTACAGTTATTCACTGTATATTAATCTTTTGTGAAAGTTAAGAGTAAAATCGAATAGTATGAATTCCTTGTCCTAGAAGACTTTTGTTCTAGAGCTCAGAAGAGCTAGATTTTTGTTCTTATTCTCCCATTGTTTTTAATTTCTATTGTGATGTAACAAATCACCAAAAAACTTCGTGGTTCAAAAAACTTCGTGGTTTATAAAATTTTGTATCTCTTAAGGTTCTATGAATTGGAGGACTCAACAAAGCCCAGTCTTGAGGGTAATCACCACATACTGCATACATCAAGTGGGTCACCTGGGATTGGGGCACTGGGTCAGCTGGACTTCCCCTGTCCCCATGATGTGTCAGGACATCTCCCTCTCCATGTGGTCTCTTCATGTGGTCTCTCATATAGCATAGCCAGACTTCTTAATGAGGTTAAGGAATTCCAAGAGCACAAAAGTAGAAGTTGCCCAGTCATCTTAAGGCTTAGGCCTGGAAGTAGCACCGTGTCACTCTTGCCAAATGCCATTCATTACAGTGAATCGTAGATTCAAGAAGAGACCACACAAGTGTGTGAATACCAATAAGCATGGTTCATTGGAAGCCACCATTGTAATAGGCTACCTTATCACAAATAGTGCGACCTAAAGAATTGTTTCCTCAACTATAAAACTTAAAAGTTGGACCGCATGAAAGTCTACCTTTAATAGTCCAAAGTTCCCTGAGCCCTTCAATACAGTATAATACTGTATTTCAGGAAAATAGACTCTAAAACCAATAAAGTCTTAAGCTCATTTCCAAATCCATATTGAACATCCCTCATGTCTAACAGACTTGGCAGGCATCTCAAATGAGCACATCAGAATTGTGGCCTTCCTTTTACATCTGCTCTTATCCCTATAGTTCATTGATATGGTTTGGATATTTGGCCCCTCCAAATCTCATGTTGAAATTTGATCCCCAGTGTTGAATGTGGGGCCTTGTGCGAGGTATTTGGGTCATGGAGGTGGATCCCTCATGAATAGCTTGGTGCCCTCCCCACAATAGTGACTGGGTTCTCTCTCTATTACTTCACGTGAGAGCTGCTTGTTTAAAAGAGCCTGGCACCACCTCCTCCCTCTCTTGCTCCCACTCTCACCATGTGACACACCTGCTTCTCCTTCACCTTCCACCTTGATTGGAAAGCTCCCTGAAAGCCTTACCAGAAGCAAATGCTGGTGCCATGTTTCTCGTACAGTCTGCAGAACTATGAGCCAAATAAGTCTCTTTTCTTTATAAATTACCCAGCCTCAGGTGTTTTCTTCTTTTTTTTTTCTTTTTTATTTCAGCATATTATTGGAGTATTTTCTTTATAGCAACACAAATGGACTAATACAATCATACTTCAACTGATGTCACCACATACTCCCAGTTATCCTTGTCAGAAAGATGGAAAGCATTCTTGACTCCTCTTGTCAAAAACATCTACCAATCAGTAAATGATAACAACGCTATGAAGAAACTACTATTATTATTCCCATTTTTTAAAAGAGGAAAATAAGACACAGAGAAGTTATAAACTGCCTAATGTCACAGAACTAATAAGTAGAGGATGTAAACGCTCCCTTAAATCACCCTTGAATTTCTTCT
>CM052440.1:67597550-67616298 GCA_028533085.1 Varecia variegata | reverse complement strand
AGAGAGCTTAAACTAGAATCCCAACGGACAGTATGTACATGAGGAATTAAAGATTTCTGCTAATACCCTAGTAGAAAGGGATTGATAGTTAATGGTATGTATCCCATAAGCATATGATTAACTGTTCAAAATTTAATAGTAAAGGTTCTGTTCACCTCAAATTATTCCTTTTATTGAATTTTTGAAGCTCTATATTTAGAAGATGTCAAATTGCAGGGGTTCAGTGGTTTTTGTTCTTCTGGTGACCAGGTAGCATGCCTCAACAGAATGATCACTGAATAGGGAAGATTATTGAATTTTACAGAAGCTCCATCTGGCCTTATTCAAAAAGCCTGTATGGCAAACTCTACATAAGAGTTTAAGTGAAGTGCAATTCCATAAATTTTAGGGGAAAAGGCAACTCACTTCCAACTCAATCTACTTTTAATCAGTAAAACAAAAAAGCACAAGACACACACTCATATACACACACACACATACACACTATATATATATATATACATATATATATATATACATATATATATATGTAGTTTTTTTTTTTAAGAAAAATAGAGTTGAGAGACTCTTTTTTTTTTTTTTTTTTTTTCCGAGACAGAGTCTCACTCTGTTTCCCGGGCTAGAGTGAGTGCCATGGCATCAGCCTAGCTCACAGCAACCTCAAACTCCTGGGCTTAAGCGATCCTACTGCCTCAGCCTCCCGAGTAGCTGGGACTACAGGCATGCACCACCAGGCCCAGCTAATTTTTTTTCTGTATATATTTTTAGTTGGCCAGATAATTTCTTTCTATTTTTAGTAGAGATGGGGTCTCGCTCTTGCTCAGGCTGGTCTCGAACTCCTGACCTCGAGTGATCCACCCACCTCGGCCTCCCAGAGTGCTAGGATTACAGGTGTGAGCCACCGCGCCCGACAGAGAGACTTCTGAGTTAACTAAACTGGTGAAATTTGTCAAGAAATATAAATAGACAATTGCTCAAATTTCTCAATCTCCAATATGCAAACATTTACAAATTTAAAGTAACAATTTTATATACTTTTATTTCTAATGCAGAAAAGTTCAGATGTCTTAGAAATTTATTATTCCAAATTCTATATTTCTGAATGATTATCCTTTGAAAATTGATTTGCCTTTATTTCTTTTGGACCTTTCAAATTCCTGCTCTATAAAAATAGGGTTTACTTGGTGTTTCTCTTTAAAATGATGAATATAATAAGAATTTTCAGAAATATAACTAAAGGTATAGATATATGAAATCATTGACAACTATACCTACAGTTTAATTTAGCCTTTTTTATACCACAGGAGAAAAAATCATGAAGTCCAATGTAATTTAATCTACAGACTTAATATAGACTATAAGAAAATATTTATTGTATTTTTTTACCTTTATATTCCTGATTAATAAGAATAAGCTCACGTTTCCCTTTAAAACAAATTGCATTTTTAAGGAAGAATTATATGTTTTTTTTTCCCCAAATGGAACTGAAATACAGAATACTAATTTCATCAAAGGTGCTAGCTAGTTGTAGTTTTCCCCCCATTTTTAACCTATAAGTGGCTTTCCCTGCATTAATCACATAGTTCCATGTATCTATATTTATAATTTTAACAGATACTTCATAAATATGGAATCAGGCTATTATCTTGATAATGTGCCACTTTTCTATAAATACAGAGATAGGGTAATTACCACTAGAACTATTTGATAAAATTCAAAAATAGATAAATAATGAATAAGTCTTCCATTCAGTCATTAAAATTCAGAAAACAAAACAAAATATATTTAGCCATTATCCTTTTGATGAATTTGGCTCTCTGCCTTCAAAGCACTACCAATTTCAGCTGGCATCTAAGGAGCATTTTATGAATACTGCCCAGTGTGCGATGAACTGAACTGGAGACACTAGTCAATAACAGCCCATTAGCATTATCCAAATGAAGAAGCAAATTAAGCATGAAAAAAATATTTTAAACAATATAAAAATTGACATGTGAAATACAAAAATCAATGAAATTTTAAGTGAGGTTCAGCCTGTCCTGTAATCCGAGTTATGCTTTGAAAAACTGGGAGACAAGATTATTCACAAACATATGTCAGTTGCTATCAATTCCGGTGTAAGTTTTGCAGGATGGTAACATGATTTTTTACCTGTTTCCAACTTTATCGTTGTAGTGTGACATGGCCACTAAGGTTTTCAGGTTGCATTAACACTAGAGGGGCCAGTCTATGTGAATTAATCCCACTCTACATGATCCTCAAACTCATACATGGAGCATTGTGTTCAACCATTCACTCCAGAAATATAAGTTATTTTCTTATTATGTTATGTCTTTCATTTATCCAATACATTTCTCAACGAATATTTATTGGGTGCCCATCTACTATGGACTAAGCAAGACCGGTGATAATTCCTGCAATAAAATAATGAATAAGACATTGTTTCAAGTTGCTCGAACAAATAGACAATTTAAAAACCATAATAAGACGTTAAGCACTTTGTGTTACAAGAGCATAGAGAAGAGCACCCAACTGGCTGTTGAGAGATCAGGGAGGGATTTCTAGTGAAGAAGCCACTTCCTCTAAGAAGCTTCTAGACTACCTGGTATATATCAGATTCTGGCATGCTTTATCTTTCCTTGAGGCCAGCTTTCACAGTTTGAAATTCCAGTTTGTCCATTTGAAAGGTTTCTCTGTTCAGTCTCCTCCGTCAGAGTTTAGGCATCAAGAAAGCAGGGTGACACCTACTTTGTACACCATCATCTCCCCATTACTTAGAACTCAGCATGCGTTTAATGACTGACTGAGTGAAGGAGATGATGTTTTCGTTAAAACTCCAAGGACGAGTAGAAATGTGTCCGGTATAGAAGGAAAGGGATTCATTTTCAACAGGCAGTCTGAAGTCACAAAGGTGAGAAAAATCATAGCAGATTTACAAACTTAGGTGAACCTAGTGTGGCCAAAAATGGCAGATGGGGGAGGGGTAAAGGTCGGGGAGGCAGAAGTTGCATAAAGGAAGGAAGAATTACAAGAGTTGAGGCTAAAGAAGGGAGCAGGAGCTAGAGTCTAGCTCCAGGAGAGCCTTAAGAAATAACTAGAATAATCTACATAAAGTGGGTAGCAAAATATCTGGCACACAGTAAGCATTCAATATACGTGTTCTTTTAGCATCGTTAATTTGTTCTTTCACACAGCTGACATTTATTGATAGATTATAAGTTCTGGGCATTTTTCTAGATACTAGGGATTGGCATTTAACAAAATACATAAGCCCCTTCCTTCATCGAGTTTGTATTCTGGTCAATGAGGGTGGGAGGAGAGATAAGCAATAAATAAATAATTAAACGAGAAACTGTCAGGTGGTGATGACAAAAATAAAACTGGCTGATGTGGAATGATAACTGGAAAGCTCTGTAAGATAGTCACAAAAGGACTCCCCAAGATGACTTCTGAGTTGAGATTAAATGACAAGCACAGTGCAGCAATATGGAGCCACGGGATGAGCACTCTGGGCAGAAGGAGCAACTGCTCCATTTTTTTTTTTTTTTTGATGTGAAACCAGCTTGGCACGTTTCAGGAAGACAAGGAGGACCAGTTTGATGGGAGCACAGTGAACTATAAGGAGAGTTGCTGATGGAGATCACTTTGAGGAGCTGGACAGGAGCCATATACTTTTCAGTCATGATTAGGAGTCTGGGTTTTATTGTTAATGCAGTGAGGAATCAAAGAGTTTTAATGAAGAGGAGTGATCTAACCAGATTTATGTTTCAGAAATATCATTTTGGTTGAAGTGAAATGAATAGATCTTATACTGAGGGAAGTATTAAAAGATAAGTTAGTCATAGTATTAATACCCGATCAATGGGGAAAAAGAAGAAAAATAATTTTATAATATTGTTTGCTGGGAATGTAATAAGGGAAGAGAAACATTTGCCCTTTTGGGTAGAGGCTCATCCTAGATGGTCCAAGTCATCCTCCTGTTTTGCATGTGCTATTACAACAATCAGCTAACCTGCCCCACCACTTCCATCATTGTCCCTCTTCAGTCCATTCCCAAAACAACCACCAGATCAACATCTCCCCAACCCCCACCCCTCCAGCCCCTGGCATCCACCATTCTACTTTTTACGTAGACATTTCTCAAAAGAAGACTTACAATCAGCCAACTGGCATATATGAAAAAAATGCTCAACTTCACTAATCATCAGAGATATGCAAATTAAAACCAGAATGAGATATCACCTCACACCTGTTAGAATGGCTATTATCGAAAAAGACTAAAGATAACAGGTGTTGGCAAGGATGTGGAGAAGAGGAAACACACACTGCTGGTGGGAATGTAACTAGAACAGTTATTATGGAAAACAGTATGGATGATCCCTGAAAAATTAAAAACAGAACTAATATATGACCCAGTAATCCCACTACTAGGTATATATCCAAAAGAAATGAAGTCAATATGTTGAAGAGATATCTACACACCTGTCCCAGGTGTCAGGTGATATCTCATTGCGGTTCTAATTTGCATTTCTCTGATGACTAGTGGAGTTGAGCATTTTTTTCATATACCTGTTGGCCAATTGTACATCTTCTTTTGAGAAATGTCTACATAGAAAGTAGAATGGTGGATGCCAGGGGTTGGAAGGGTGGGGGCTGGGGAGATGTTGATCAAAGGATACAAAATTTCAGTTAGATAGGAGGAACAAATTCAAGAGATCTATTGTACAATATGGTGACTATAGTTAATAGACAACGTATTGTAGTTTATAAATCACTAAGAGAGTAGATTTTGTGTTCTCACCACAAAAAATAAGTATGTGAGAAGATGCATATGTTAATTAGCTCAGCTGGGCCATTCCACAATGTATACATTTTTCAAAACATCATGTTGTACATGATAAATATATATATAATTTTTATTTGCCTATTTAAAAAAATAAAATTAAATAAGTAAATAAATAACAAACCAACCACCACCAATACAGCAAAAAATTCGTAGTCATACCTCTCACTCTGCTTGGTCAGAATCCTCCAGTGTCTTCCATCTCACTCAGAGTAACAGCCAAGGTCCTTACAGCAGCCAGGGAGAATGTACACGAGCTGGCTCTCCTGCTCTCTGTCATTGTTCATCACCTCACACTCTCCTTCCTACTCCCTCTACTCCAGTCCTTCCAGCCTTTCCCTGGTCCCTTTAGCAAACTCAAAAACTAGATCCTCACCACAGGGGCTTTGCATGGACTGGTTTTTCTACTCAGGCTGTTCTTCCCATCTTCCCAAAACCATTTTCATGGCTCAATTTCCCTCTTCATTCTAGTCTCTGTTAAAACATCAACTTTATCAGTAATGCTAATATGCATAACTTGGATAAAATATACATACTGGGGTAGGCTGATAATGGTACCCAAAGATATGGCCACATCTTATTCCCTGGAACCTGTGCATGTGACCTTATTTAGACAAAAGGGTCTCTACTGGTGTGATTAACTGAAGGATCTTGATTTGAGATCATCCTGGATTGTCCCAGTGGGCCTTAAATAGCATCACAAATGTCTTTATAAGGGAGAGGTGGAGGGAGGTTAGACACACGCAGAGGGTAAGGTCATGTGAAGATGGAGCCAAAGATTGGAGTGATGTGGCCTCAAGCCAAGGAATGCCAGCAGCCACCAAAAGCTGGAACAGTTTCTCCCCCTACAGCTTTATGTGTGAGTGTGGTCCTACTGAAACCTTAATTTCAGACTTCTGGCCTGCAGAAATGTAAGAGAATAAATTTCTGTTGTTTTAAGGTACTAAGTTTGCATGATTTTTTTTAAAGCAATAGTAGGAATCTACTATACATGTCAAACACCTGTCCTCTTTGCTTTGTTATTATTCCATAGAATTTATTATCTGCCATAATATACAACTGCTTGCTTGTTGGTGGTTTTAAATCATGTGCTGCTAGAATGTAAACATTCTAATGACAGGGACTTTTGTGTAGTAGCCCACTCCAGAACAATTCACAGGACATAGTTCTTAACAATTAGTTGTGAGAGAGAGCAAACAGAGGAAGAAAAGAAGCGAAGGAGAGAGGGGGAAAAAACAGAGAAAGAAATGGGTCTTAAAATTTTCCAGGTGGAAAGAAGAGAGCATTCCAGGACAAGGGGTAATTGTCCTGTTCTTAGTACAGTGATTATAAGTGCAGAAAAATAAAGTACATTTGGAGAAGAGCAACAAAGACAGTGAAGGGATTAGAACACAAAATGTGCAAAATATGGCTATCAGAACTAGACGTGTTTAATTTAGTAAAGATAATTCTACTAAATGATAATTTCCTGTGAGAAATAGATTATAATGAAATTGAACCAATGGGTCACAGTGCATTCTATCATAGAAGTAGAAAGTAGAGCGGTGGTTACCATGGGGGTGGGCAATGGGGAAAAGGGTACAAAGTTTCAGTTAGACAGGAAGAACAAGTTTTAGTGACCTATTGCACAGCATGGTGACTATAGTTTATAACATATTGTATGTTTCAAAATTGTTGAAAGAGTAGATTTTAAATGTTTTCACCACAAAAAAATAAGTAAGTGAGGTAATGGATATGTTCATTTAATTTAATCATTCCACAATGCATACATATATCAAAACATCACATCGTACCCTATAAATATATACAATTATTATTTGCCATTTAAAAAATTTTTTAAGTATGCTCTTAAAAAAATCTAAAAGTTAATGCTGTCTACATTGGACTTTAGAATTGACTACATCATGACATGTTCCATGACTAGAGAGACGTGCAGGATGAGACTGGTTTAAAAATCATCAGGAAAGTTATAGGAGAGATTCCCACACTATGTAACAAGTTTGAAATGTGTCTAAGGTTTCTTCTATTTAAGTTAGAATTGAATGAATCATGCAAATAATGTGCCTGCTCTAATTTAATCAATAGAATTAGGACACCAGTTCTGAGGTAGCATTAATAGTTTACAACAGTTTATCTCATCATCTTTTTGGCTTCAGTAAAGCAGAGGAATAAACAAACTCCTGTTGATGCTACAGAGTGGTTTCCAACCTAAGGGTATACATCAAAATTTCCCAAGATATAAAGGATTACTAGGGAAGGAAAAAAAAAAAGAAAAAAAAAAGAAAGAAAAATTTCCCAAGTCATGTATAGTTTTGAAAAAAGTCATGTATGGTTTGAAAAAAAAAACTCAGATGGTTCTGATATGCTCATTGAGCTGGAGATGGTTCTACATTTATTCATTGACCTAAATCAAGGCTATCTTTGGCTTGATCTAAAGATTATCTTTTTTAATGAATCAAAGCTCTTGATATCTGGAGTGAGGATATCTTCAGTCTTCTAAACTGTTCCTCATTTTTTCACTTTGGATAAGTTTAAAAAGGCACTAATAGCAATAACGTATAGAAGAGTTTTACTGATAACACTTTCTTTTTAGAAGTAAAACATTAGTCAAAAAAAAATCTGGATGTGATTTGAAAGATTTTAAAAGACTAACAATTATTTGAGAGGAATCAAGAAATTTAGTTTTTATTCATTTGCTTGTTTTTTAACAGTAGGTGAAAAGAAATGGACGAAAGGAGGGAAAAAAAGAAAATTAGCAAAACTATTTTAAGAAAAGATAGAAAACTCGAACAGTTGTATAAATGTTAAATCAAATACATCAAAAACAAAATATTTTCCCATTAAAAAAAAAAACAGAAAAATACCAAGCCCAGACTTTTTTGTAAGGATGAGTTCTACTGAACAGTCAAAGAACAAATGATTCCAATCTATACTATAAACTATACTAGAGTATAGAAAAAGAGCATAATACTCACCTCATTTGGGAAGCCCAGGATAACCTGAATAACAAATTCTGACAAAGACATTATGAGAAAGAAAAATTATTGGCTTAACTGACATATCATATATTAATAATTATAGATTTTAAAAAGCAATAAAGCAAAAATATTAACAAATCAAATACAGTAATGTATAAAAAGATAATATCTCATGACCAGCCACATCCTGAGAATGTAACATTGATTTAATATTAGAAATTCACCAGATTAAAGGAGAAAAGTCATATGATCATCTCAATAGATGCAAAAAAATCAGAAAAAAATCACAATTTATTAAGTATTATTGTTATTATTCAAATCTTAGCAAAGTAGAAATAGAAGGGAATTCCTTAAGGAATTCCTTATTCTCCTAAAAAAGAATAACTGCAAATAATATACCAATCCTCACATTTCATTGCAAAAGTGTGAAATCAGTTCTTTCAAATTTAGGGACAAGAGTTGTTGATTTCCTAAGTTTTATACATTGAATTAGAGGACTAGGCAGTGCAGTAAGGCAAAAAACAATAAATTAAAGAAAGTAGGCATGAAAGAAAAAATAAAACTGTCCTTATATAGAGATGTTATGATTTTGTGCATAGAAACCCAAAATAATGGAAAGATACACTATAAGAATTCATAAGAGCTTAGCAGTATGGTGATATATAAAATTTTATACTTATTAGTATACATCAGCCACCATGAGGAAGTGTGATCTTTAAAAATAGACACCATTTGGAGAGAACGTTAAAAAAAAAAAACATTTCTCAGAATCAGTCTAACAAAAGTTGTACAGTTTAAAAACATGATCGCAAAATGCTTTGACAACTTTCCCATCACAAGGCAGGATCTGTGCCCCTTCCCTTGAATCTGGGCTTTGGCCCAACCTAATCCAGTGGAATTTCAGACACGGGTCTCAAGGAAACTGGCACTTCCACTTTGTGTCTCTTGGAATGGCAGTTCTTAGAACTCAGTCCACCTTGCCATGAGGAAACCCCAACTAGCCTGTGCAGAGAGACCACATGGAGTGGCCCTGAGACTACATAAAGTAAGAGGTCCAGCTACCTTCCAGCTGCCAGGCAGCCCCTCTTCCCCACCATCCTCACCCCGTTCAGCTTTAGCCACCATCTCCTTGCAACCCCAGGAAAGATCTTTAGCCAGAACTGTCCAGATAAGCCCTTCCCTTCCCACAACCCTGACCATAGAAGCCATAAGAATTGATAAGATGATTTTTGTTGCTTTTAAGTCAGTAAGTTTTGGGATAATCTGTTACATCAATGACAGATAACCAGAGTAACCTCTATGGAGAAATTTTAAATTTTGCTGAATAACATTTTGAAAGATGAATGTGAACACACAGATTCAGTGCAATTCCATCAAAATCCCAATAAGCTTTTTTGGTGGCCCTCCTTAAGAATGAGGTGGAGTCTTTTCATAGATCAAGAATTATTTTGGGAGAATCTGGCAAGATGGACGACCAGAGACATTGCTTGTCAGACCACCTGGTGGGAAGGCAGGATACGGGATAGAGGAGAGGGGAGAAGACTCGCAGCTCAGGTGTGG
Organism: Varecia variegata; assembly: GCA_028533085.1. Taxonomy (NCBI): domain Eukaryota; kingdom Metazoa; phylum Chordata; class Mammalia; order Primates; family Lemuridae; genus Varecia; species Varecia variegata. The sequence continues at coordinate 67,606,917 of CM052440.1, read as the reverse complement.
ATCACAGACAGAGATGTCAGAGACGGCTGGGAACCCCACGGAGAAAACTGCAAAGCCAAAAAGGAAGAAGATAAAAAGGAGAAGATATCAGTGAGGATCAAACCCAGAGGGGCTCAGAGTTCAGTGAAAGGTAAGATACCTGTCTTCGGTGAACAGCAGGGACTCCAAGTTTACTGAAGGTTTTCTACCCTCCAAGAACCCAGGCATAGCAGCAAATATGGAATAATGGGGTGAATTGGTGAGCCCCAGGAGTTTGGGCAGTCCATGATGGGCACTCCCCCAGAGGAGAGTGCCACATGAGGCCAGAGTGTGGTTTTCACCCATCCAGACACTTCCTCCCCTGCACGTCCCCCAACCACCGCAACCGAGAAGGCAGACTGAGCTCAGGCTGACCCGGAACTGCGGCCTCTCCTGCTCCCGTTACAACCACCAGCATAGGTTGAGCTGAGAAGTTCACAAATGGCCGCTTCTCTCCAGTGGGCATGCATCCCAGGCTGAGGTCTCCACAGAGAGTGAAACCCACACATCTTCCCCTTGAGGAATTGTGGTGGAACAGGGGTGTATGTGTACAATCTGGGAACTTCCTGCCGGCCAGCATTTTGCTGCGTCCCATGGCAGTGGCTCAGATAAGCAAGCCGGTACTGGTGCACCCCAGACTGGAGAGGTGTGCAAGGAGACGCAGGGGAGAAGTCTGGAAGCTCGACTCAGGTGGCAAGGAAGCCCACATGGACATATCCCATGGGAGAGTGTAGCAGGTGCTGAGGAATAGGGATCTGCGAGCACACAATCCCCGCGCCCCACTGGAAAACCACCATATTGGATAAGGGGATGGCATTCGGAGAGGAATAGCCTAGCCCCTGGTTCCATGGCAGGCAAGCACCTCCAACTGAGGCGTGTCGGCTGGCGGCTGGCTGGGTGCTGCAGCCCCTCCCCCCACTCATTACAATAGGGAGTGTACTTTGAGCTGAAAAGTTTACCAGTGGCCATTTCTCTCCAGCAGGCTCATGCTACAGCCTGAGGTCCCCACAGATAGTGGGACCCACTCCTCTACTCCTGAGGATTTGTAGTGGAAAAGGGGTGGACGATTTTGGAACTCCCTACCTGCCAGCGTTTAGCAAACATGCAAGCTAGTGAGTCAGACACACAAACTGGGGGAGGTTTGAGAGCTGGACTCAGGTAGTGAGGTAGCACACGTGGCCTGAATTGACAGGAGTGTGCTGTGGGGCTTCAAGGAGTGGTGATTTGGTGGAGCAATCACCCCTCCCTATGGAAAAACTCTGCTACTGGATAAGGGTGCAAAGATCCGCGGGTCTTAGCACTCAAGTGTTTAGGCCCCTCGCCCATGAACAGCCCTCCCAGTTTGGAAAGCTCATCTTGACCCTCATGCCAGCGGCTCCCCCTAGTGGCCAGAAAGGCAACTTCTGAGCCCCACTGAGGCTTTGCGAAGCCTTTCTTTCAGGCTCCCACCACTTAGCCAGGAGCTGCCTTGCTTCTCTCCCGCCTTAATGGTGGTAGAGATCAAGTGACCCTCTGGGAACTACAGGGTCTCTCCTAAAGCTTGGGGACCAGACTCTACCACTAGCACAAAAGAACATCTTGGCAGCTGGCTCTTTCACACAACCATCAACCAATGACAGGGAGAACAACTGTATAGCTCATCATACCACTGTCCAACTCAAGCGGACAGGGTGTGGTGGATTCATACTCACAAGTACCCCCATATCAGAGATTAAGCTGGGGGACCCAACACAATTCACACTGCTAGGAAAAGGTGAAGACACCAGGGCAGAAGCAACCCAGGAGAGTCATCAAACCTGCTTGAACACCGCATAGGCAACTTGGGACCAGCACTCTTCTCCCTGGCACGGTCAGGGATTGATCTTCGGGACCGTGGACAGGCCCGCAAGCCAGGCCCTGTAGCCCCAGGACTTGGATCAAGAAGCTAGATGAGAACAAATCAGTGAAAGAACTTCAAAAGTATGAAAAATCAGAATAAAAGGTCACTCCCCAAAAGGAAAAAAACAGCTCTTTATCAATGGATACAAAATGAAAATAATGAAATGACAGATAAATAATTACAAATTCGGATTATAAGGAAGCTCAATGATTTACAAGAGAAAATGGAAAACTAACACAAAGAAACCACAAAAACAATACAGGAAATGAATGAAAAATTCACTAAATAAATCGAATTATTTTTCCAAAGGAGCCCTATTCAATAAATGGTACTGGGAAAATTGGATAGTCCCATGTAGAATTAATAGACTAATGACAAATAAACATGAAAAAATGCTCAACATCACTAATCATCAGGGAAATGCAAATCAAAGCCACAGTGAAAAATCACCTATCCCCAGTGAGAATGGCTTTTATCAAAAAGTCCCAAGACAACAGATACTGGCATGGTTGCAGAAAGAAAGGAATGCTTACACACTGTTGGTGGTACTGCAAATTAGTACAACCTCTATGGAAAGTAGTATGGAGGTTCATCAAACAACTAAAAGTAGAACTACCATTTGATTCAGCAATCCCAATGCTGGGTATTTACCCAAAGAAAAAAAGTCATTTTATCAAAAAGACACTTGCACTAGAATATTTGTTGCAGCACAATTCACAATCACAAAGATGTGGGATCAACCCAAGTGCCCATCAATTCATGAGCAGATTAATAAAATGTGGTATATGTGTACCATGGGGTTCTACTCAGCTATAAAAAAATGAATTAATACCTTTTGTAACAGTTTGGACAGAAACGGAGACCATTATCCTTAGTGAAGTATGGAAAGAATGGGAAAAACAAAGACCACATGTGCCCACTATTAAACTGGAACTAAGCAAACAGCACTCATGTGCACAGATGGAAGTAACACTCAATGGAAATCAAGCAGGTGGGAGGGAAGAAGGGGGGATGGGTGAAATCAAATGTAACAGGTACAATGTACACTATCTGGGTGATGGGCACACATAACTGTCTCAAGCAGTACAAAAGCAATCCATGTAACCAAAACATTTGTAACCTTGTAATATTCTGTAATTTAAAAAAAATAATTATTTTGAAGTCATGATAGGTCAATGTGGTGTTGGAGCAGAGATTAACAAATTCACCAAGAGAAGCAATGAAGAACTTCGAAGCAGAACCAGACAAATATGAAAATTTTTAACATGATCTTGATCACATTGCAAACTGGCTGCAAAAGAATAGCATTTTCAATAAATGTTGCTGGGCAATTGGTTATTCATGGTGCAAAAGAAATGAAAGTGGACCCATATCTTACACCATGCATAACCAGCAATTCTAGGTGGAACAAAGACTAAACTGTAAACTTTGACAAAAAATTGTAGGAGACTTTTACAACAATCTACTAAGAATTCCCCAATTTATTGAGAACTCCTATAAAACCTTAAGAAAAAGACAGACAACTCAATAGAAAAGTGGACAAAAGTTATGGGCAAGCACATCATAAAAGAGAAAACTCAAATCAGCATTAAATCATAAGGAATCTAAAAGGGTAAATTTTACTGTATGCAAATTATACCTCAATAAACAAACCAAAATGAAAACATGAGAAAAATATTCACCCTTATGACTAGTCTTGAAAATACAATCTAAAATCACAATCAGAAAACATTTCTCATCACCAAATGGGTCAAAAAATAAAAAATTCAATAAATTCAAGTTTTGGCAAAGTTATGAAGCAACTGGAACATCTATATACACTGGTAGGAATACAAATTAGCACATTTTTGCAAAACAATTCAATGTTAGCAAGTCAAGTTAAAGAGGGTACAACAATTCCTCTGCTGGTTTTATACCCTAAGAAACTCCTACAAGTGGGCACCAGGAGTCATGTACAAAGATGATGTAGTGCTGTGTGAAATAGCAGAACTCTATAAACAACTCAAATTCACCAACTGTAAAATGGCTAAATATATTGTGGAAATCAAATAATGTAAAATATACACTAGTGGAAAAATCAAGGAACTAGATGTACAATAGAATATAGGCTGAATGAAGCCATTTATATCAGATTTTAAATCATGCAAAACAATTTTATGCTTTATTTAGGAATAGATATATAATAAAAGAAATAAAGTCCAGGAGATTGATTTAAAAAAATTCGAGATTGTGGTTTCCCTGGGGTGTAGCATTGAAGGACATTGAGGAGGTGCACTCTCTAGTGCTACAACTCTAGGCCTGGTGTCAAGCTTGGTGTCCGGAAAGTTGCTCAACATATTATTAATTATTTCTTTATTTTGTCTGAAATAGCCCATAAATATTTTTAAATTTTTACGTCAGATGCCAACTGCCTGAAAAATTTACAGTCCCCTGTATATGTGGGGCCATTATGCCAAGTTAGGATGGAGGATATGTATTTCAAAGTATGAATGTTAGTTTTATGAGAAAGTTGGATCATAATTTCAAGGAATTATGCTCTGTATTTCAGAGAGAGTTCAGAGGTTGACCTTCTACTCTTAACTGAAAGCAGACCTGTTAGCCTATGTTTCTACTTCATAAGTGTCCTTTCCAGGTGGCAGCAATGAAAACCGTCTGAATCTTGAATAAGGGAGAATGAGTTTTTATTAATCTTTCATAGATAGGTAAGATTAAGGCAATACAGGAAGGTTAAAAGATCAGGATCTTAGCATTGATTCTCAACTCTGCAACTATGATAGTCTTTGAAAAATATAACTGAAAACAACCTCGGGGTCAAAATGATGCATCTGTTTGCTTTTTCGAGATTCAAGATTCATGTTCGCTGGCTCACTTCAGACTATTTGTACATGGATTATCTGCCTAAGATGAGGCTCAGGGATCTATAGTCAAGTAGAATTTTCTTCACATGATTTCCAGTCTTTTTTTTTTTTTTTTTAAATCTGAGTAAAATTTTTAAAATGTTACACAGAGACATACTTTGATTATTTCTGTGATTGCGCAGAATGAGATTAGATGAGGGCCAATCTAAAGAGCAGTGTTGTCAACTGGGAAAGAGCACAGAAAAAATTAAAAATAAAGCAAATGGACAGTTAATTCCATTTATTGATGCCCTAAGTACCTTGAGGAGCTGACATTTGATTCCTTTAAGAACACTGAGGGTGGAAATGTTTATGTCATGGCCTACACAAGGAACCAGTTTACATGCCAGATATTTTCACCCTTTATTTTGTACCTTAATCGTCTAAGCTTGGGGTTGGAGAAAGAGACAAGTCATGTTCATTGGGAACAAGATTAAAGGCAGATCAGTCATGAAATCCCTACCTTGTTAACCTCCTGGATTCGGCTTCTCTTTAGTCAAATAATGTTTTGCCTACGACTTTCTACGGATTACATTAATAATATTTTTCTTACTTATAAATTCCCACAGTTTTGTTGTCTTTCTGTGTTCCTATAGCATTTTCTTCTTCTGGAATCATAACATCAGTTACAGAATTTTGTTGACACGTTAGGCCTTTATTTTGCCTACTCTTTGATTATAATATCTCTGTGTGACATTGTTTGGCATTTGCTCATGTAGTAGTTTTCCATACAATTTTTAATTATTTTATCCAGATCCCTAAATGTTTTGACAAGTTAAGCTGCTCTGATTCATTTGCAACAACCTGAGCTCTGAGAAAGAATGCCTTCAATTAAAATAATAATGAGTGAACAGTTCAAGGAAAATATTACAGAAAAATAAAAAGGAACGCATAATACCATTGTCTATGCTCACTGTTGAACACAGTAGCTTTTTTCCATAGAGATGTAACTTTTGGCTTCTACTTTTGCTATTAAAGACTCAAGGAGCTTTATGAAGTACCATGTTCTAACTGACTTAAAAAAAAAAAGATTGTCCATTTGTGAGCAAACATCCAACAAAGAAAAAAAAATACCTTGTATGTTGTTAAGATTTTATAAATGTAAGACTTCAGGATTAGGATTGATCATGTTTTAATAAATTGCATGACTGGGTGCTAGCTGTCCCATTCCACAGGCTGCAGAATCAAAAGCATTCCACTCATACTGCTATGTTCTCATAAAATGAAACACAGTTTGAGGCAGTGTGATCAACTGCAGCAAAATGAAAGCTTGTCATTTACACCACCATAAAATGAGCACAGTTATTAGCTATTGAAATATGGTTCTATGGGAAGGCATGATTGCTGAGCAGTAAGATCAGTCTATTTCAACTGAGATGTTTTTTAGGACCATCTAAATCCTCAGGTTAATTGTTACACATATCCTCTTTCTTAGTTTTTTTTCTCTTCTAACAAAAACCATGCAGAAGAACTGTTTTTTATAATTTAAAATAACTGTGAAATATGTAGATAAATGAAAATTGTTATAAAATCTAAAAATTCTCTCTCGATTATTCATGCACGAATAGAATTTCAGAGAAAAAGAGTTACGATTTACTTTCAATGGGAAATTGAGGTTTATAAGAACTCACAAAAAAGACCACATTGGATCAAACCCATGCTCTAACAAGCCCAAGATTTGCTGTATTGATATACCAAAATCTACCTAATGATTGCCATAAATTTTAAAATGAGGACTTTAATTTTACAAAATTAAATCAATTATATGTATGTCGATTATACATCTCTTTGTTCTTTTTACACATATGTAGGTTTCTGTCCACTGTTAACTCTTATTTTAGGAAAAGTTGGGGCTCTGCTAATATATTCTCATGCTTATTGGGAAATATGATACACTTTGCTCTACTTGAATATAAAGGAGCTTGCAGACTGATGTTTAATAGCCTTGTCCCTTCTCTTGCTTTGCCTTTACCTTGTGTAGCCCAAACAATATGGACATGAAGTGTTAAAAGTAAAATGTTTAATGAGGATTAGTTTTCATGTTGTACTCAAACTGAAAGTTATGTTTTTCCTATGAAAGAATCAGAAGGAGCTATAAAATCTCAATGTGGAGAAGAGGAAGATATGTAAAGAGGGGAAAGAAGAGAAACAAGTTTGCGACACAAGAAAAAGCAGAACAAAAGAGAGAAAATATTTCAAGGGGAAATAGAGCTAGTCAACAAGGTTAAAAGGTGAAGGGTAACTATGAAGATGAGGCCAAGGAGAATTATTCTATTTAAACATTAAAAGACATAATTATGGTCAGGGCAGAGATCATGCTTCCAAATTTGGGAAGGAAAACTATTGGGAAAATGATAGAATTGAAAAAAGCATCAGACATCAGCTATGTAGTCAGTTATGGTTTCCTCCTTGGTAATTGTGATTACTGAAAACTATTAACATATAAAAACTTTTCTTTTTCCCTGAAAGTCTCTCTGTGGGGAATGCATCTCCAACAGCTTCCTTCTGTTTGCCACTCCTTCATTTCTCTCACCTGGTTGGATGTGTCTAACTAGCATTTTGTCTGCCTGGCTAGGAGTTCCCAAAAGAGGATGGATGAAAAATGCTATGCTATCGCACCAAGCAGGAATACTAAGGATGAACCATTAACCATGGAAAACATTGTGATTCTCCCTCCTCTCACCCCCCGATCAGAGCCCAAAAAGTATTTACCCATATTAGGTGGTCATAAGTAAACTTACAGAGAATAGTTCTGGAAAGACTGTGGGCAAAATTTATATTTCACTGGACTGAGAAGAAATTCAATGTTGAATAAACAAAGGCAATAACTGTAAGAGTTTTTCTGAGAAATTTATTACTAAAGAGAGAGTGTGCAGCAGTTCAAAGGGTTTAAATCAGTTAGTATAGCACGAGGACATGCTAACTGGAGATGCTTACTAAAGAATTTTGTGTATGGTTTTTGTGTTATTGACGGATGGTCCCTTTTGACTTTACTGATTCATTAATGCTTCTCATGAAAATAACTGGAGAAGTAAAGCCTGCCATTGTTTTAAAATGTTTCTCTATGACCTATAATCTACAAGTGTCACTGAGATATTCATGATCATTTGAGCAAATAAACCTTGAAAACATTTCATACCCTATTTAAAAACATTAAAAAAATCCATTATTCACAAAGTAAACATTGTAATATTCTAGTTAGAATTACTAAATTTGATTCTATTACCAACACATGCTCCTTTTCCTGGCTTAGTCTCATAATATTGACTAATAGACTTCAGAAGTGGTCATTGATGTCACCCTAATGCTCAAAATTATTAGCATAGGAAAACACTGCTATGGAATTATTATTTTGAGTAGGATTTTTTTTTTCCCCTATACAGACTTCACCTTGGTGTGATAATGGCTTTGTTAAATGAAAGAGCTGGCATACTTGTAGGGGGTAGTGAAAATTCAAAAGAGGGATACTTAAAGTGGAAGTATTAAATTCATCCTTTGACAGGTTTTCCTATAGCAAGGATGAGAGGGGGACTTTAGAGGCATAGCCAGGACTCTCCAATGAGGCTTTGAATGGTCTTGTTTGGTCCGCATTGAGCTAATTACCTGGCTATCTGCCAAAAAGCCCCTTTACCTTGTGCTATGTAGAGCCTAATGTTAGATAATATCTAATTTTTAATGCTAAGAAGTGGCATTTGATGTTGTTACTAGTATCTGGTTGGAAAGCAAGGGACAGGAGGTCAGAAACAGTTTCCCGGGAAGTGCTCTTAAACTGTTTCCTATGCAGCAGGGAAGGTGAACAAAGAGAAACCCTGTAGCCACCATTTCCTTATCCTTCATAAGAATAAAGAAAAAGGAAAGGATTTAACATAACCTGCTCAGCAGGAAACTGAAATTTACAGTTTCAGAACAGCATAATTTGGGTATTTTATAATAGTCTATCATATCCAAGCATTTCAAAAATAAAACAGGAACAGCTTTTAATGCAATCTGTGTTTACTAATATGAGCTAATAAAATCTCATAATATTATTTTGTATTGCACTAATGGGTATTGCATTATAGGATATTAGTTAAATCACCCATTATTTCAGTATTTGGTGTGTTATTCATAGTGGAAGCATGCACAGCATAGTATGAGAGATCTAGTGGGGAAAACAGAGTGCAGAAGAAAAGATGGGCTTTTAAAAATAGGTTGATACTAAGGGAAGGAAAGAGAGAGGGAGCAATAATGCAAACAGGACATGCTGTTATGAAAAACCTATACCTTACAAGGAGATGATGGATAGGTTCTGGGATTGCCCTGGTGGCTTGCAGTTTGCTCCAGTACGTAGATATATTCAGAGCTAATGGAGGTTTGATTGATGAGAACTCTATACCGTAAACTTGACCCTCCTCAAGTCTACCATTTTCCCTTTATCTCCTCAAATCCAAGCACATGATCTTAGACACTGAGATGGAGCCAAACCCAAGGTCCTATGGGTAGTAAATGATGGAATGAGGATTTTCATCCAAGCTGTCCCGCCCCAGAGCTGCTATGTTACACCACCTCCTTATCATGGTATTTAAAAAATACC
>CM052440.1:67565488-67597450 GCA_028533085.1 Varecia variegata | reverse complement strand
CAATAGTAAGTCTTAAAGCTAGACAAAAAGGGTGATCCAGAATCCAGAAGCCTTCATCTACTTCATGCATCAGTGTGATAAGAGATTGTGGATTCATGTGAATGAGGCGAGTGTCTAGAACATTCGTTAAGAGCATGGATCTTAAAAATCAGAGACTGCCTTTTTCAATCCCAATGTAACCTTTTCTAAATGTGTGACCATGGGAAGTCAATTAAAACATCTGTCACTTAGTTTCCCTATCCAAATTACACAGATAATAAACATTTTTAAAATGCATTTTAATAGGACTAAATAAAATCATTACAGTAATATATTTATTCGTACCACAAATATAGTAAATTCTCATGAAATAGACATCATAATTATCTTGAGGGGCAGAATAACAATAGCTAGGGTGGCCTTACATTCTAGTTTTCCTGGAACAGTCTTATCACACCTGTCATCCCAGCATAATTATTCATGTTGCTCTCTCTCACTGTCAAAAATATCCTGGTTTGAATAATAAATTATTTGGTTCTTTAATGATAGCTATGACTCAGTGAATACTTATAATGTGCTGCTACTATTTTTCTTAAATACTTTTAACTAATTTAATTTTTACAACTCTTGCAAGGTAGGTACTGTTATTATCCTCATTTTATAGATAAGAAAAATAAGGCACATAAAGCTGAAGTAATTTGGGGATTTGAACGCAAACTTTGCCATGAATTGCCTAGAATTTTATCCTTTAACTATTGATTTATTTGGGTGACATTAGTACTGTAATCGCTTAAACATAACAAAATAAAGAAAAGAGTAGAGTCCAGGCATGGTGGTTCATGCCTGTAATCCTAGCACTCTGGGAGGCCAAGGTGGGAGGATTGCTTGAAGTCAGGAGTTCGAGACCAGCCTGAGCAAGAGCAAGACCCCATCTCTACTAAAAATAGAAAAAATTAGCCAGGCATGGTGGTGCATCCTTGTAGTCCTAGCTACTCAGGAGGCTGAGGCAGTAGGATTGCTTGAGCTTAGGAGTTTGAGGTTGCCGTGAGTTAGGCTAATGCCATGGCACTCTAGCCCGGGCTAGAGTAAGACTGTCTCAGAGAGAGAGAGAAAAGAGTAGAGATGAAAGGAGAACAGAAAGAAGAACAAGGAAGAATTCTTGGGTTGACTCCCTGCTCTGGGTGCTATCACCATGCATTAGCTTTCTTAATTATAGTTTCCAAAGAGCTGACTCTATTTTAAGTAAAGTTTACATGAGGCCCTGAGATGTCTGAATTTCTACATTCAACAGTAACTCTTCCATAAACATTAATTTCTCTTTTTTTCCTTTTATGGTATGACAGTGACATTTTATAAAGTGTCACACATTTTGGGTTCATCTATTTGCTCATTATTAGATTAAGGTTACACATTTTGGGAATAAATTCTGCATGACCAATGTTGTTCCTTCTCAAGACATCTCCACAAGAATCACAGAATGTCACTTTGTCCCATTATCATTCATGTTAAATTCGATCACTTGGTTTAAAATGATAACCATCAAATTTTCCACCATAAAGGTACATTTGTTTCCCTTTGTAATTAACAAATGATAGTTGGCAAACATTGTCCCATTGTTTTGGCATGCACTGGTGATTCCTCCCTGAATCAATTGTTCTATGATTATAAATAGTGATTTCCTAACTATATTCCTTCAACGTGTATTGGTTAGCATCTTATCATAAAGAAAAATTTCTCCCACCCATGTTTTTCTCTCCTTTCTGCATTTATCGGATTTTTTTTTAATTCACGGTATCATAATCCATTACTGGTTTTATTCATTTTGCTACTCAAACTGACCCAGATTTGGCCAGTTAGAGTCCCAGGAAGCTGACTCCTGTGTCCTTGTAACATGTGGCCCTTAGTTTCTGAGCATCTTCTTGCTTTCTGGCACAATAACTTGTTTAAGCTCAACTTGTTCTTTCTTTAACTTAGCCCTGTAATGAGCCATTTCTGTAAGATGTCTTTGCTCCTTTTAATGGGGAAGGGTATTTAGAAATCAAGATTTGGATGCCAAATAAGCTCTTTGCAACTGAAATATTGTTTCCAGGCCCTTTCAATGCACAGAACTACACATATATCATGAGTTACACAAAGCTTATAAAGCATAAATATATAATATGTATCATGGCTATATCATGGTTCATATTACTAACCATAATTACAACATCACAAAATCCTTCCTTGCACTCCTCCATTCCTTATTTGTATCTCCCTTCACTCACAGTGAGAACCTTGGTTTCTGTAAATATCAAAATATTTATTAAATACTTGATTGCCACAATACATAAAAAATAATTTCAGAAATCAGCACCACTAATGGCAACTAAGCTACTAAGTGAAGTTCAAGGGTTTTTTTTTGTAGTTCTTTGTGTCTTTATGCTGAAGATTTATAGACAAAGACCTGCACTGTATTCAAAAATTACTTGAATAAGTTCTTTTTTCTTCATTCTGGTTGTGAATTCACTTTATATATAATTAGGTTGTTTCTGTTTGTATTCATGTTTAGGAAGTATTTTCTATCCTTGTTGATTTAAACTTCTTAAAGCTGTAGAACATTAATATGGTTTCAATGTCAAAAGCAAAAAAAGTGTGTACTCAAAGAAGTATTGCTTCCTCTCTTATTCCTTCTATTTCATCCCTTTCTAATTCCTGTAGATAATTAGTTTCATTGTTTTTGGTTTATCCTTCTAGCTTTCTTGTTCTTCTTTTTATACTGAGAAGCACACGTGCACACACACTCAGAATCTTATTTCCCCTTCTCCTATAATAGACATAGAAAGATTTTCACACATGTACAATTTTATTTATCCTTCTTCTTTATATAATAAGTAGCATACTATACATATTCTTTTGCATGTTGCTTTTCTAACTTAACTACATCTCCGAAAACCACTCTGTATCAACTTCTAGAGACATTCCTTATTCTTTACCATTAGGTAGATGTATGCTATTGTGTAGATGTACCATAGTTTATTCAACCAATCTCCTATATATTGTCATTTATACTGTTTCTAAAATTTACCAATTACATATAAGGCAATGTTGCTGCAATATTGCAATGAATACCTTGCACAATTTTTTTTGCATATTAACAGGATATCTTCAAGGTAAATATTCAGGGTTTGCTAGACAAAGTTTAGGTAGAAAAGTAGTTTTACTAGATATTATCAAATTCCATTTCATGAGTCTCATATTGCTTGCATGTTCTTAAGTATTGTATAAAAGTTCCTGTTTCTCCGCAGCCTCAATAATAGTGTGTGGCCAAACTTTTGAATATTTGCCAAACTGACAAGTAGAAATGACATCTTACTGTAGTTTTAATTTGCATTTCTCTTATTGTCAGTAAAGTTGAAAACCTTTCCATACATTCAAAGGCTATTTTTACATTATTTTTTTTGTGAATTTTCTGATTTGTTTTCCTAATTTTGTAAGAGTTCTCGATGTCTTAAGAATACTAGCTTCTCAAAGAAAGAAAGAATCTACAAAACAATAAGAAAACAATTAACAAAATAACAGTAGTACATTCTTACCTATCAATAATTACTTTGAATGTAAATGAATTAAATTCACCAATCAAGAAACATAGAGTGGCTGATGAATAAAAAACAAGATACAACCATATGCTGCCAACAAGTGACCCATGTTAGCCTAAGGACACACATAGGCTGAAAATAAAGGGTTAGAAGAAGGTATTCCATGCAAATGGTAACCAAAAGAAAAAACTGTCACAAGAGACAAAGAAGGTCACTATTTAATGAGAAAGGGCTGAATTAATCAAGAGAATATAACAATTATAAATATATGTGTACCCAACATTGGGGCACCTAAATATATAAAGCAAATCTTAATGGACATGAAGGGAGAAATAGGTAGTGATAAAATAATAGTAAGGAACTTCAATACCCCACCTCCAACAATGAACAGATCAACCAGATAGAAAACTATAAAGCAAATAGTGGAATTGAACTGTACTTTAGACAAAATAAACCTAACAGATATATACAGAACTTTTCACCCAACAGTAGCAGAATTTGCATTCTTCTGTAGTGCACATGAAATATTTGCCAGGACGGACCATATGGTAGGCCACAAAACACGTTTATGAAGATCAAAATCATATTAAGTATTTTTATCACAGTGGTATGAAACTAGAATTTTAGAGGAATTTTGGAAAATTCACAAATATTTTGAAATTAAACAACATGCTCCTGAACAATGAATGGGCCAAAGAAGAAATGAAAAGAGAAATTAAATAATATTTTGAGACAAACAACAATGGAAACACAGCATACCAGAACCTATGGGAAGCAGCAAAAGCAGTTCTAAGAGCGACATCTATAGCAATAAGTGTCTGCATTAAAAAGGAAGAAAAAGTCCAAATAAATAGCCTAATATTATGCCTGAAGGAACTAGAAAAAAAGAACAAACTAAACCCAAATGCAGCAAAAGGAAGGAAATGATAAAGATCAGAACAGAAATAAATCAAATAGAAGATAGAAAAGCCATGGGAAGAAAAGAATAAATCAGTAAAACTAAGAGATGTTTTTTTGAACAAATAAACAATATCATCAAACCCTCAGAAAAAAAGAAAAATGCTAATATGTAAAATCAGATACAAAAGTGGAGACATTACAACAGATGCCTCAGAAATAAAAAGGATTATAAGAGACTATTATGAGCAATCACATGCCAAAACATTTGATAATAGAGGAAATGGATAAATTTTTAGAAAAATACAACCTACCAAGGTTGAATCAGGAAGAAATAGAAAGCCTGAACAGACCAATAACAAAGATATTGAAGTAGTAATTAAAAACTTTCCAACAAAGAAAAGCTCAGGACCAGATAGCTTGATGGCTGAATTCCACCAAACTTTCAAAGAATTAAGACTAATACTTAAATTCTTCCAAAAAATAGAGCTGGAGAGAATACTTCCTAACACATTTATAGGGCCAGTACCATCCTGGTCCCTAAGCCAGACAATGATACCACAAGAAAAGAAATTATGGCCCAATATCTCTGATGAAAATTGATGCAAAATCCCTCAATAAAATATTAGCAAATAAAATTCAGCATCACATCAAAAAGATTATACATCATGATCAAGTGAGATTTATCCCTGGTATGCAAGTTGAGTTTAACATATGTAAATCAATCAATGTGACACGTCACATTAGCAGACTGAAAGACAAAAACCACATGATTATATCAATTGAGGCAAAAAAAAAAAAGCACTCAAGTTCAACATCCATTTTTCATAAAAGCTCTTAACAGGTACATAAGAAAAGTTTCTCAACATAATAATAAAGACCATTTATTAAAAACCCACAGATAGTATTATATCAATGGGGATAAACTGAAAGCTTTTCCTCGAAGATCTGGTACAGGGCAAGGATGCCCACTCTCAGCACTTTTATTCAATATTGTATAGTATTGGAAGTACTATCAAGAGCAATTAGGCAAGAAAAAGAAATAAAAGATCCAAGTTGAAGAAGTAAAATTATCTCTGTTTCAGTTGACATAACCCTATATGTAGAAATCTTCAAAGACTTCACCAAAAAACTGTGAGATCTAATAAATGAATTCAGTAAAGTTGCAGGACATAAAATCAGCATACAAAAATCGATTGCATTCCTATACACAGATCAAGAAAACAATCCCATTTATGATAGCATCAAAAGAAACACTTAAGAATAAATTTAACCAAGGAGGTGAAAGACTTGTACATTGAAAACTATAAAATATTGATGAAAGAAATTAAAAAGAACACAAATAAATGGAATGATATTCCAAACTCATAGATCAGAAGAATCAATATTATTAAAATGTCTACACTATGCAAAGCAATATATAGATTCAAAGCAATTTCTTTCAAAACCCTAATGTCATTCTTCACCAAAATAGAAAAAACAATCCTAAAATTTGTATGGAACCACAAATGACCCTGAATAGCCAAAGCAATTCTGGGAGAAAAAAAAAAAAAAAAAAACAGAGTTGTAGGCATCACATTTCCTTATTTAAAATTATATTACAAAGCTATAGTAATCAAAATAGTGTGATACTGGCCTAAAAACAGACACATAGACCAGTGGAACAGAATAGATAGCCCAGAAATAAATCTCAACATATACAGTTAACTAATTTTCCACAAGGGTAAGAAGAACATTTAGCTCAGAAGTAAACCCAAGCCTATAAGGTCAACTAATTTTTAACAAGGGCAACAAGAATACACAACGAGGAAAGAATAGTCTCATCAATAAATGACTCTGAGAAAACTCAATATCCACATGCAAAAGATTGAAATTTCACTCATCTTACACTGCACACAAAAAATTAACTCAAAATTTATTACATGCTTAAATGTAAGATCTGAATCCATAAAACTCCTTGAATAAAACATAGAAGAAAAGCTCCTTTTAAAAAATGTTTTAAAATGTTTTTATTGTTATTATTTTTTTCTTGCCAGAGATTCACTATTTTGCCCAAACTGGTCTTGAACTCCTGACCTCAAGTGATCCTCCCACTTCAGTCTCCCAAATTGCTGGGATTACAGACATGAACCACTATGCCCAGCTGGGAAAACTCCTTGACATTGCCCTTGGCAACGATTTTTCAAATATCACACCAAAAACTCAGGCAATAAAACCAAAAATAAGCAAGTGGGACTTCACCAGACTAAAAAGCTTCTGTACAGCAAAGGAAATAATCAACAAAATTAAACACAACCCACAGATTGGGAAAAAAATATTTGCAAACCATATATCTGATAAGGGGTTAATATCCAAGATTTATAAAGAACTAACATAACTCAATAGCAAAAAAATATATAACCCAGTTAAAAAATGTACAAAGGACCTGAATAGACATTTATCCAGAAATGACATAAAAATGACCAGCAGATACATGAAAAGGTGCTCAACATCACTAATCATCAGGAAAATGCAAATCAAAACCACCACAAGATATCACCTCACACTTGTTAGAATGGCTATTATCAGAAAAACGAGAGGTAACAAGTGTTGGCAAAGATGTGGAGAAAAGGGAACTCTTGTACACTGTTGGTGGGAATGTAGATTGGTGCAGTCATTATGGGAAATAGTATGGAAGTCTCTAAAGAAATTCAAAACAGAATTACCCCATGACCCAGCAATCTCTCTCTGAGTATACCCAAAGAAGATGAAATCACCACCTTGTAAAGATATCTGCACTGCCATGTTCATTGAAGTACTATTCACAATAGCCAGGATATAGAAGCAACCTAGGTATCCAACAATGGATGAATGGATAAAGAAACAGTGGTGTGTGTGTGTGTGTGTGTGTGTGTGTGTGTGTATACACACAGTGGAATATTATTCAACCTTTAAAAATGGGATCCTGCCATTTGCCACAACACAAATGGACCAGGAAGACATACTAAGTGAAATAAGCCAGACACAGAAGGAAAAATATTGCATGATCTCACTTGTATGTGGAATCTAAAAAAAGAAAAGGTCAAATATGTAGAGATGGAAAATAAAACAGTAGTTACCAGGATTGGGGATTGGAGGGAAGAAATGGGGAGACGTAGGTTAAAGGATACAAAGTGGCAAATACATAGGATAAATAAGTCGATAAACAAGTCAAAAAATCTAATGTACAATACCCAGACTATAGTTAATAATAATGTACTATATTCAAGATTTTTTCTGAATGAATAGATTATAGCTTCTCTTATCACAGGGGAAAATGAGTAACTGTGTGAGATAATTGGTATATATGCACAGTAAAATTTATTTAAAAAAACAAAAGAATACTAGCCTCTCAATTGCCACATACATCGCACATATTTTCTCCCAGTTTGTCATTTGCCTTTTAAATTTGCTTATGATGATATTTGCCACCCATAAAATTTTATTTTTAGATATTTAAATTTATCCATACTTAATTATAGTGCAACTGGATTTTGAGTCATAGTTTGAAAGCCTTCTCTCTCTCATTAGGTTCTAAATGAATTCATCCACTTTTTCTACTTGTATGGTTTTCCTTTTCATATTTAGGTCTCTCATGCATTTAGAGTTTATTTCTGTGCATGGTGTGAGGCATGAATCCAATTTTATATTTATGAAAATTGCTGTCCAGTTGTCCCAACACTATTTATTAAAACATCCTCCATCTTTGTCCCAGATGATCTGATAATTTTTAATATAGTACTAAATATATGAAAAGTCACCTTTTATTATCAATAGCTCTTTGATGCTTGTGGCTATTGTCATATCAGTATAACATAGTCATTTTTATATAACATTTACCCTATCCCAAATAACACCAAGACCATCAATATGTTAAAGTTTTAAAATTAGGAACTACGTTTAAGCTTCCTGTTCCTTCTTGCAGTATGGCAGTCAGGTATTCTGAAAAGACACTCCATTTAAAATGTAGAAATTCTGAATAAGACTCGACAAACAATGCAGATAATGCATTACCGGGCTTAAAAAAACAATAAGCTAAATCAGCTGGGGCTGAAACAAAGAGAGAACTGAAACTCAACTGGGAAACAGGATGGGAAACAGAAATGGAAATATTTGCCAATATCAGGAAATCAAATGCCAGAGCCTTTGGCTATGCAAAGCTGGGGAAACTGAACTTTGATCCCCCCAAAAGTCAGGTCCTTCCCAATGCTACCCCCTCAATGAAAGGGTGGAATTGAAAAAAAAACTGTCTTGTGGCAAATTGAGCTCACATGGAAATATCTGTCTCTCTTGAGCTAGCCAATCTCATTCCTTAGCATATACCATTGAGAAATGCTGGCATTGGATATGCATTCCAGAAGACATGTGCAGATCTGAAAATAAGCCAAATCTGTAAGATTTTTAAAAATGTGAAGAACTCATTAATAGAAAATTACAGCATTAGAAATGAATAAGCTACAGCACCTTTATTAGCATAGACAAGCTTCTCAAACATATGTTGAGCAAAAGAGCAAGTACAGATACATGTTTTCAATTTAAAATACATGCAAAGCTAAAGAATGTATCTTAGTGCAGGGATAGCTATGTATGTCATATAACCTGACCATGTTCAAAGGAATGATGAAACCCTGCTTGTGTTTAACTGTAGAAGTGAAGATGGAAAGTGAGTGTGAGAAGTACCTGGAGGGCTTCAAAGTTTTAGTAATATTTTATTTCTCAGGCTGGGTGCTGTTTTATTAACATTTGTTTATACCTTATATTCAATTTATTTATTTACTCCACAAAGATTTGTTGATCACCTACTTTGTGGCAGGCATTCAAGGCAATTGGTATATGAATGAATAAAATACAAAAAGTCACTGCTTTTGTGGATCTTGTGTTTTAGAAGAGGAATACAGAAATTAAATGTTAAAATATTATAGGTTACAAAATGACATAGTTGATATGCGCTGTTGTGAAAGTTCAGCAGTGTATGGATGGTAGAAGGGATATTCATTTTAAATAATGTAGGTGGGGAAAGCTGATTGAGATGGCATTTGAGCAAGGACGTAAAGGAAATGAGGGAGTATAAAATATTTTGAAGGAAGAGCATTTTAGCAGGTGCAACAGTTAGTGCAAAGCCCCAAGGCTGGAAGTGTTCAACGTAGTTGGAGCAGAGTAAGTGAAAGGGAAAGTCATAGAAAACGAAGTCAGAAATGTCATGAGAGGTGGTCAGGGATATTCTAGGGCCTGAAGGCAAGTGTAAGGATGCTGGCTTTTACTCTGAGTGAAATGGGGAGTTATTGAGCAGAGTATTGACATTTTTTAACTTACTTTTCAAAGTATCAGTCCAGCTGAGATGTGAAGAATAATGGACTGTGGGGCACGAGGGGGGGATAAAATCAGGAAAGCCAGTCAAAGGGATTCAGGCAAGGTATGATGATGAGCCAGAACAAGGGTGCAGATTCTATTCTGAATTTAGAGACAAAAGGATTTCTGGATGGACAGAACACAGGACGTGAGGGGGGAAAAGCAGTCCAGGATAACTCCACAGTTTTTGGCATGGACAAAAGAAGGATGGAATTATCATGAACTGACTTGGGGAAGACTGTGTGTACATTAGCCTGCTGAGGCTGCAGTGACAAAATACCACAGTCTGGTGGCTTAAACAACAGAAATTTATCTTCTCACCGTTCTGGAGGCTGGAAGTCTGAGATCAAGGCGTGGCCAGGTTTGGCTTCTTTTGAAGCCTCTGTCCTTGGCTTGCCGATGGCATCCTTCTTGCTATGTCCTCACGTGGTCGTTCCTCTGTGTCTAGTATCTGTCTGCTCTTATAAGGACACCAGTCAGATTGGGTTGGTGCCCACCCATATGACCTCATTTTACCTTAATTCCCTCTTCAAAGGGCCTCTCTCTAAATGCAGCTACAGTCTGAGGTACTAGGAATTTAGGTGGGGGAGGGGAGACACAGTTCAGTTCATAACAGTGGATAAGTAGGTTTAGGGGTGGGAGATTAAGGAGTTTAATTTCATATATGTTAAATTGAGGTATCTTGGAAATCTACATAGAGATTTATGGTAGTGAGTGTGAAACATAGGTCTAGAATTCAGGGAAGAGATTAATAGCTAAAGATATAAATTTCAGTGCTGTTAGCAGTGGAATTAAAAACTATGAGTGCAATGTGCACTGTCTGGGGAATGGGCACGCTTGAAGTTCTGACTTGGGGGGATGGGGGTGGGGGAGGGGATGGGTGTATACCTACAAGAAGAGTGCGATGTGCACTGTCTGGGGAATGGACACACTTGAGGCTCAGTCTCGGGGGAATGGGAGGGACATGGGCAATATATCTAACCAGAACTTCTGTACCCTCATAATAAGCTGAAATAAAAAAAAAAAAAAAAACTATGAGACTTGACGAGATCCTCAAGGGAATAAGTATAGGTAGAAAAGAAAAGAAGGGCCAAGATCAGAGCCATTCGGCCCCCAACAGGAAGTCATCAACGATCGGCAGGAGCTCTCAGAGGAAACTAAGGAGGGACTATGAGGAGAAGAAAATCCAATAAACCAGATGAAAAAAGGTGGCAAGGAGGGAATGATTGTATGCAGTAAACATTGCTGATATGTCAAATAAAATGGGGTCTAAGAATTGGTCCCTCAACTTGTCAACATTAATGTCATTGGGGAAAGTGGTAAGTCAGAGTAAAGATGATTGTTCAAAGTCATTTTTTCTTATAGAGTATCAGAGAAAGGAAAAAGCTGATAGGCAATATGGGGTCAAGAGACAGTTTTATTTTTAAGATGGAAGAACAACAGCATGTGTGTGTGCTAATGGCAAATATCCCATAGAGAGGGAAAAATTGATGATCTGGAAGAGAGAAAAGGGAACTGCTAGAGCAATGTCCTCAAGCGAATGAGTAAAAATGCGACCCACTGGAGCAGCGGTCCCCAGCCTTTTTGGCACCAGGGACCAGTTTCATGGAAGACAATTTTTTCACAGATGGGGTAGGGTAGGGAATGGTTTCAGACAAATTCTCATAAGGAGCGGGAAACCTAGATCCCTCACATGCACAGTTTACAGTAGAGTTAAGGCTCCTATGAGAATCTAACGCAGTCACTGACCTGACGGGAGGCAGAGCTCAGGCGGGGATGCAAGTGATGAGGAGTGGCTGTTTTGCTGTCTTGCCTGCTGCTCACCTCCTACTGTGCAGCCTGGTTCCTAACAGGCCACGGACCAGTACCGGTCTGCAGCCCAGGGGTTGGGGACCACAGCACTATAGGGGTTATCTTTGGATAAGAAGGGGCAAGGATAATATTAATAACAGGCATATAGACATTTAGATGACATATTTTATATGTTTACATATACATGTGTGTCATATATTCATTTACATATATATAAAATATTCCAGTTTTAAGTCTGCCTTAACGAATAGTTATTGTTTTATCTGTTCCCCTCACACACCCTACCCCTACCTTTCCATTATTCTGGAAAATGCTCCTTCATACCAAGTGGGTACTCTGGAGAGAGATGGGCTGCCCATTGATGTGATTGATGTGAAGAATGAATATATGATTCCCAGTGCTTTATAATAAATGGGCCCAGGTATGGTCATGGGATTCCAGATGCTCCACCCAGTGGTCCAATTTTTCAAACAGGAGTTGAGGAAAGGTACTTTCTTCCTCTTTGATCACATTATTGCAAGGTTGTAAGTTTGAAACTTCTTGTCTTATGGGCAAGCTCTTCTAGAGAATGAAGACTATTAAGAGTCAAACAAAGAGAGGGAGAAGAGGCAGAAAATAATGTATTCCCGACAATACCAATAACCCTTCTCAATAACCTCAACTGTAATTTTTTTTAATTGATTTAAACCAAAAGAGGGTATTCAAGGACCTACAGAGCTGATACAAATTATACTTCTGGTCTTTTTTTCTATCTTAACATTTGCTCCTGATGTTCTACCCACACTAACTTACTTTTAATTGCAGCCAACCTTGACTCTTCCTCATGTCTCAAATCCCACATCCCAATATTCAGCCAACACTTTAATCTCAACAGTCAAAGTATTTCCTGAGTCAGAATCTTTCTCGCATCACTTAACTCCAGTGAGAATGTCCTTTATCAAAAAGTCCCAAAACAATACATGTTGGTGTGGATGCAGAGAGACAGGAACACTCACACACTGCTGGTGGGACTGCAAACTAGTGCAACCCCTGTGGAAAGCAATATGGAGATTCCTTAAACAGATACAAGTAGACCTACCATTTGATCCAGCAATCCCATCATTGGGCATCTACCCAAAAGAACAAAAGACATTCTATTACAAAGACATCTGCACTCGAATGTTTATAGCAGCACAATTCACAATTGCAAAGATGTGGAAACAACCCAAATGCCCATCAATACATGAGTGAGTGGATTAGTAAAATGTGGTATATGTATACCATGGAGTATTACTCAGTTTTAAGAAATAACTTAAACAGTTTTAAGATATAGAATCTCTTTTGTTCTCCTGGAAAGAGTTGGAACCCATTCTACTAAGTGAAGTATCCCAAGAATGGAAAAATAAGCACCACATGTACTCACCAGCAAATTGGTTTCCCTGATCATCACCTAAGTGCACATTTGGGAATAACACCAACTGGGTGTTGGGCAGATGTGGGGGGTGGGGGAGGGGATGGATGTATACCTACATGATGAGTGCTATGCGCACTGTCTGGGAAATGGACATGCTTGAGGCTCTGACTTGGGGGGGATGGGGGGGCATGGGCAATATATATGACCTAAACTTTTGTACCCCCATAATAAGCTGAAATAAAAAAGTATATGTACATCAAAACATTGCGTTGTACACTTTAAATAAATATAATGTTTTACTTATAATTATACCTTAATAAAGCTGAAAAAGAAAAAAGACTAGTCAACCAAATACAAAAAAAAAAAAAAAAACCCTTTTCGCCATCACCTCTGCCACTCTGGTCCAAGCCACCCCCATTTCTCACCTTGTTGAATGAATAAGTGATTTTTAATTTCTAGATTTTTTTTGCTATGTTTGCTCATGCTGTTTACTCCACCTGGAGTTCTCTATTTACTTAGCCAAAAATGTCCAGTCTACTCTGCGGGGGTTCCTGGTTCCTACAACCTGAAGCAACATCTCTTATTAAAACCTCTTAGACCTCTTATATCATTTGTTTCATTTTTGCTTCACTTTCAGTTATTTAGGGCCTCTTATAAGATGATAATCACACTGAGAGCTGTTTTAGTCAATATTGTTTCATCTGCAGCCCCTTATATATACTACATTCTCAGTACGTACATATTGTATTGTTACTATAAATTAACCTGGGCTTTTTTTTTTTTTTTCCATTCAAGTAAGAGTATTTGACTGGGAGAAATATTATGGTAAACTCTCCTACTACTTGTAAAGTGACTTTTGGTTGACTTGGGGATTAATAATGATGGGTGATAAAAAAAAAAAGATGAGACTTTATTCCTCTTGGCGTCCTAGGTGTACATTATTTTATGTTCCCTTCTCCACTTTAAACCTTAGACGCAGAAATTGAGCAATGAAGGAAAAGAGTGTGGAAGTGTGGCATTTCATAAAAGAACATGATGTGCCATTCTTCTTGGACTGCAATGTTTTTGTTCTATAGAAAAAGATCATTGTGACCTCAGTTCACGATAGCCTTCATGAACAGAAACACATCAGTTGATATCTCCATAGAATTGTTGACCTAGCAACTGCTATTCTAGCTTTATAAATGTTGTCTCATTTCTGAAACTTACTTGCTTAAATAAAAGCTACTGCTATGAGGCTTGGGGGTTAATTATGCCTATTCACCAAAAAAAAAAATTTGTTTTAAATTTGTTGCTAAAAATTTCTGGGTTTAGTACCAAAATTATTTTAGCATAAAAATTTGTAGTTGAAGGGCTAATGGAAATAGCTGCCACTGACTCATCAATACATTTACACCTTGAACCACTCGTATGTCTCCTTTTAATGACACATTTTGTCAAATACACCAACATAAAATGATGGAGATTAAAAAGCCTATGATTAAGTAAAATCATCCTTTCAACATTAACATTAATATTAAACATTAGATGATTCCAGACTGAAAGGAACTCTAGTCCATGATCATTCATTCCTAAAATGTGGTTTTACAGATGGTGAACCTAAATAATAAAATGTATTAACCTATCAGCCTATACTAAGAAACCCCTATTGCATGCTAAAGTTAATAGCTTATCTCAGCTACAAAAATGGGAATGTAGCACTATTAGACCAATAATGCTATGTGATCTACCATGTAATGCAAATACCAAATGTTGTATTACTAAACAGAAAAAAAAATGGGAATTTTGTTTCATGGCTATGGAATGTGATATTCCCTTTGGATTATCTTCTTTAGGCCCATTTTTATCTTGAGATAATGAAAGCTTTGCATGAGTAACCTAGGATAGACTATGTTCTTTTGAAACTAACTTTTTCTTACTGCCAAATAAATCTCTTTTAAATATGTTCTCTGTGAGGCAATCATGACATCCATTGGCCAACTGGATCTGGGGTTATGCCTGGATACTTTCCACGTTGCACGTGGTTGTCAATTTGAATTGTGTATCAACTACCCATCATATTTGGCACATCTGTACTTAACATTGGCATTAATTTTACCCTATTGTTCTAATTGCAGTACTTTGATGTAATGACACCATTCAATTCACAGATGGTACTGGTGGGGGGTTTTCCCAAAAAAAATATAATGTAATTTTAATTTGGAATGTGAGAATGCCAAAAATGAGAGCTTCATTGATTAAGTTATCTGAGCCTGCTAAACAGTTGAACATTTGAACTAAATAGGAAAAACTGGGAAAGAGAACAGCAGGTTTCAATACCAACCTACTGCAAGTGTTTTGTTTTTTGATTACAGTCTATGGGGCTCATAAGACTTATCTGTTCATAAACAAACTTTGACATACGATAAGCAAAATGAAATCTATATTTTTAAAGAAACTAAAGATGAAGATGCTAAAGATGAAGTCTTTGGTAGATGGAGAGGCCTGCAAATTGAAAGGTAATCATTTAATTGAAATTAATAAATTTAAATATTATTTAAAGTACCATCAGATATTTGATATGCATTTATATCTATATCAATGTATTTTAAAAGATTTCCCTAGAGTATCACTCTCACAATTGCCTATGACATCGTGAAATAATGCCTATCACAATTTGCACTTTATAGAATCAAACCAGGGGATAACTTTCCAAAAGTCACAGGACCCCTCATTGATGGGGGAATGACTAGAATACAAATCTTTATTCCTTATTTTAAGGTATTTTATAAGACACTGCCCATTCTATTGAATAAAAAAATGCTACCATGTTGTTTCAATAGGAAATAGACTACCTTTCCAGTAAGAAGAAGGGCAGTAAGGTGTATAAGTACAGGACTATTCTACTTAGACTTGGAATAGGGTTGGCAACGGAAGCATTAATCCACAAGAACAGCTCATTTTATTAATTTGCTTAGAAATAAAAATAAAAGCTGGAGAAAGTCATGGAGGGAATGAAAGGCATCTGACTACAGTATGAGTGAAAATCTAAACAGGCTACTCCACAAATCATCAATTCACTTCACTAAAATACAGGAAGCCAGGGACTTAGTGAGCTAAGAGAATTCTTACACAGCTGGGTATGTTTGATGAAGTGATACGATGGTGGACTCACTGATTCTTTTTTAGGAGTAGACTGGCATGGGAGCAGAGGGTCACCAAGGTAAGGCATGGCGTGTGAGCAGTACCTGGAGAAGGTTGCAAGGTGTCAAATCCCTGGTCTTCCCCTAGGACTATAGCTGGGCCCCATGAGAAAGAGGCTACAGGCTGAGCTATTTTTATAAGGGACATTCATTAATTTTGGGATCACAAAGTTCTTCCCATTTCCAGGTAGAAGACAATCAGTTCAATTATGACATAGGAAATACTGAGTTATTTGTTACCATAAATGTTGATTGTATTGGAAGCTCATTCCCCTACGCCAGGGAGAAGAAGAAAGTGATCAGGTATTCCTGTAAGTAGCAGATATCAGGAGGGGACCCAGATTCTGTGAACATTAGAGGATTATTCCTGAGTACATTTGAGACTCCTTGAAGTTCTACCAGATATAAATGAATGAGAATTTCGAGAGTGGACAAAGAGCTTGTTCATTAGCTTGTACTAAAAACAGAGGTTTGAGTTTTACTTTTACTCTAAAACTCACAGGCTGGAATGTCTTGGGAAACTTGTTTTAAACATGCAACATTCTTAGAGCAGTGATCTAACACTGTGCACACTGCCAAGGGTTATAGGAAGCTCCAGCTCCTTAAAAGTGTCAACTTTGGTTACTAGCCTTAAAGGATATGTGAACACTATATAGCAGGCTGGCCTGGGAGGCTAGAGAGATGGTGAGGAGTGCTGATTCATGGCAAACACACTTCTGGAACTATCATCTGCATCTCTGTTCAGCCTTTTTCTTGGGAGGCGCTCTCCCTGTTTATGTAAGAGGTTATTTCCTTAATGGCATCTACAGTGCAAAAAGTTGTGCTAAGTTCTGTTTTAATTTCTCAGTGTTTCCTATGGAATTTCAACATTAATCCTCTGCAGTGATCAGTATTAAAATGTTAGCCCACTCTTGATTTTTCCAGATCATGCTCTGGGTGGTAAAGTATATATCACGAGGTCAGTTAGAAGCCTCACATGAGAAAACCCCATTTTTACTGCACAGTGGCTTTTCAAATCTTCAAGCAATCTTATAGGCAATGAGCCCCATGAAAAGCTAATTGTGAGCTAAGAACCTTGGAACTCAGTGAGCCATGAAAGAAGTAGGTTCTTGATAGCATAAAGTGCTCACTCTGCTCTTAGCTGTCAGTAGGCATCTTAATTTTAGACAGACATCCCTTCTGAATAAGCCTACAAAGTGAAGGGGCCACTTTGCATTTCTATTTTTCACCACCTCTTTTTTATCATTACCTAGAATTGATTTCCCTTCCCAAAATACCATACTGCATCTCCATTGCCTTGAGGTTTATCTGCTTCCATATCTGTATTTCTATAATATAATTTTTAAAAAAGCTTTTCTTTCCAAGCGTGAATTTTTATTTTACATATATGTGTGCTTGTGTGTGTATATACAAACTTCCTCATTTACTGCCAAAAGTTATTGCATTTTAGTTAATTTTTGAAGCTTGTGCAGCTGTTAATTAAAGTGGCCATTACAAGATGATTTAGCATATAATTTTAGAACAGCATACTGCAAGTTTGAAAAAGACCTACACCTGTGTTTACCTGTGTACTATAGCTGGTTCTAGAGAAATCCAGATGAGACCCAGGTGCCCAACCCACTTTGTTGCAATATTTATATTTTACACTAAATATGTTTATCTCTCACATTTCTACTTACACAGTCATAATTATGATGAACAGCATTTCCATACCTCTCTCTGGGAAGTGGAATTCCTTTTCTTTCTTGAAGCAGAAGTACAAAAATTAACTTATTATTGTGCCAATTTTTCAAGCTTATTGGATGAAAATTCCAGAATGTTACTTTTCAATAAGTCTCACTTTAAGGCTAGAAATAACTAAAGTAGTAAAGCATCTTTTAGATAAAACCTGTTTGTAAGAGAAAAAAATATTAAGACATTAGAGTGCAGACATTTGATCAGATGAACTTGGAAGCATTGGTGTAGAGTTTGCATAGCTTTTGAATTTGACAATAGTAAATATTTACACTAAGTAACAGGTATTGTTTGATTTTATTTGCACGACTTGGGCCATTGAATATGCTCTCTGCTGCCTTTCTTTCCACTGTATTCATCTGATAGTCATTGTGATGAGAACTGGGAAATTCTGAAATGTGATCTTCCAGCTGAAAAGTTCTGGTTATTTGTTGTTCAGTTTGTGCAAATTCAGATAAGTTTCAATTAATTTTCTGAAATTAAGTCTAGATTCACATACACAGAATATTAGATTTTTAAGCAACCAGTTTTCCAGCTAGGCTGAACTGTGATTGCCAAATTAATATAGGTTAGATCTCATTGTTTTAGTCTCACACTGGCTCTTCAGTCGTTAAAATGAAAAATATTTTTTCAGCTGTTCTTCATCTTATCTGGCCAGTTGTTCATTTTGACCTAACCTGGGGGGCCTTTGATCAAGATGTGCAATAAGCAGCAAGATATGACTGTATTTTTAATAAGTTTGTGGGGTTGTCCATTAGCCTCAGCATTTTCTGGAAAATGTGAATTAAAAATCCTTCATGCATTTTTTTCCCTGAGTTTTAGATGTTCATGGCATTGATTTCTTAACTTTTCTATAGAGTAGTAGTGAGGACTTTTTCACACAAGAGTCCCTTTAAAACCACTTGATTCAGCATGCAATATTTTAACCGATCTGAAGTCATCCACTCACTGGGCTGATAATAAAACCGTATCATTTTGTTGCCATCATTTTAAAGTGGTATTCTTATTCTGAGGCTTGAGAAAATACTTCAACAATTTTATATTCTCTATCATGCGTGTGTTCTCTGTATGTGTGTGTGTGTATGTGTGTGTGTGTGTGTATGCATGTGTGTTGCTACCTAAGTCTTGTCTATGGCCACTAAATTTCTTTACAGGAAACATATTTAACTATATTGATTATAATAGAAATGAATTAAAGCCACTCAGTAAGTTATCTGTAACTTCCTTTATATTAATTATTAGAACAATGTTGTTTCTCTAATAAAAGTTATGACAGTGTGAATCCAAAATATTTACTCTTTATTTTATTACTTTTAAAGATGAAATAAAACTTATAAACAGTTTACGGAGGCCACATCTTTATAATGCTACTATTTCTTCATTTGAAAGTTGTTATGACACATAAATATGCAAACACTGTAATTAGACTGCTGTTTTGTCATAATGCCAACCCATTGTCCTATGTATTGATGTTTGGATTTCCCGCAATCAGATATTAAAAGAAATATGAAGTGTGATTCTTTCCTATTTGTAACACCGAGTATGATATGAATCAGCTAGAACAAGATAAAATATGTCTTAAATGAGAATCAACTAGCTCTAATTTGTGCCCTGAAGAAATGGAGAATGAAACTCCAGTTCAATTTTTTGAGTAGTTACTATGTTCTAGGTACTAAGCAAAACATTTTACATTTTTACTCATTTATTCCTCATAAAAGTCATGTAATCTATAATTCTCATTTTATACATAATAAAAATAAATTTGAGACAGTTAAGACAACATTTCCATGCTTGTTCAAGTACATCCTTGTGAAATTCCTGGGAGTTGGATTTATGTAGACATCTTTCAATTACGAGAGACCACACTCAACTTTTGGGCAAAAATCACCCGCAAAGGTACATAAAAAATTTTCCATGTACCTAATTTTAAACTTCTCACACAAACATTAGTTACATCTCTATGTCAAGTGACAAAAAACCAAATTAAAAATGAGTCTGTGCTCTTAGCATAATCACTAACTGACTTCTTATTTAACCTACCAATTCTCTCAAAATTAAAGCCCAATTTTGCTTTATCAACGGGAGTAGATTAAGCACTTTTTCTTCCACTGAGATTCCATTGACTGTACTTGTCGCAGGTTCTTACAGTCCATGAGTAGTACTACATCATGTACACAGTGAGATCTTGAAAAGTAATTTTTTGTATAACTTCATCACTTCAATATGCACTTGAGATATTTATCTCGATAATGTCACCTTTCTTTACCTGTTACATGGATCACCTATGTTAAGCTGCTCTTCTGTTTATTGGGTTTGACTTACTGTCAAAGACTCTGAATGTGGAAATAGACCACAGGAATGAACTGAAGATAGGAGGACAGAAATAGATCATCTCTAACGTTCCCTACCAATTCCGACAGACAGAGATTCTTTAGTGTCACCCTTAAGGTAATGCCCATACAACATCATGATGAGGACTGTGTAACTAGGAATGTGACTGTATAGTATAAGAGGAAAATAAAAGCTACCAATTACAGACACCTACTGTGACACAAGAACTATGCTGTATTCCAGGAGTCAGCAAAATTTTTCTGAAAAGGGCCAAATAGCAAATATTTTAGGCATTACAAGGTATATGGTCTCTTTAGCAATTGCTCAATCCTGCCTTTATAGTATGAAAGCAGGATTAAGAAACAAGTAAACAAATGAGAACGGCTGTGTTTCAGTAAGATTTTTGTGATAAAAACCAGCAGTGGCCTGCATTTGGCTGGCAAGGCATAGTTTGCTGAGCCCTTCTATTTGCTCTATAAGTTTGCTATAGCTGTTAGAGCAAACATCAAAGAAAGACACTGTTGAATTTATTTCTATAGATGAGGAAACTGGGATTCAAAGGAGTTTAGTATACATAAGATCTAATTGGGAAAATAGAACCAACTCCCAGCAATTCCGTAAAAGGAATTTGAAGCAAGGAACTAGTTAAAAGGGTGTTAGAAGTGCTAAGAAGCCAAAGAGGGTACAGTGAGACAACCCCAAGATTAGCAACAGAAGGAAGTTGCTACCGTGCAAAAGGAGGCGGTGGCATTAATAGAGCCCAGGAGCTGCCCATCAGGGACCTCATTGGAAAGGGATGTCCAGAGAGACCTGGGATCCTGGAAGAGACGCAACCCTTTTGGTGAGCCAGCAGACAGGGCAAGAGATGCCCTGGCTCCCTGCTTCCTGCCTCTCTCTCCACGGTGGTGGATCTTAGCCAGATTGTAGTTTGCAGCTATTGGCCTCTTGAGGTACCGAACGGAGCAGGGAATTTATCTCAAAGCACACAAAAAGTGATAGGAACAAGTCATAGTAACATTGTCATGATCAGAATCTAGGTCTGTCTCCTCCAACTGCCATGCACTTTTACTGTACAACAGCACACGTAGAGTTTGCCTCTTATCCGTTCTTCTCACATTTTACAAATGTGATATTTCTCAGGCTCAAAAATATAACTCTCGAGATTTTTAGCTTCACTCTATAGCACTCAGTACAAATGATATCCTCTTTCTGTAAAGAACCAAAACAGTGATGCCCATATCCACAGTAGAGTGAAGGTAATTTTGTTAATTTGCCAATGCCTTATTTCACAATGTTGACAAGAACATGCTTATTTAAAAAATTAGCTTATTTTCCATAAGTTATTTATTTAAAGATTCATGTAGGATACCTACTAGGACCATCCCAATTTCACATGAGTGTTAAGTTGGTAGATTTTATTCATCCTAAAACTTAATTTCACAAGATTATTTTCAGGCTAGATAGTAAAATAGTCCTTGATAGTTTGACAACCCTAGGAGTATCTATACGCATTGCTCAAAAGATTACTTGTCTCACTGTTTGCTAAAGTCACTTTGAGCATATGCAGCCTGCATGACAGCTGGCAAAATGGTTACCTTTAAAGTTCCAGGGGAGCTACAAGGAGACAAGGTAGACAATAAATTGAGATGCCCAGAAATTACCATTTATTCCAAGATTCTCTACGCTCTTGGGGAGCCTTTTCAGTTACATTTCAAAGTGGAAATTTTTATCACCCAAAGATACAAAATTAGGATAAATAACATCATGAAGGGACCAGGCAGATCAATGAAAGTTCTTAAAGAGATGACAAAGAAAGCTGTGGCACCACACAAAGCAAGAAAAAAAAAGAGGCATCAGGAATTTGCAGAATATACAGCTGACCCTTGAACAACTCGGGTTTGAATTGCACAGGTCCACGTATATGCAGATTTTTTCCCATAAATATATTGGAAAATTATTTGGAGATTTGCAAAAATTTGAAAAAACTCTCAGATGAACCACATAACCTAGAAATATTGTAAGAGATAAGAAAGAGTTAGGTAAGTCATGAATGCACAAAATATATGTAGATACTAGTCTATTTTATCATTTACTAAGATATACACAAATCTATTCCAAAATGTTAAAACTTACTAAAATTTAAAGCACACAAACATAGACTGTGCATGGTGCCATTCAGTCAAGACAACTGTAAATAGGCGGGGCACGGTGGCTCACGCCTGTAATCCTAGCACTGTGGGAGGCTGAGGTGGGAGGATCGCTGGAGCTCAGGAGCTTGAGACCAGCCTGAGCAAGAGCGAGACCCTGTCTCTATTAAAAATAGAAAGAAATTAGCCAGACAATTAAAAATATATAGAAAAAATTAGCCAGGCATGGTGGTGCATGCCTGTAGTCCCAGCTAATCGGGAGGCTGAGGCAGAAGGATCACTTAAGTGCCAGGAGTTTGAGGTCGCTGTGAGCTAGGCTAACGCCACAGCCCTCTAGCCTGGGCAACAGAGCAAGACTCTGTCTCAAAAAAAAAAAAAAAAAGAGAAATGTAAACAAATGTAAAGATGCAGTATTTAATAATTGCATAAAATCAACTGCAGTATGCATTGTACTACATAATAATTTCATAGCCATCTCCTGTCACTATTGTGATGAGCTCAATGTTGTGTGTATCCCCTTAAAATGCCAGGTAACGCTGATCATCTCCATGTGAGCAGTCCGTCTGCCAGTAAATTGCATATCACAGAAAAAGTGAACTTTTATGGTTCTCGCACATTTGTCATCATTTTTAGTACAATACTGTAAACCTTGAATAACACCATGGGACCCATACGAAGTGCCATAGTGATGCTGGAAATGCTCCCAAGAAGCAGAGAAAAGTTCTGACATTACAAGAAAAAGTTGAGTTGCTTGATACGTGCCATAGAATGAGGTCTGCAGCTCCAGTCACCGCCATTTCGTACGATTCTTCTTGTAAACCAACCACACGAACTTACAGTATTGATAAATACAGCACAGTACTGTAAATGTATTTTTCTTCCTTATGATTTCCTTAATCACATTTTCTTTTCTCTAGCTTATGTTATTGTAAGAGTACAGTATAAAATACATATAACATGAAAACTGTGTTAATCAACCGTGGATGTTATAGGTAAGGCTTCTTGCCAACAGTAGGCTATCAGCAGTTACTTTTGGGGGGAGTCAGAAGACACCCCTCGTCCCTGCATTGTTCAAGGGTCAACTGCCTTCAACATAGAAGTCTGTCACTTAAATTTAGGTGTAATTGAAAATATAGAATCTGATGCAGAATTTGAAATATGAGCAATTGCAGATGGTGAGACTGAGAGTTCTCTGTGATTAGAATTCTAACTCCCGGCAACACAAAAGCAATCATTGCTGCACAAACTGACATGGGAAACAAAGAGGAGGCCCAGAGGACAATGCTGAACTTATACCCTGAGTGAAGATACTTACTCTAGCCGTACTCACTTCTAAGCCACATTCACCACTTCCTGGGGAGACGTTAAACAGAACCACATCATTTATTATTGACAATCAGTTATATATTTATTTCCTTTTAAATGTCCTAAATAATTGTCAGAATTGAGTTCTCATTTCAGACTCTGACTACCTCTGTTCTGAGTGGAGACCCTGAAATTTTCCCATAGTCCTAAATTAAAAGAAGAAATTTAATTGCCATTGAAGGATAATATTTGGTTGCATCCAACTGGCAATGGCTCTTGAGTTTCTGTGCCCAGTGAGCTGATGAAAGGAACTGAATAATACAGTTGGTAAGGGCAGGTGCTCTGGGTCCATGGGTTTGAATCCTGCTCTGCCACTAACTGCAGGCATTTAATTAACTCAAGTTATTTATGCTCTCTGTCCCTTAAGTCTCTCATTTATAAAATGAAGATAATAATTGTACCTTCCCATACTGCTGCTATGAGGATTAACCAATAAAGCATTCTGATACAGTGCTTCTCAAATTGTAATGTGCTTAAATAATCACCTGGGAGTCTTGTTAAAATGCAAATTCTCTGCACAGTGGCTCATGCCTGGAATCTTAGCTCTCTGAGAGGCCGAGACAGGAGGATTCCTTGAGGTCAGGAGTTCCAGACCAACCTCAGCAGGAGCGAGACCCCGTCTCTACTAAAAATAGAAAAAATTAGCCAGGTGTGGTGGTATGCCCCTGTAGTCCCAGCTACTGCGGAGCCTGAGGCAGGAAGATCGCTTGAACACAGGAGTTTGAGGTTGCTGTGAGCTAGGCTGACACCATGGCACTCTAGATTGGGTGAGAGAGCCAGACTCTTGTCTCAAAAAAAAAATAAAATAAAAATGCGAAACCTCTTTCAGCAAGTCTGGGGTGAGGACTGAAGTTCTGCATTTTTAACACGCTCTAGATAATGCTGAAAGTGTTAGTCTGTGAATCATACTTAGAGTAGCGAGGATTCATAAAAGGGCCTGGCACATAGTAGGGGTTAAATAAGCATTGTGGGTAGTATTATCACGCAGCATTCATTATAGAAGGGTGGCTTAATATCTCATCCTACCTGGCTGTTATTTACACTGCATTTATTATGTGGCAGGTACTGTCCTCAAGAGCAGGTACATTTTTTCTCTATGGACTTGCCTTGCTTGCCGCAGGCTGAGTTGTTTTGCTTTTTTTGGCTCCTTCCTTTTCCTTACCATTTCCACTGAAGGGGTCTTTTTCTATTTTCTCAATTATTACAGAACATATTTCTGCAACACTTTTGCAAAATGACCATGTATCATCTCTTGACAGCTTTTTTACTGTGTTACTACCTTTCTCTCCAAGTAGATCGCAAGTTCTGCTGTCTTCTCAGCCTTCTGTATCAACCACTTTTCCTAATCTAATGCCCTGCATATGTTAAGTGCTCAATTAATGTATTTGATCTTTTTTGGTTGGAGAAACCATGATTCATTTATACTTTCTCCTTTCTAAGATGAGCTGACACAAGATTGGGACATGAAGTCCTCTCCCTTTATACGATTGCTGGGATATCTGTCTTACTACATTTGTTTTTCTAAACCAATTTATTTGAGACAGAGGTGCACAACATGTTTGTTTCTACTATTAATAGAAGGGAAGGCAATACAAATATTAATAGATTC
The DNA here is from genome assembly GCA_028533085.1 of Varecia variegata. Lineage (NCBI taxonomy): Eukaryota > Metazoa > Chordata > Mammalia > Primates > Lemuridae > Varecia > Varecia variegata. Next base: position 67,572,059 of record CM052440.1, on the reverse strand, counting down.
CTTCCAAATACCTATTAGCACTGTCAAAATCTTCAAAGCTACATGCAAAAGATTTGAGGCTAAAAAATTATATATATTTTTTCAAATATTCTGTGTGTGACTTGTGAACCACAAGTTCTGATAAAGCTTTTTGATCTTTTCTGTCCCTGCTAAAATTCTAAGTTGCTTCATGTGCATGTCTATGTGGTGGCTGGATGAATTTTACTAGAGATTCTTTTGATTTGAATGAAATTTTTTTGCTTCTTTCAATTTTGTAAGTCTAAACAATCTTGGAAAGGAACATAAAAATGCAGACTTAAGAGTCATGAAAACCTAAGTTTGAATCCCATCTCCACTACTTTCTCATTCTGTGACTTTGCAAGACACCTAAACTTTCTGTTTTTGGCTTCCTTGCTGATTAAATGAGTGGAAGTAATAATTTTTATATTTATGTCCAGTATCTGGCACAACAAAAATGATCGATGAATCTGAGCCATTCTTGTTGAAGAAAAAATTTTTTTTCATAGTTAGGAAAGCCAACTTGAAGTTCATGGTCATAAAGATCTTCCATAAAAACCATTCAATACAGTCATTCCTCTTCACTTTTATGGACCTGCTTCTCCACAAATCAAAGCTTCACTCCAAAATGCATAATTTATGGATCAATAAGAACTTCTTGAGCACCAAATAAATTGAGTGTTTAGCACAACATAGGCACCATGCGTTTACTCAGAGGCAGTATGAGGAAGATTCCTGTCCTAGTTCTATAATAATCCCATGATAGAGTTATTAAATTGTTTTATTCTGAAGAGTTGTTTATTTGTTTTGTTGTCTTTTTTAAAGGATTGGGATTATTAAGACTCTTTGTCTTGGGTTTTGACCAATCAAAAGAATGAAAATAGGAAGAAATAAATAAAGGGAGGATGCTAACAACAGAAGGCAGGGAGGGGAGTGAGGCAGAGAGGGACAGTAGGGAAAGAGAAATTTTAGAAACCAATTGTGTTAAGAAGAAACTGATAAATAAGCAGTCAGGCAAAATTTCTCTAGAGGAAGGACAAATGAGCACAACTTGACTTTCATGTAACCCTTAATCTATTTAGAGAAGGAAGAATCAGGAAATGAAGTACTTCTCAGCAGTAGTTTAAGTCAAGAACTAAAATTAATTTACTTGACTTTCAAGCTACGAGAATTGTTTATACTCTGTAGAAACCACAATTTCACACTCCTAGATTCTAGTACAATGTTGACAAAACAACTTTCTGGTAAAATCAGACAAACGACTCACCACCAACTGCACTGCATCCAAGATGTCTTTATCGTATGAGACAATCACCCCTCCACTAATTTAATAAATCAGACTCTTTTAGATCCAAGAAAAGGATATTTGGAAGACGATGAGCATAGTTACTAGTTGGTCCTAAAGTAAAAGTTTTTTATTACTTGATAATTGAGTTGCACAGTAAAAAACTATAAGAACTCTTATCAACACAATCCAATGGTTATATTGACCCAATATGTTAAAAAATGCCAATGATCTAAAAACTTTTAGGCTAAGAACAAAACAACTTTTAAAGCAAGAAAACACTTTTAGTTAGAAATGTTGCAATACAAAATGGATATTGGTTGTGCAATGCAATTCAAAAATGAAATTAGTATAAACTACTGTAGCCAAAAATTTCACTCTGAAAAACTGACCTCAAAAAAATTAAATTAAGAAAGTATATGCCACATAATATTCTGTAATGTCTGTATTAATAAATTTATATGAAATAATTTCTGTATAATAAAAAATAATGCTAAAGAGTTGAATCATGAGTTCTTATAAAATCTCAATGCATTTACCATTGTATCAGGTAGCTATTGCCACCACAAAGCTCATAACAAACAAAAATCTCAGTGACACACTATTATAAACATGTTTTTTAGGTAGTATGTTTATGGGTGGGTGGGAAGTTTTCTGCCTAGGCTGGGCTCAGCTGGGTGCCTCTCCTTCAAGGTGGGCTTTGTTACTTGTGGTTTCTACTTAGATTTACTTCATGCGTGTTTACTCTTGGTCCCATGTTGACAACATGTACAAACTCTGCCCTGTCAAATATCCCTCTTCTCTTGGGGTTTTAAACTGAGAGATCCAAGCTCAGCTAACATTTAGCTAGATGATGGGGTCCTAAAAATTGAGATGGTGACATTTGGGCAGTTTTCAATGAAGTTGAAAGAGTTGAACTCACAAATGCCTCTGAACTTCCATTCCTGGCAGAAGCAGCCCTGACTCCACTATCTAAATTTGACCTCCCGTCGCCTGAAGAATCTGTAATGGCTTCTTGGGAAGTTGTGCACTTGAAAAGAACTGTTGATCTTCCCTATGGCCCACATCTACTGCTGTTCATTGTCTCTAGAGTCAGATCTAAGTAGATCACAAATATGAAGTTGTGATTCACAAAAAAAAATTTTAAGATTTTGCACTTATTCCTGGGGAATATATACATATGCGTGTGTGTGTGTGTGTGTGTGTGTGTGTGTGTGTGTCTATTCTAAGGAAGACAGATCAGAGTGAAAAGAATGTGATATTTGACCTTTTTGAATTTATTGATACTGGTATATTAACCAGAGATTGGCAATTCAAGTGGGGATGATAGTCACTCTATCAGTTTACTTGAATGGTTGACAAAAACCTGAACCCAACAGTGCCCAACAGTAAATGAAGTCTAAATGCCAGAACTTCCTTGGTATACTAAAGACAGAAGATCAACAAAATATAGTCCATGAACCAAATCCAGCTTGCAAACTGTTTTTATAAATGAAGTCTTAACTGCAACACAATCATAATTTCATAATCGTGCTTATTTTATGTATTGTCTATGGCTGCTTTCATAACAAACAACATAGTTGTGTAGTTATGACAGAGACTATATTACTCACAATGCCTAAAATTTTTTATCAAGTCCTTTAATGAAAATGTTTGCTGACCCATGCTCTAAAAGAAAAATCCAAAACGCTGAGGAGCAGCAGGAGGGAAATTTATGCGTGATCTGCTTACCCTCCCCCTAACTATTTCCTCTGGAGAATCTGGAGAACTTTCTCTTCACCAAGGCCCTAGAGATGCACAGGTGAAGGGAACACCAGGATGCTTATAAACTCTGCACGTCAGGAATGACAGTTCTAAATGCTACCACTGAAAAGGGCTTCCTGGTTTTAACTAGGCTGATGAAATCCTGGAATAGCAGAGGTCAAGTGGAATATTTAATTGTCAGTGACAAGGTGTGAATTATAACTAATGTGCAGCCAGGCCAGAATAATAATCTGAATGGTCTGACCTGCAGAAATCTTTGTCAGTGATTAACTGATCATGGTCATCCCAGGACTGGTATAAATGGACATTCTGCAAAAGTCTTACTTGATCTCTAAAAGCAAAATGAGTCATGCCCCAACACTATTCCCAGCCAGTCAATCCACAAACTGGATGAAAGAGAGACCAGGTCTCCCTGAGGAAGGACCCTATTACACTGCCAAAAATGTGTATGTAAAAATTCCTCCTAGCCTAACCCAAAGGGACCTATGTCATTTACTATGCCCTGAAAAAAAAAGAAAGATCTAAATTTCTCAATGATTACTGACACTGGCTCTGAACTGATGCTAAACCCTTAGGATTCCAAATCTCGTAATGGTCCACCAGCCTTTCAGAGGTCAAATGATAAATGGAGTTTTGGCTCCAATCCATCTTATGGTAGGCCCAGTGGATTCCTGAATCCATCATCTAGCATGGCCATGCTATCTGAAACAGAGGACTATTAACCATTCAAAAATCATCTCCTGGATGCCACTGGGCCCCAATAGAGACTAATAACATGACCACAGAATCTCAAATTACTATGCAACCAGATATGCCCATCATGAGCTAGGCATTGTCAAACCCACAAGTCATAAATTTGGATGGGACACAGCAACAAGGGTACATTAAGACTGGACACAGGTAAATTACATGACCCAGATCTCATGTCATCTATGTTACACTTACTCTTCTTCCTCTATTCACATTTATGGCCTAATAGGGGATTACCTGTGTCTAGAGGAGGAAAGAAACCCAATTTTGGTTGATCGATAAGTCAGCTCAATATGTTGTTGCAAGCCAAAACTAGACTGCTAACCCATCAGGGTCCCGGTGGCCCTCAAAAACAGTGATAAGGTGAAATCCTCTCTTTGGTAGAAAGTCAGGCAATATACCTGTTCACCAACTTGGTATGAAGGTGGAAATGGCCTAAGGAAAGAATATATTAATAAATAGACCCCTAGGTGGTCAAGTGGCTTGTTGATTATTTTTGGACTAGTAGGGACAAGATTGGAGGACTGGAGAAAAAAGACATATGGTGAAAAAGCATGATGGTAGACTTACAGGAGTGGCTCCAATGTGTGTGGATTTTTATGTCTCACAATAAGGCCTCCCAGAGAGTATAACTTGCATAGAAGCCATGGAACAACCAGGTAGATAGGATGACTCATCCACAGTCTGTCCTTGGCCAGCCCTATGCTTCTGCAATTGTCTGATGAGCCAAGTGCCTTGGTGGGCAAGGACGGAGGCTAAGCATGGGTCCAACAGCATGAGCTTCTATTCATCAAGGCTGATCTACCTATTGCTGCTTTTGAATCTCTGACCTGTCAGAGTGATATCCCTTGAGTATATCAACCAGGCACTTTCTAGTGAGTCAATTATATCAGACCTCCTGCCATATAAGAGAGTGTTATGTCCCTACTGAGATTGGTATAAGTCTGCTTGTGACTTTGCTTTTCCTGCCCACCACAAACACCACCACCACCAGTGCTGTATCCAAGGACTCACAAATTATTATTTATTACCATAGGTTCCTTCATAACATGTCCTTTGACCAAATAGATCCATTTTTAGTTGAAGAAGGAATAACAATGGATACACAATCAGGTGATCCACTTGTCCTACCATAAATCACATTACCAGAAACTTCCAGCCTATTAAAGATACAGCTAAGGTGCCATCTTGAGAGTGATACACAATGGGTTTATGACACTCTTCTTCAAGATGAGGTCAGGCACATAATGAGGGATGGATATTATAGGGACTTGGGGATGATTGTAAGGAGACTGGTGTTTTATCTGAGTGAAATATGATGCCATTAGAGAATTTTGAACAAAAGAGTGACATGGTCTAACTTGTATTATACAGCACCACTCTGACTGAAGCCAGGCAAAGGCAGAGCAGGGTGACCAGTTAGGTGATGATTGCAATACATAATTAGGCAAGACACGATGATGGCTTGCATCAGCTCAGGAGCAATGCAGGTGTTGATGAGAGATTGGATTGTAGCTATATTTTGATGGTAAAGCCACAGAATTTCCCCTTTTAATTTGCTTTTGTTTATCAGCGAGTTGAACATTTTATTGTGTAGACTTGTGGTCTCCAACCCCCAGTCCACGTTCCAATACTGGTCTGAGGCTTACTAGGAACTGGGCTGTGAATCACCACCTGAGCTCTGCCCATCCTCTGCTCCCCCCTTGCCCTTGGATAAATTGTCTTCCATGAAACTTAGGAACTGGTAGGAGGTGAGTGGTAGGTGAGAGAGTGAAGCTTCATCTGTATTTGCAGCCACTCCCCATCACTCACATCACTGCCTGAGCTTCCCCCAGCCTCTGTCTGTGGAAAAATAATTGTCTTCCATGAAATTGGACAATTTTTCCATGGACAGGGTGGGAGAGAGTGGATGGTTTGGGGATGACTCTAATGCATTACATTTATTGTACATTTTATTTCTATTATTATTACATTGTAATATATAATGAAATAATTATCCAACTTACCGTAATGCAGAATATAATGCTGCCATTGATCTGACAGGAGGCAGAGATCAGACGGTGATGCAAGTGATGGGGAGCCTCCGTAAATACAGATGAAGCTTCGCTCACTTGCCTGCCGCTCACCTCCTGCTGTGTGGCCTGTACCAGTCGGCGGCTCAGGGATTGGGGGCCTCAGGTGTAGAAGGATCATATGTAAGCTTTCTTTGTGACTTTCCAAAGCATTTGTTCCACCATAGTAAAAAATGGAAGCCAAATAAAGAAAATAATTTGGATACTTACTTTTATCGAGTCAACAGATTCAAATCTTCAGATTCAGAATCTCTAAAATCAAATCATGTTGCATTTTCTCAGTTAAAGTCTCCTTAACAACTCAAACTTTTATTAATCCTTCCTTTAGAATAGTTGATTTGTGTCAAACCATCTGGGACCTGATTTTTTACATATATATTTTTTTCTTTTAAACAATTTTAAAGCCTTACATACAAGTTCTTTGTGATTATTATAGATGAATTTAATTCCCCTAAAGTGTATATGTTGAAGCCCTAATACTCAATGTGACTGTGTTTCGACACAAAGCCTTTAATGAGGCAATTAAGGTTAAATGAGGTCAGACAGGTGGGGCTCTAATCCAGTAGGACTGGTGTCCTTACAAAAAGAGGAAGAGACACCAGAGAATTCTCATTCTATGCAAGCACACACAGAGAAAAGACCAGGGGAGGACACAATGAGAAGGTGGCAGTCTGCAAGCTAGGAAGAGAGCCTTCACCAGAAC
>CM052440.1:67541431-67564988 GCA_028533085.1 Varecia variegata | reverse complement strand
TCCCACATTTCTACTTCATCTTCTCATGTTGTATACTTTGCAAATTGTCCTTACATCTTATATCTAAATATCTTTATAAATTGTTGCTAACATTTTTTGGAGTAAGGCAGTATATTAAAAAACAAACAAAACTCAAGGTTTAAATAGCAGACTTTTACCCAAAATGTTTTTACTCTATCATGAATCTGAAGTAGACCACAAAATTAGTATTTTGATTCTATATGACCACTATGCAATATATATTTTTTCTAATGGCTTATATACACTAGTTTGATTTTTCCAACTCTGGTAGCCTGCTGTTGTCCTCTGCCATGATCCATCATGTGCATTGCTCTTCCCTGCTCTCTGTCCCACAGTGCTGACCTCCAGAGCCACACTATTCAGGTTCCCTTGCCATCTGGCTTCCAGTTGGATTCAGCCAATGGCAAGCACTAACAGGAGAATGGAGGATGGGAGGAGATAGAATTCGGGTATTTATCACCTTGGTCAATGCTCATATCCTCTTCCTGCCTTGCCACTGGCCTGACAGTGTCTACCTTCTGCTATGACCTTGGATCCCATCAGACCGTCTGTCTTCCACACTCCAGCATCCTTCATGCTTTAGGAGCATCATTCCCTCCCCTTACTCCCTCAGACTGAAGGGTGGCAGTGGCTTCCCACTGTTGCTAATTCCAAGGTGTTTTAGCTTCTTGACTTTCTTAAGCTTGCCCCATTCCGACAACTAGTTCCTTCATTTACCTCTCTTTAGTTAAGCTCTTTGAATATGTCATGTCTTTCCTTCCAGGAAGGAACTTGACTGAATCTAACAATGAAAAGTTCCCTGGTTGTATTTTGGTGGAAGAGGGAAGTGGTAAAGGTACTCCTAACCACATAGTCATTCAGTAAATATTCACTGAGCGTATAAGATATGCAACACATCCTGCTCTTTGCTATAATAACTACAGTGCTGCATAAGACATGATCGCTCTCCTCAAGGGAACATTTAAGCAAAAGGAAAAATAGCAAATTATTCTGTGTATCCTGATGTTTAAAGAGATGATTCCTTTTGTCTCTATTTTGGCTGAGATTCCAAAATCAGAGAACAAAAGATATTAATACTTTTTCACAATAAAAAAAGGATATGCCAGGTCATCCTTTCAGAACTTTCTAAGAGATGACCCCCAAAATATCAACAACACTTAGCCATCACTCATCTTAAGAGTACATAAAGATAGGGGAGGAAGAAGATGTCAAGAGAACGCTATTGGGACCTATTCTGTTATCTTCATAAATTTGAGAGATTTGGGAACTAGTACTTGACTTATGTCTGAAAAACAATCTAAATGTAAAGAGCTGGCTGGGCATTACTGAGATATTCAAAACACTCCCACCAATGGTGGAGGAAAGGTATGCTTCTGAGGCCAAATGTGAACTCTGATGAAGGGATAAGACCTTGAATTGCCTTGAAAGAAATTCTATGCAAAACCTTAAACATGGAAAAGTTGACTTGAAGAATCCAGAATTTGGCTGGGAGGTGCAAAGTGCTAGTGGACTGGGAGCTGAAGCTAGAGTTCCTGGTGAAGGAGTCTGTGAGGAACCCATCAGAGAAAGGACCAAACATTTGGACAGCTGCTCCCGTTCCAGATTGCACATTGACCAGTCAAGCTGTCTCTTTGTACCTACCCTCACCTCTTTTCCCTCTTCCCATTTGCAATGCATTGAATGCTTTTGTCCCCCCAAAATTCATACGTTGAAATCGTAATCGCCAAGGTGATGGCACTAGGAAGTGGGGCCTTTGGGAGAGCTCTACCCTCATGAATGGGAGTAATGTCTTTATAAGACAAACCCATGGAGCTAGCTAGTCCTTTCCACCATGTGAGGACACAGCAAGAAGGTGCCATCTTTAAGCCAGATTCTTGGCCCTCATTAGATACCCCATCTATCTTGATCTTGGACTTCCCAGCCTCCAGAACTGTGAGAAATAAATTTCTATTGTTTATAAGCCACTCAGTTTGGGATATTTTGTTATAGCATCCTAAATAGACAAAGACACCATTCCACTCTGAGAAGAGCCCTGAGACCACATAGTGAATGGAGGTGGGGAATAGAAATGCAAGATGGGGAAAATAAGATTTCTCAGACTGAGCTGCAAGAGGAACAAAAGTTTGAATTGGATAAGAAATTAAAGATTCAATATTAGATTGGGCTGTACTTTTCCATATAACTAGATAATGAAATAATTAGTTCATATTTGAAAATGAAAAAGAAAGATTTAGAATAAACCCAGAATATCCCAGGGTTGAGGAAAGATTTTACCAGAGCATGAAGGAAATGCAGTGATATGAAGGAATGAAGTTGCTTTTTGGTTGGCCTCTATCTAATCCAGTTTACTCAATAAACTCATTAATACTACAACTGAAGGAAGAATGAATGTGATAGGAGAAAAATCTCAAATTTACATTTTGGCTTGAGTAACACTGTATTTGTCTGCTCAGGCAACAGATCTAACCAAGTTAATCAAATTGACCAGTTCCTACTAACCTATTGGTCAAAACCATGTATAAGATGAAAATTTTATGTAGTTTGACTGAGAGAATTTTTCACCATATTACCCAAGGAATTCCAAGACTGTATTCAAGCTTGCATTAATAGTAAAATTTGTAGCAATTTTTTGAAAATCAGTTTTGCTAACTCTACTTTTGCATTTTCTTTTATGCCAACCCTCTCATATGATTTAAATTTTCTAGATCCAGGATCTGGGAAATTTGAGCATCAGACATGAAATTTAGATATAGTACTAATAGGAGTAGTAGTAGCAGCAATTGTAATAAAATATAACTTTTACAGTGCCAGGTACTCATGATACTACCAGGTGCTTTGTATGTGATATCTTTTAGAATTTCAAGATGCTTAGGAGATACTATATAACATTGTTTCAATTTCCAGACAAGTGCAATTGTCCTTGAAAATCAGACCTAAGAGAGAAAAAAGGACAGTTCTAAACTGTAGAAGGTCATTGGTCTGTAGCCAATGTAGATTTCAGTGAGATAATGTTTTATGAATTTTCCCTCTCCTAGCATCTAGCATAGGGCATGAAGTAACCAATATAGATTAAACCATTCAATAGGTATCTGTCAAAGAAACAGGAAGAATAAGAATTAATAATGAAAAAATGTTAAATACATGTCTACAATACTGAATTTTCGACACTTTGTAATAGAGGTTAAATAATAGAAAATAAAATTCAAATCATTTAAATATACATATCTCAAGTAAATATAAATGTGTATCCAACTATTTCATTTTAGCACTATTTATTTGCTGCTAAAAGTGATAAACATTCAGCTCAGCAATTAAGGATATTAAAATCTTGACAATGATGATGCCCTAATTGAGGTTAATTTGGGATCTATTAAAATCTGATTGAAATTTTAACCCTGTGAGAGGGATATTAACATTCAATAAGTTTTTTTTTTTTTCAACCAGAAAACATAAGGCAACCAAACAATAAGGACCTGATCTAAATGAAAGAAAACTGTGAAACTGAAACATAGTGGTCTCTAACAACAGCTCTTAAGCAATTATGATGGAGGGTGTTCTTTTACACAATTCCAAAAGCATAGTGTGAGGTATTTGGCTGTCTGTTTGTTGCATAGATGAAGCAAACACACACTCATCTAATCCAAAATTCAGCTTCAATTGCCACCTACTCCCTGGAGCCTTCACAGATCTTCACAGACCAATGCAGTCACTCCATCCTCTGTGCTTAGAACTTGGTGCATACCTTTAAATCAATAAAGAGCTGGCAAAAAAAAATAAAGTTGATATGAATGAAGACAGGGCAACAATGTTCCAGAGATTTTAGGCATCTCTGGAACAGTGTCCTAAGTTCATCCCTGATTGCATTTTTACAACAGTATAATACACACAACATACAGGTTTCCAAGAGAATGAAATGGGATGAACAAGAGAGAAATGACCAGCTGTTGACTTAACATCATTTCTAAGAAATCTGCAGCTTGAATCTTGTTCAGGGTAGCTATATAAATGAATCCAAATACTAAAGGACTGTCATGGTATTTGGAATATGTGTGACTGCTATTGAGTCTTAGACATAGTGTTTGTTTTTAGGAAGATGGCAGATTTGTGAAGAAGGAGTCAAAGTTTCAACTGCAAGTTCTGTTGCTTGTACTTAGCAAAAAGATGAAAAGCCAGCAGATCTGTAGACCCTGGAGCCACTTCTGGTCTCCGCAGATGCTCTTTTCCCCTAACCTTAGGCATTGCTGTATCCTATGCTGACTTTATCTTCCCTCAGTATTTGACAGTGGTGCAAATAAGAGGAAAGTTCTATGTGTGCATATGTGCATATTTACTTAATTAGCTAAAATATCGAACAGTGGGCAAAAATTATTGATAAAGGTAATATTGGGAAATAGAAGACAGTCCAAATAAAGAGTGATCCTCAAATCTCAAAACATAAACTAAACATTAGACTGGGTATAGAGGGGCTGAAAGTAAGGAAATAATCTTGTAGATTTCACTAGATTCTCTCTAATGGGAATAATAAAGCCAAATATCCAATTGTACTTTAGAAATAGCAGTGGTTTTGTAGGAAACCTTTTAAAATAATTTTATACTTATGGTGCACCACTATTTTTATAATAAAGTGCCATCTCTATTTGCAAAGAGAGGAATTGAGGAAAAAAGCACACCATCAGCTGCAGTGGACTCAAAAAAGAGTTTCAATTATTCCAAATTTTAATGCTTTATCACATAATTCAGTCCTATGTAAAAACGTGTGATTGGTAACAAGGACAACCGAGTTTGGACCCAAGTATTTTCACTGAAACATTGACACTTTAGACATTTACTTTCTAATCTCTCTTAACGGTAGGTTCTTCCTCCTGTATTTGGGGATAATATATTACAGAATTCGGGAAAAAATCTGCAGCAACATATGAAAAGCACTTGGCTACAGTGCCAGTTAGCTTGCAGGCCTCGACAAATTGTAGAAATAGTTTTTGTGGCTATCTTAATTTACACTGGAAAACAATCACATCTTTTAGTCACATCTGATTCAACAAAATGGTCTGGAGAAACAGTGCCTAAGGGGCTCACTATTAGATAAGATCTAAATTCAATGGTTCTCTAGGCTTTGTTTTGATAGAGATATGCCCTTAGTTTGCCTCAATGGAACAGTTATAGCTATTACACTGATCCTAATAAATAATAAAGTGTGGCTGATACAAAAGTAATTTATATTCATGGATTAGCTGGGTACATAGGTTTAATAATATTGACATTACAGTAACATGCTTAATAGCACATTGTCATTGTATCATCTGTTAAGTATTTCTTACCGATGCATTTCCTACCCTGCCTAATAATAATTTGTTAAAGGCAATGTAGCTGCACATACTAATTCTTTCGTAAATGTGAACATCACATTCTTAAATGGCACAGAACTTAATTCACGATAACTTTGGTTGTGATTACATGAATAAAGACTCAGCCTCATCTGAATGGGAAGATTGCACATTTGTAGCCTTATTATAGTTGAGAAATTGAAACGTGAAAGGAGTGACAACTGCTCAAATCTGCAATAGAAAACATTTGACTACATGCTGTGTAACTGTTCTGTGTCACCTTGCCATTCAACCCTTGCAATTTCGTCCTCTGACTCTGAAATGTATAGCGAGGTGGCTGTGAATGAAATGAAGCTATGACCCTTTTCCTCAGCTACTCAGATTATATTTACCTGTTCATTTCACTGTGCCTACTTCAAAATAAAATTGATGGAGCTCAGCCAGTTACATTCCTGTCTATCTTACTTATAGGAATGCCTTAAGTTTATTCACTTACTCAATAAGCATTTATTGATCACCTGCTACTCACCTGGCGCTGGATTAGGCACTGTAGATACAAGATTAAGGACTGATTTCCTGTCTGCAAAGCACCTTAATCAAGGATAGAGACTATACAACAAATTAGAAATTAAAAATAAAGATTATAAATAAGCTGCAATAATAGCTGTCAGAATTTCTAGCTCCAAAAATGCATCTACTTATGATTTTTAAAAACTTGTCAAATAAGTTTTTTGCCTTCTAAGTAATGTTATTGTTACCAATTGCAATGAAATGCAAGATTACATAAGGATCTTTTAAATGGTGATGCTAAATGTGGTAGTCAGGTCTGATTTTCATGTCTTCCTTATTGTTCATTCTAGAAATCTGTCTAAAATCCACAAGATATCTCTTTTCCTGCCACAAGTATTCTAATTTTAAATATTTTATTTCTTATACTACTTGTGGTTTTGCATACTTTATACAAAGTATCTTCTGTGATAAAACTAATAATCCTGAGACTTAAACAAATTGATGCATTTAGCAATGGGATGTTCCCATTTTATTGAAAATCATCAATAACAAGCTAATAAATTGTTCCTTCCTCTTTTATTTGTGCATACCGATGGTGTCTTCATTGCTCTCCAGGTAGTGAGAATAACATGGATGAGAGAGACAGAGCCTATTATTTGTCTCATTTTTTTCTCCTCTCCTATTAGACAGCTATTGTTCTTCCAGTTTTTCAATCTCAATTATTTGCCAAAAATAACAAGCTGACCCTAAAATTCATGCTGATATCCAAAGGACCAAAAGTGGCTAATACAATCTTGAAATAAAAAAGAAAAAGTTGAAAGAGTCAAAATTCCCAATTTTAAAATTTACTACAAAGCTACAGGAATCAACACAATGTAGTACATGTGTAAGGATAAACATATAGATAATGGCATAGAATTGATAATTCAGACTTAAACCTTCCCATTTACTATAAATTAGCTTTTTATGAGGGTACCAAGACAATTAAATGGAAAAGAATAGTCTTGTCAAAAAAGGGTGCTAAGATAATTACCTATCCACACGTAAAAGAGTATGAAGTTTGACCCCCTACTTCACGCAGTACACAAAACTTAACTCAGAATGGATCACAGATCTCAACATAAGAGCTAAAACTATAAAACTTGCAGAAGAAACATTGCGTTAAATCTTTGAGACCTTGAATTAGGCAATAATTTCTTAGATATGAATGACACCAAAAGAACAAGCAACAAAAGGAGACATATATGAGCTGAACATCTTCAAAATTAAAAACATTTCTGTGCCAAAGGACACTGTCATGAAAGTAAAGAGATAATCTATTGAATGTGAGAAGATATTTACAAATCATATATTTGGTAAGAGTCTTATCTCTAAAATATAAAAGGAACTATTATAATTCAATAATAAAAAGACAATCTAATTTTTTAAATTGACAAAGGATCTGAATAGGTATTTCTCCAATGATGATAGATAAATGACCGATAAACACTTAAAAATATGTACATAATTAGCCATCAGAGAAATGCAAGTCAAAACCACAATGAGACACCAGATAATTAAAAAACAGATAATAACAGCTATTGAGGAGGATGTGGAGAAATTGAACTCATACACTGCTTGTGGGAATATAAAATGGTACAGCTGCTTTGGAAAACAAAGCTGCATTTCCTCAAAAGGTTGGACATAGAGTTACCACATGGGCTGGCTGCGGTGGCTCACACCTGTAATCCTAGCACTCCGGGAGGCCGAGGTGGGAGGATCACTTCAGGTCAGGAGTTCAAGACTAGCCATGAGCAAGTGTGAAACCCCGTCTCTACTAAAAATAGAAAAATTAACTGGATGTGGTGGCATACTCGTATAGTCTCAGCTACTTGGGAGAAGCAGAAGGATCACTTGAGCCCAAGGGTTTGAGGTTGCTGGGCTGCCGGGCAACAGAACAAGACTCTGTCTAAAAAAAAGAAAAAAAAAGAGTTGCCATATGATCTGGCAATTTCACTCCTATGTACACACTCAAAAGAAATGGAAACATGTATCCACACAAAAGCTTGTAAGTGAATGTTCATAGCAACATTATTCATATTGCCAAAAATTGGAAACAATCCAAATGTGCATCAACTGATGAATGACTTCCTTCACTCAGTATAATGTTTTCAGTGTTCATCTATGTTAGAGCATATATCAATACTCTATTTCTTGTTATTGATGAATACTATTCCAATGTATGGAGATCTAGGGGAGCAGTCAGTCAGGTAAGAGGCTGACAAGGAAAGAGTAGAGCACTGGTAGCAAGTGAAGAAAGCATTTCCAGGATGAAGAAATGACCAGCTCTGTGTGGGGGTGAGGGGAAACTTCCCCTTCACCCAGGAAGTTTTGCTGAATGATCAAATCACAATAAGGCAGATGAATAAGAGAAAGAGGTTTATTTACCATGTGCATGGGGAGAACCACAGAATGATTACCCAATATCCCAGTGGGGTCCAGAAATTTATATACCCTCCTTTTAGAAGGGGAGGGGAAGATGACAAATATAGGTAGTTCTGTTTAGGGGCAATAAATGGTTGCTAGGGAGGATGAATAGATACTTGGGGGAATGAATGGATTGGGGGAAACAGATTGACTTGTAAGTTGACCTGAGAGACAGATACTATATTTAAAATTATTGGGCCAGGTCTGGTTGCATTCTTGATCTTCTTTCCTGCAATATATTCGGATAACAGGAAAGGGAGAAAAGTCAATTATTCTTTTTGATGGGTCTATTTTTTTATGAAGAAAAAGGAAAAGCCCCTTCCAATGGCTATTGATCCCTAAGGCCCTTTGATTCAAAATATTCTTTATACCACGGATTCATATTTTAGAACGAAATTTTCTGAGCTCCTTCATTCATTCAGTGATGCTGAGAGGTTGAATAAAATTGGGATGGAAAATCAACCACTGGATTTGTCAATAAGTTGACATTAATAGAGTTTCTTGAGTGAAGTGGTTGGTCTGAGTTCAAGAAAGAAGAGAAGAGGACAGAGAAAAGCAAGACAACAAGCATTGCTCAATCTTCTAAGGACTTTTACCATAAAAAGGAGCAGAGAAATGCTGCAGAAGATGGAGAAAATATGTGGTTAAGGCTGTTTTTGTTTTCTAAGATGGGCAATATTATGGTGTATAGGACAATCTAGTGAAGTTGGAGAAGTTGACAATGCAGGAAAGAGGCAGATAAGTTGGTATGTAGGGTGGTGGGAGGATGTAGAAGTTGTCTTCTGGTTACTTCTGTTTTTATCAATAGAATATGAGACATGCTTCTGAGCTGAGAATAAGGAGGAGGAAGGAATATCGAACTTTTTAGGTGTGAAATGGTCACCTGGACAGATATTCTAGCTGTTTGACTGTGAAGTCAGAGTTTAACAAAGTTGAGTTTTTACCAGGTTTCTAACACAGAAGCAGAAAGACAGGAAAGTAGAGATTTATACAAGGGAATATGGTGACGACAGGCTAATATGGACCATACCGTCTGAGTTTAGTTGGGAGAGATGAGGACAAAAGGGAAGTGACAAATAGGGAAAAGGTTGTAGGATCAATGGGTTGGAGGTACTGGTTTGGTAAGGAATTGAGGAAATAAGAGAATGCAAAATGGAATTATAGTTGATAACAGAGAGTACGATGATTGAAACTGAGCAGTTGGAAATCCTGCAATTACTGGTGATGACTTGGATGAGGGTAAGACCTTGGGAGTGGGTGGCTGAGGTTAATGGAGAACAAGATCAGTGAAGGGGAGTAAGCCAGTAACCGAGGGAGTAGAACTCTTTTAAAATGGATCATCATGGAGATATCAAAATCACAAAGGCAGGAAGAATAATGATTTCAAAATGACGAGGGGAAGGAAAACCAGCCACTCTTCGAGAAAACCGAAAGGGAGCATTATTTTTACAACAAGAAGATTTCAGTTAGAACAAGAAGGTGAAGAAAATATTCAGAGAAAAGCCTGAGGATATAAGAGATTTTTTTTTTTTTAAATCTATGTCAGAACATAAGTCTGTCATAGGGAAATGTTTGGGATGCCTGGGGAAGCTAAAGGGTGAGGTTGGAATAGCGTAGACAGGGCTTTTAAAGACGTTCAGTGTGCATCGTTCACTCAAGTTCACAAGCGGTGTTTCTGCTCACAGGTGTGGCTGGCCTTCCACGCTTCATACGATAGTTTGCAAACCTTAAGACAACCTACATACGTGAAATTTTATTTGCCATCAAAAGGAAAGATTTTAAAGTTTCCCCATTTCATCCAGTTTTGCGTTTGTGCAGGGAGATAAATCAGGACGCCTGATTGTGTTGTTTTGTGAGCTGCTGTATTGATTGGCATTATTTTCATTTCCTTTGAGTAGCTTTTTTTCCTCACACAGAATACATAAGGACTGAGTATCTGTTTGCCAACAGACCACTGGATGGGATGAAGACAGCTCATTCTTTATTCCACTTCGATCTCTGGCCTATCTGATGGTACTGTCAACAAGGGGGTGACACAATGCCAAGTATCGTTGTGATTTTTATGACCTGGACATCTGTCTAGTATGTACTAGACTAGGACCACAAGTTCTGTCACAGAGGCCATGGAAAAACTGCCAGATGGTAATGAATTTTAGCCACTGCTGACTTCAGCTGGATACAAACAAATGACCTAAGGGGACCAAATTCCATATCTCACTCCTAATCCTTTCAAGCTAACCACTCCTTCCAAAATATAATTACAAATGCAACACTCATGTAGAAACAAACTTGAAGCCATGGAGTAGTGTTAAGTTGTATAATTTGGATAACACAGCAAATAGGAAATACTTTAAGGCAGATAGTGAACCAAAGAAGTTCAGATTTTTTTTAAAACCTTTACATAATACTTCTTTCCCTCATCTGAAAGGGCCAGAAACAGGAATAATGAATATTTGCCACATTTGTTTTCCTGTTTTTTTAGCCCTAAAATAGAAAAGGTTATCAAAATTATTGCCTCACTCACAGCATTCACAGAATAATATATCTTAAAAAATGATGCTTTTTTACCTGGATTATAGCCAAAGTATAGGTTATTTTGCTCTGGCAAACTTAATTCTAATCAACAGTGTTTTTTGTTTTGTTTTGTTTTTGTTTTCATTTTCATTTTGGTTTCAAGTCTTACTAACTTGTACAAATGCTTAAGTACTCACCTCAATAATACAGTAAATGGAAATGACTTTTAATTTGTTACAGGGCCTTATGTTCATAATAATAAATCTTAGTTTGGATGGTAGATGAGATTAGACTGGGTCTACAATCCCTATGACCTTGTTTTGTTCACAAATATGAGATCTCATTAATATGAGCTTGAATTCTTACATTTTTTCTCTTCCTCCCAGAAAGGAGGAGAGAAAATATGACCTTACTTATGGAAATGATTAGCTGCTGTTTCAACTAATTGGCTCCAACTAATAACTTAGTGCATTGAAAGTTATTGTAATATTGCCTTTTTGATCCCTGAATTTGCTTTCTAGAAATATTAAGAAATCCACATGGTAAATTGTGTGGGGGTCTTGGTAGGAGCCAAGCAGAAAGGATATGGTGGACAAAATATTAAAAAAAAAAAACAAAAAGCAATTTTCAGTCACTTTCTTCTTGTTTTTTTTTTTTTTTTATTATTTTTTTAATTGTTCACAGTATCAAAACATACACTTTCTTCTTAATATACCGTCCAAATATGAGAACTTCAGGTCCTTTCTTCTGTACACCAAGTGTGGCTGTAACGGAAACTTTCTGGACAAATTATGGAGGACCTAGGACAAGCAATTCTTTCTCAGTGTTAATTAAACTATTAGAAGTTTTGATGAAAGTTCGGTGTAAAATGTTGATTTGAAGGCTGTATATTTTTGGGATAATGCAGAGAAGTAAAATAAAATGATAACAAGTTTGAAATAATTGGAATCTGTGAAGAAACAACTCAGAGAAAAATAGTTGCACAATTACCTGAATATGTAGATCTTTTTTTTCCCAAAACTCTTCCAGGCATTTGTTTTGTTTTGTTTTGGTATTTGTCACATTGAGTTTTCTATATTTGATCACATTTATAGTATTAGGTTATTAAGTATGAAATGTCTGATTTCCTTAAGTACTAGGTTTGACAGTTGATGTCTCTGACATATCACGTTGACACTTCTTGTTTTATGTTTATTGTGAAAGTACATCCTCAGTTTTGTAAACGTACATTTTGGCTTGACATTATCTTTCAAATTTTTTTTAGAGCAATTTTTGTAAAACTATGGATAAGTCAAAAATTCATGTTACTTTTGAATGTGAGTTTCACTGTGGAACCAATGCAGCACAGACAGCTTGAAATATAGCAAAGTGTTTGGAAAGGATGTGGCACAGTACATTGATGGTTTGAGAAGTTCCATTCTGGTGATTTTAATCCTGAAAATGAGCCACGTGGGCAACCTGAGACCAAGGTGGATAATGATGAACTGAAAGCTTCAGTGGAAGTGAATCCATCTCAATCTAAGCATGAATTAGCAGCAAGGTTTGACATTACTATTGCAACAATATTGGACCATGTGAAACAAATCATCAAAGTAAAGAAGCTGGATTGATGAGTACCACATGAATTAAACAAGCAACAGAAGAGAAATAGTCTGGAAGCTTGCCTTTCTTTGCTATCATGACATAAAGGCAAACCATTTCTATATTGTATTGTTACATGTGATGAAAAATGAATTCTTTTTGACAATTGCAAGTGTTTGACACAATGGTTGGATAAAGATGAACTGCTGAAACACAGTCCAAAACTGAATATTCACCAAAAAAAAAAAGCTAATAGTGTCTGTTTGGTGGTCCAGTGCTGGTATTATCTACTATAGCTTCATGAAACCTGGTCAGCCAATTACAGCAGATGATGAAATCAGATGACCAATTGGATGAAATGATGAGGATGCTTGCGATTAAGCAGCTGAGATTGGTCAATAGAGACAGGCCAATGCTCTTGCAAGACAACGCTCTGCCACATGTCGCACAAACAGTGCTGCTCAAACTACAGAAACTGGACTTGGAAACTCTGTCATCCACTGTATTCACCAGACCTTGCACCAACGGACTACCACTTCTTCCAGGCTTTGGACCACTTCTTGCAAGGAAAAATATTCAATTCACAACAAGCTGTGGAAAACGCCTTTCGTGATTTCATCTCCTCTCCCCTCGCTCTCCAGGCTTCACTGCTGGCATAAACAAGCTACCGTTAAGATGGCAAAACTGTATTGATAGTTTAGGCACATAGTTTGATTAATTGTACTTTTGATTCAAAATCGGACATTTCATATTTAATAACCTAATGCCTTCCATTAAATCAAAAGTTCAATTGATTGTAAGATCCACCCTATTTTGTATATTTCTAAAGAAGAAGCAGCATTTTGCCATTTACACCATGACAAAATGTTAAGATGTCCTCAGGTATAAGATTCATTTTATTAGAGAAATATTAGGATATGTGGGGCAGGGAGAATAGCATCTTTAGAATCAAGGACATACCAGGTCTCATCTTATTTTTCCTACTGAGTTATAAATGGCTGGCAGGCAGGGACTGTGGTCTCATCCATCTTGGTGGTGTTTTCCACTGGGCTGCAACATATGCTAATAAATACTTGTTAAATAAATGAATTCCTAAGAGAAGCTATCTCCAGAAACAATGAACTTACAACCAGAAAGTTGGGTGTTGTTGTTTTCTTTTTTAACTAATCAGTAAAAGAATTTGGGAAATTGGATAATCTATAAAAATTCATTAGGTATTAATTGAAAATTGTTTAACTACCCAGAAATAGGAATATTCCTAGGGGGAGCCAAAATATAAAAATAAAAAGGATAGTCTCTACAACTTAAAGAGCTAATGATCTGGGAAAACAAATAGGGATTATATGAAAGGAAACTGAAATAAATACCAAACATTATGCAAGAGAATGCAAGGCAGAGTAGCACTGACCCAAACAATATAGCAGTGGATATCAAAATTATTGATTATCATATAGAACTTTCTTTTATGTAGGTACATCTATTGATATTTGCCACTTTAAAAGTTAAAACAAAAATTTTAAAGAATTCATTAATTCATTTAAAATAGTTAAAGGTCATTACAGGTTAATAGTCAGACTTTATCTTAAGGAAAAGTTAACTATATTTGTCGGAAAAAAATAAGGAAGAAGAGTCACATTGTTTGACATTTTTTCAAATTTCTTTAGTATTCAAATTAATAGAAGTCAGCTGAATTCTGTGCATCTACATTAAGTCTGTTGCAATACCATATGTCATGTACTCTCTGGAAAACTCCATGCTATATTCATGAATGAATGGGAGAGAAAAAGCCAAATAATGTCTTAGTATAATTATGAAAACATTTTTGATGTTTTTGATCTTCTGAGAGCATTTGGGAGCCACAGGGTCAATGGTCCACACCTTGGGAATCCCTGATATATGAAGTCAGGAGGGATTTAGGAAGTCAGAAACAGGACTAGAGTGATGAGTCTAGAAGAGCAGGGGAAGCTTCAAAGGGACGTTATCTGAAGTGTCTATACAGAAAAGAATTCAAGTTTAAACACTTAGATTTGAGACTTCATGAGTCACTTAAACTGTTCTGCATTTCAATTTCATTGTCTGCACTATCCAAGGTTGCAATGAGAATGTAATGAACTGATATATAAAAAGGCTTTGTGAAATATAAAGCATTTTATACCCACTATTATTTTTGTTTAGTAGGATGGCGAATTGGGATTCAAAGGATGGATAATTAGCATATGGATGTCTAGATCAGAGAGAACGGAAGCACTTCATTTCGGGGCTGTGTCCAACAGTCTACTTTAGTCCTGTCACTGCGCTACTGAAATACTTGGCAGTTGATCATTCTCTTCCCTTTAAATACTGCCTTTATTGGGCTATCAATCAAAATAGCGCTCTCCCATTTTCTTACCTGGCCACTCTATTTCAGTCACCTCTGCTGCCTCCTGCTCTTCTCTCTGAGCAATTGTCTATCCTTGGGGCTCCCCTGAGGGAGTGCTGGCCTTGCACCTCGCTCTAGTCCATCTTCCTCACTCTCTACACAACCTTGTCTCTTCTCATGGCCTGAAACAGCATCTCTAAGTTGATGAATCTCAAATTTGCATCCCTAAACCTGAATAGCTAGCTGCCTATTTTACACATCTAGTTAGATGTCTGATAACACTGTCTAAAAACAAACCCTGCCTCCACCTTTCTCTCTCTCTATCTCCTATTCCTGCTCCCTTCCTGGCCCCCGGCCTTCCAACACACCAGGCAGCCTCTTGCCTCAAATATTTTCCTGGCTCTTCTCTCCTCCTACAGTGCTCTTCCTCCAGATATGCCTGTAGCTCCCTCCCTATTTATTGAATCTTTGCTCTGATGTCACTTTCTCAATCAGGCCTATTTAGAAACCACAAACTTATTAAAATCTGTGACTCTATGTTCCCCACCCTTTTCCAGCATTCTCAATCCTACTTAGCACCATGTTATCATTTTATATTAATAGCTTGTATTACATACTGCAAGATTGTACAATTAAATTATTTAGGTTTTTTTTCCTCTTGATCTCTAATTTTATTTTCTTTCTACATAAGCTCCATAAGAGCAGAATTTTTTGCTTTATTCATTGATGTATGCAACTCCCAGGTTATAGAACAGTACCTAGTAGGCACTTGAATGTTTATTTAATGTAGAAATGTTAATATCAAAATGTGAAAGGCATGGTATCTAGAAGGAGGAGAAAATGCCCATGGTGAGGTTGGAAAGGCAACTTTGGGGAGGCAAGCTAAGCTTGCTTGGGGAAGAGTGTTCATGCTGTCGAGCAGTAGATGGAAAGGTGTTCTCCACACTAACGAAAGGTAAACCTTAAAATAGATTTTCCCAGGAATGCCTGTCTTCCGTCCTAGGCCCTCATTTCCCCAGGTTCACCCCTCCTCAACCCCTTATTTCAAAAGCTTTCTTGTCCTCCTATTAGGCTTCTCGCTCATGCTGTTTCCGCCTCCTCTCTTCCCTGGCCTCATCCTACTTCCCTCTCCTGGTCATTGTCCCCTTTGGTCTCACTGTCCATTTGTTCCCGTGCTCCTCCATGCCTCATTCCATGGAAACTGCTAAGAACAGAAAGCCCCATCTCTCAGCCATTGTGAAGCGTTATCCATCTGAAGGCAGAGGTTGAATGAAACGATTTCTTGGTCCTTGCCAGTTCCATGTCTTGTGATATGTGAATACGAATTTCAGCTTGAAAAACAAGTTCCTCGTGAGTCTAGTGTATACCCAGTCTGTTACCTAGGACATATAGCACAGTTTAGATAAGCCTGTTTTTGACATACTGTAAATAATAGAGTGAAAGAGAATGAATGGGAATACTAATTGAGGACGATTTGAATGATCTTCTACGATGGTTAGCAAGTTATTTTTTTAAATTATATTTTGGTTTGGCCAATTTGCCAAAAATAATGCTGGCAATTGGGTTTCAATTATTTTTTTTTTAATGTCTTGATGATTTACTGTGCCATTACAAATCATCTCCCAGTCCTCAGTAAAGAGAAAATCCTCAACAAAGGGAAACCTGTAGAGCCCAGTTTGAAGGTTAAAAACTCAGTAATGAATGTTCTTGCTCTTGTGGGTTATCTCAGATCCTTAGCATTATTTTAATGTCATTTTTAATGTGAATTTCCATGCTATTTTAATTCATTAGTCATGGGCTATCATTTTTTGAAGTAATTACTGTAATTTCATCAAATGACATAATTATAGTAAATACTTTGATGTAATTATCATAAATATGGAAAGAGACACCCGAAGGTGTAATAATGTCACAAACTAAGATATTTATGATGTGTAAAGACAAATTATGATGACATTTATGACATGTAATAACATCACAGAGTTCTGTGTTTATGTTGTATAAAGAATAATGATATAAATAGAATGTAAAATTACATCATGTAGATTAATTTCTTTTATAAATAGTATAGAAACTTGAGCGTTCTGCAAGGCCTCAGGTTCAGATTAATAGATCATTGCCACATTTTAGCATTTTTCCAACCCTACTAAATGATAATGCTATTTTATTGGGGGGTAGAAGCATTTTCCTTTTAAAAGCATAGACATAGACACAAACAGAGATACAAAATGAGAAAGCATATTTAGTCCTTTAAAAAATATTCATTCGATGAGTTGAAAAACAACTGAACACACACTTGATAGAAAAGTTGGTGTTTGGTCCATGTTGTCAATCCAGACTAACAGGTCACTTTAGTATTTTCTTAAAATGAAATCAGCTTGGCCATTTGGTACTTATCAAAGCAGACACCTATTTAATTGAAAGATTATTTTCTCTCATCAGATTAAGTTTTAAGTTCATCAAGAAATAACTTTGCATGTCTACATTCTATTAGAATAATGTGAAATAGGTTTTAAGGAAAAAGGAAAGTAGAAGACCCCAGGCCTGAAGCAAAGCCTAATTTTGTGAACTTGTTTAGTTCTTGTTAGACTGAGGCAGGCAAGTGCCTTAAAAATAATTCCTACTGCAAAGTCATAGATTATGATGAAAGGTATTATGGGAACCAATTAATTTATTTACAGTACTATTAGTGATCAGTGTCTTCTTATATACAAGAGAAATCCTACATCAGAAAAAGACAGCCTTTTCTTAACCTATTAGTCAAAGGATTTTTTTGAGCATTCACTTGATCTGATTTATCCTAGAACTGAGCCTAGAATTTAGTAGTCTGATCTGGTCATTCTTTCCTTCCACTCTCTAGTACAGTTTGAAATACTATTCCTGTTCCACTGCCTTTGTATTCCTTGTGTCCTTAATAATGTTTTAGGGCATGGTAATTTTCCCTCCATGGATACTTAGTTCCAGGTGAGCACAGTGATAATTTTGTTAAGTGTTTTGCCACTTTTTGCCATCGGCTGCCAAAGCTCCATTTACTAATAACAAGTGAATTATGTTTTCTTTGCAAAACCAATCAGACCAAACAGTCAATCCATAGATTCCAATTTCCTTGACCGTTTGTTGTCTGCAAGCACTTTTGATCCCATCTGAATTTGTAAGAATTCTTAACTGCAAGCAACAGAATCCACTCCAGCTAGTTTAAGCAGTAAACAAACTTATTAAATTGTACTCTGAAGTTCACATAATCACCATGAGGGCCAGCAAGTTAGGCTCAGAAGCCACACTATCAGGAAAAAAAATCCAAATTATGCCCCTGAACTGCTCACAGGCATAATGCCACTTCTACAGGGACAGCATAGCCCTTCCCTGGGAAGAGCAATGTAGAGCCTCAGAAAGTTACTACTAGAACCCATCCCTGTTCTATCTGATAGCTCAATGTCCCTGTGCCATGTTCTTCTACACATATCAGCAGATTGGTTGCTTGAACATGCCTCATTCCTCATTCCTTGTTCTTTGCTGCAGAGAAGTCATTGTCTTAGTTTCATCTGATTGTTGGAACCTAGGTCACATGACTGTGCCTCACCTTCATAGAAAACAGAAAGGTGGGGTCTCAGCCTCCAACTTGAAAAAGAAGAAATCGTAATGTGAAAAGCTACCTGAAAATATAAGAATGGTTCCCAAAAATTTGGGTGCTGACATTAACTTTATACAGGTGCTCCTCAATTTACCATGGGGCTACATCCTGATAAGCCATTTGTAAGCCAAAAATATCATATCAAACATGTGTTTAATACCCCAATAAACCTATTGTAAAGTCGAAACATTGTAAATCAAACCATCCTCCATCATGATGCTCTTCGACTTATGATGGAGTTATTTCCTAATAAACCCAATGTAAAATTAAAAAATCATTAAGTTGGACCACTGATGGGTCAGGGACTGTCTGTACATGTGTGCTATATCTGGGAAACACTCCACGGGACCTCAGGTTTAAAAAACAAATGTGATATTTTGAGCTGTTCCCAAGCCATCCCACTCAAAGTTTACCCTTTCATAAATTACAAAGGCACTTGCATGCTTTTGAGTTTACCCCACTATGCCTGTTAGAATCAGGTTGCGGTGATGAAGAGGAGAACGCAAACGGGCCTTTATCTGAATGGTTATGAGATGCTCAGGTGAAACTTTGCTCTGAAAACTAAATGCCACTGCACATGATTAACTTCCCCCTGTCATCAGGCTCCCGATACTAATTTAGAGTGCTTTTCATCTCAACTAAATTAGTAGGGGTCGCCACAACGTATCTGCCACAGAATTGACCAATTTTATGTAATGTGAATTCAGTAATCTCTTCCTCAAAATGATCTATTAGGCAGGAGAGTCCGTACAAGCCAGTCACTGGGGTTGCCCCAAACATTAGATTGACCCTATTTTAAGCCAATGGATTTCATTCTGGAGAAGAGGGTCACAGTGATTTAGGATCACACCAAAAATAAGTAAGTGTCCACACTCAGCTGAGGACCCTGTTTCTGGGCAAAGTTGCCCTCTAGTTCAGCTCACATTTAAGCAGTTTTCCCAGTAGAGAAGTTCACCTCACAATCCTTCATACTGAGGATGCTGCCGGGTTGAAACACAAAATAGAAAGAAAAAAAAAATAGCCCAAATAAAACTTGCAAGGTTTTCCAGATGTTGGAGGGTGGGGAAAATCATTAAAAACTCTCTGAAATTTAGTCTACTGTGGTGAAAAACACAAGGCCTCCTTTGATAAAATCTAGCTAAGCAGCTGAAAAATGAAAGTCAGAATAATTCCTTATCAGAGTATTGAGAAGGGAATAGCTGAGTGTTTCGGAATGTATGTATTTAGCAAAAAGATGACATAAACAAAGTTAGAATTTGCAAGTAAAACCGAAGAGTACAAAAAAATCATATTTTTAGTGATTGTTAGTTTTCTATAGAGGAATATTCTCTTAAGTTTACTATCAGTTTTTCCAGGATAGAGGTGAAAAATGATATATTCCCAAGGTCAACTCTATTTTGCCCTATGTTTTTTTTTTTTTTTAAAAAAACCACATTGCATCAATGATTTAATAATCACTAGAATTACTTGCCATCTCAAGCCTAAATAGTGTTATTTGGTAACCAGTTGTTTTATTTTCCACTTTATTCCATTTTAAATTAGTTTTGTAGCACCCAACTGTTTTGGAGTTTTGATTGAAGCCTCCACTTTCTCCAGACCATCTTTAATTAAAAGATATCTGAATGAGAAGACTTTCTGAGTAGGTTAGTGAGGACAACGGATGTGGTAAAATCTCAACATCAAATACCAGGGATGCTGTGGAGAGACGTTAAGAAGCCCAGAATGGTCAGTGTATTTAGGACCTGTGAATTCTGAACCTGACTCCATTCCTGCCTTCCTCTGTGCTGCCCTGGACAGATAATCTAACCTCTCTTTCTTCTGTTTTTATCATCTGTTGAATTAAGGATGATAGAACAGTATGCTTGTCAAATTGCTGTGGTATGACAGGAATATGTTTGAAACTAGCAGAAAGTGTTTTGTCCATCTCCTCAGCAAAATGAAACAAGCTCCTATTGTGTTTTCGGAGTGAGCTCAATTGCCTGATTTATGCTGTCACATGTTTGCAAAGAGTATAAATTGATTTTTCACTCAAAACAGACTGAAAAGTCAAAGTACTTGCCAAACTCGAAATCACTAACCTGTCTGGAAAAGCTCACCCAAGCCCGTGGAATCTGAGAAACTACAAATGTTTAAATCAGATGCTTGGAGAAAGCAACTACAGAATCATTCCACAGAAGTAGCTAATTATGAGCTATGCAAACAAACAAACAAAAATTCCTCCACAGGAGTGCAATGGTCAGTTCTTCTCCAAATTGATTAACTCAGTGCAATTAGACTGAAGAGGCCTCACATGTATTTATTCTGAGAAAACTAATTTCTCGAGGCAGATCTGCATTGTTTACACAGACTAAATTATTTTTAGTGGGGCATGTACTTTGAAAGTGTAGTTGACTTGGGGCAGACTTGGAAGTTTCTCAGAGTTGGAAAAAAACTCAGTAACAACATGACTTGCCATTTCGCTGTATTTAAACATGAAAGCTAAGAGCTGAAGACAAGCTTTGGACAGCCCTGGGTTTGAAATTCAGTTCTATGGTTCTGTGCCTACTTTCATCATCTGTCAAATGGCAACAATAATAATTCTTACCTCACAGGGTCATTGCAAGGGTTAAACAAGGTGAATCCCATGAAGAGATGACGTGGGTAAATGCTCAGTGAGTGTTTGCATCAACAGTCACTAGATCACTTTATTCTTACAGTTTTTTGAACAATGAAGAAGGTAAATACGTTCCAGAACATGCTCCAGAATTTTGCAGGGGCTTTTCTGGATCAATCAACCACCCAGGTTTGTCCAGGACTGGGTTTTGTTTTGTTTTGAAATGTGGGACAGTGAATGCTTAAAACAAAGACATTCCCTGGAAACCTGGGACAGTTGGTCACCGTAGCCTTTACTAAGGAGCAACTAAGGCGTAGCAGAGTCAGAATCATGCCAAAGGTTGGTGGGAGCCTGGGATAGAATCACAGCCAACCGTCTGCTTGTTACTTGACCACATCTCCCTTGGGGACATAAGCATGAATCAGCATGTGAGTTCAGTCTTCTCACTCATTAAACATTCCACAAGTGAAGTGACAAAAAATAAACAGGATGTTTCCACAAACTTTTATTGAGGGTCTACTATAGGTACAATGTAGTTGGAATGACAAATATGTGACTTCATAAGTGAGATGGAGTGTGACAGGTGCTACAATAAAGGTATGCACAAAGTACAGTATGTGGACAAATTTAACTTTATTTCAGAGTTCATACTGTTATGAGATTTGCTAACATGTGCCTCTCTCAACATATTCTAAACTCCTTGACAACAGGACCTGTGTGTCTTCTTTACCTATACATCTACGGTATCTACAACAGTGCCTGCATATACACTTTCATCAAATAAGTTAATATATGACATTTAAGAGCATGCTCCTACAGCACATTGTCACAACGTCATCACTTATTTCTTACCAAGAGATACATTGAGTTTTATATGCCAGAAAGATGTCCAGATTGAGATGTTTGTCTAGCAATATGATGTATGCATGTATGTATGTGTATATCATATATATGATGTATGCATTTATTTGTGTGTGTGTGTATCAAAGAAGAATCTAAACTAAAAATAATGATTTGAGGGTTATCACTACAGAGGAGGTTGGTGAACATACTTTTGGGCATCCCCAATGGAGTGGCATAGATAAGATGATAAAGTGAGAGAAATAAGATTTTTTAAAAATAAGATTTAATTGTTCGAATATTTTTAGATTTACAAAAAAATTTTAAAGACATTGTAGAGTTTCCATATCCTCTGCACCCAGTTTCCTCTGTTATTAGCATCCCACCCAGTATGGTACACTCTTTACAATATCAATATTGATACATGGTTATTAACCAAAGTCCATACTTTATTCATATTTACTTAGTGTTTTTTTTTCCTAACGTCCTTTTCTGCTCTGGGATTTCATCCAGGACACTACATTACATTTATGCATCATGTCACCTTGCTCTCCTCTGGGCTGACAGTTTCTCAGATTTTTTTCATTTTTGATAACGTTGACAGTTTTGAGAAATACTGATCGGGTATTTTGTAGAATGTCCCTTTATTGGAATTTGTTTGATGTTTTTCTTATGATTAGACTGGGGTTTTCCGGAGAAAGATCACAGAGGTAAAGTGCCATTTCATCACATCATATCAAGGGTGCATGCTATCAACATGATCACCTGTCTCAGGTAGTGTTTGTCAGGTTTCTTCAATGTAAATACTTTTTTTTAAATAAGGAGATTACACTGGGCCGGGCGTGGTGGCTCACGCCTGTAATCCTAGCACTCTGGGAGGCCGAGGCAGGAGGATCACTTGGGATCAGGAGTTCAAGACTAGCCTGAGCAGAGTGAGACCCCGTCTCTACTAAAAATAGAAAAATTAGCCGGGCATGGTGGCGCATGCCTGTAGTCCCAGCTACTCGGGAGGCTGAGGCAGTAGGATCGCTTGAGCACAGGAGTTTGAGGTTGCTGTGAGCTAGGCTGACGCCACGGCACTCTAGCCCGGGCAACACAGTGAGACTCTGTCTCAAAAAAAAAAAAAAAAAGAGAGAGAGATCACATTGCACATATAATTTTCCCTAAAAATTACACAAAATTTTTAGGAAAATCAATTGAAATAAAACTGCAAGATTTTCTGAATATAGAAGATTTTTTTTTATAAATGAGAGATATTTGCTCTTAGCCTTTTCTTGTTGTAGGAGTAGACATCTACTCTTTTACCTCCTCCTTCTGCTATTGTTTTAAGTTGGAGAACAATCTAGCTCCATTGTATGCACTCTGGGTAGGGGTGTCAGTCAAGATGCCTTGACAAATCTTAATTTAGCAGGGACAAATCAGTGCATGTTCCCAGATACTTGAATCTTGAGTGGAGTAACACTAAGAGAGAAAATAGTCAAAACTTATTCAGTGAGTGTGGTTCTCCCAAGAAACTGTCCGTTAATTCTGGCTATCTAGTTCCCCAAAGCTATTTCAACTCCTGTCTTTCTCATGTCTGATTCTTCAGGTTTTTTCCTTTGATTTTGGGATGTACTCTGTTATCTTCCTATTAATGCATTTTTTTTCTTAAAGTTGAATCTAGTTTGTCTCTGATGCTTACAGTGAAAAAATCATTAACTAATATAATTATTTAAAAA
>CM052440.1:67527605-67541331 GCA_028533085.1 Varecia variegata | reverse complement strand
TAATCAGAGTAACAACTAATTTTTTTTTTTTTTTTTTTGAGACAAGGTCTCGCTCTGTTGCCCAGGCTAGAGTGCAGTGGTGTCATCACAGCTCACTGTAACCTCCAACTCCTGGGCTCAAACGATCCTCCTGCCTCAGCCTCCCGAGTAGCTGGGACTATAGGCATGTGCCATGATGCCGGGCTAATTTTTCTATTTTTTCTAGAGACGGGGTCTTGCTGTTGCTCAGGCTGGTCTCAAACTCCTGACCTCAAGCGATCTTCCTGCCTTGGCCTCCCAGAGTGCTAGGATTACAGGCATGAGCCAACATACCATGCCTGGAAAATAAGTAATTTGACCAAGATTGCACAGCTACTAAATGCCATTTGACTAACACTTATGGTCTCCATGACACTTACAGGCACATTACTGTAAAAATCACAAACTTACAGCATCTCTGAGAGGTAAATATTGTATAATCTATACTTTTAATAATGAGTAGGTCTCAAATAACCAAATGGTTTCATCATAGAAGAGTGGCTAATTAATAAACATGTCTTTACCCTTAACAGAATCAATAATCAAATTAATTCCACCAGTAGAGTTACTTGTGAAAACAAGCAAGAAGCAGGAATTTTTTTTCCAAACTTAAGTTCCCAATTAACCCTGCAACAAACAATTACTTCTAGAGCCAGACTAAGCACAGCCCTGTAAGTTTTGGAAGGGTAGACTAAGACGGAAGCCAGAAAATGTGAGGACAGCATGTGATTGTGTTTCTAGCTTGCACTGTCCCTGAAAATTTAATAGAAAAGAAAACGTTAGGTGCGCCATCGATGGTAAAGTGGCTGCCATCCTTAGCTTCTGTGGCTATTTGGTCTTGCCTTGGCATAAGATTACTTTGGGGCTTTGGCATTGCCAGTGAAGTCTGAGGTCGGCAAGGTCATTTTTTCTCTCTTGGCTAAAGGAATCTTGTTTAACTGTGGACCAGAAGAGGGCAAAAATTCTAATGAAGGACAGGCTAGTGTCCTGAGTAGGCCGTTCAACCAAACTTACATCCAGAGTCATTAAACCTTTGACCTATGCTGTATGGGCATATGCCTAAATGAAAAAACTAAAATAAAAAACCTCAATCTCATTACTACCTCTTGCCCTAAGCGCTTTGTCTTGGTGAATAATTTGTACACGGCAGAATTATATCTGTTCTTGGCAAATGGTTGCTTACTTACATACTCAGCTCTCTTTTAAGATGAAGAACATCCTCCATAAAACTGAAGCTTAATATTCTCACTTCATCCTTCAGGGGATAACATGGGAGGTGCATAGAATGTTTACAAATGTATTCCTTTTGTACTTGTGTTTCTCATTCTACTGCTTCTTCTCACTTATTTTTGCATGAGAGCAATTTCTACAAATCAGTGATTAATAAAATTCGAATGCCAAGAGGTAAGCTTCCTGTACATATCTCATTTTAACACAAGTAGAAAGAGAGTGAGGAAGACAGGAACAGGTTTTCAAGTAGCACAGAGAGAACTGTTTTAAAAGTGTATACTTTTAAGGTCTGGTGCAGTGGCTCATGCTGGTAATCCCAGCACTTTGGGAGGCTGAGGCAAGAGGATCACTTGAGGCCAGGAATTTGAAGCCAGCCTGGGCAACACAGTGAGACCCCATTTCTACAAAAAATTAAAAAGTTAGCCAGGCATGGCGGTGTGGGCCTGCAGTCTCAGCTACTCGGGAGACTGAGGCAAGAGGATAACTTGAGCTCAGGAGTTTGATGCTGCAGTGAGCTATGATTGTGACTATGCATATCCACTGCCCTCTAGCCTGGGCAACATAGCAAGGTCTCTGATTAAAAAAAAAAAAATAAATGTACACATGTAAGAACTAACTTTGTTATTGATTTGTTTTACATTTGAACACTGATTGATTATAAATTTACATGTACTTTTTTGGTACATATTCTCTTTAATTCTTTTTTTTTTTTTTTTTTTGGAGACAGAGTCTCGCTTTGTTGCCCAGGATAGAGTGCAGTGATGTCATCATAGCTCACTGAAACCTCAAACTTGGGTTCAAGTGATCCTCCTGCCTCAGCCACCTAAGCAGCTGGGACTACAGGCACGCAACCTGGCTAATTTTTCTATTTTTATTAGAGAAGGGGGTCTTGATCTTGGTCAGGCTGGTCTGGAACTCCTGAGCTCAAGCAATCCTCCTGCCGCAGCCTCCCAGAATGCTAGGATTACAGGCATGAGCCACCGCACCTGGCGTGTACTCTTTATAATCTTTATTTCTATTTTTACCTAATGGGTAAAATTCTAAATATTGCCACTCTCCCTCCATCCCCCACCCCCAACATTGACCCAGGGAAACCATCTTACAATTGAGGATATAGATAACTATATTTTTTTCATGCATTTAGGATTATATTAAATGAATATATATCTACATGTATATAACATATGCATATATGAGATGTTTGGGTCTTTGATTAACTTATAAAATGGGATGTTAGTGTTATGGACTAAATTCTGTCCCCCTCAAAATTCTCATGTTGAAGCCCTAACCCTCCACGTGACTATCCCTGCAGATAGAGTCTTTAGGGGATAATGAAGGTTAAATGAGGTCATAAGGGCTGGGCCCTCATTTGATAGGACTGTGGCCTTGTAAGATGGAGAAGATAGAGCTTTTCCTCACTCTCTGTGTGTGAGGACATAGTGAGAAGGCGGCCATCCACAAGACAGGAAGAGAGCCCTCACCAGAAACCAATCACAATGGCACCTGATCTCAGCCTTCCAGTCTCCAGAACTGTGAGAAGATAAATTTCTGCTGTTTAAGCCATCTATCTAACCTGTGATATTTTGTTATGGGAACCTGATCAGACTAATACAGACAGTAAATACCCTTCTTATAGCTTGCTCTTCTCTTTCAACAAAAGTTCTTGAAAATCCATTCAAGTCAAATGGTGTCATCCTAACTTACTCTTTTTAATGACTACAAAATATTCTAAAGCGTGGATTTACCATAATTTATTCATTCTATCCCTATTCACAGGCATTCCATTTGTTTCCAGTTTTTTAAAATTCTAACAACTATGAATAATGCTGCAAGAATTATCCTTGTACACATTTCCATACACACTGGTGCTTTTCATTCCTTAGGACAGATGCCCAAGAGATGAATTACTAGGTCAAAGCGTGTGTCAGTTGGAGTAGGGGAGGCAGTGTAACTCAGGCTCTGCCATCTTTAGGGGCTCCCTAGCTCACCAGCCTACTCCGCTAGAAGGAGAAAAGAGCATAGAGGAGTACACACCAAGCATGGGAAGTTTATATGGGCTGGGCCTGGGAGGACATATACCATCTTGCTCACGGTCATTGGCTGGAATTCAGTCGTGAGGCCAGAAAGTTTGATCTAGACACATGCCCAAGAAGAAGAGAAAAAATAAATTTTGGAGAGCTGTAGACATTCTGTATCAATAAACTGTGTGTGTTTGTGTGTTTATTTTACCAGATAATGCTATCTTGCTTTCCAAAAAAATTCCCTATTTCTTTATTGGCTGAACACAGGTGTTCTAGGTCTTTTTAACTTCAGGCACTGTGATGGTTTTAAAGTGATATCTCATTTTTTAACCATAATTTGCATTTGTTTTTCTGACAAGTAAATTTGAATATTTTTTGGAAATGTTTGCTTAGATTTGCTTCTCTGTGAATTGCTACTTCAAATTCTTTGCCCACTTCTTAAGTGAATTTTTGTCACTTTCTTATCAATTTATAAGAGCTTTGTCATATTTATTAACTTCTGAATTGCCAATCTCTTTTCCAAATCTATAATTTTCTCTTTACTGCATCTGTGGTATCTTTTCCTATACAAATATTATTCATAAATAATGAAATATCTATTTTTTCTCTTATGGTCTCTGGTATACCATCTTGGTTAAAAATCCCCCCAATGCCACAGATTGTGTATATAGTCTCTCACATTTTTATATGTAATTTTATCATACCGTTAAAGTTTATATCTTTACTCTATCAGGATATTATTTATATTAGATGGGGTAATAAAATTGTGGATATGAGTAGAGAGGTACATTCATCATAGTAAAATTGAGTTAATCCAAACAAACTTTTTGGTAGAACACTCACCTGTAAAGTGTAACATAAGATCCAGTTTTATTTTCTTCCAAATGTATTAGAGTCCAACCTCTAAGCTTTCGGTTTCTCAAAACCATTTCAACCAATAATGAAAATCTTCTTGTCACTTTTTTCCCATTGTACTTCTCTTGGTGTGCGAACAAACAGGTCAATGAAATCACCATAAAAGTCTCTTGAAATTTTGTGAGAAAGCAAATATCCACTACCACACTGTAAATAAGAGATGCCTTATCTAGGCTTATCCAGGAACTGATCAAATTCTGTGTAATTCATCATTGATCTCACAGGAAAAAAAATGTTACTATAAAAATGTACTACACCCATACATTGCTTAACGACTGGGACATGTACAGAGAAATGCATGGTTAGGCGATTTTGTCCTGTGACCATTGTAGAGGGTACTTACGCAAATCTAGATGGTCTAGTCTATGACACATTTAGGCTATATGGTATAGCTGACTACTCCTATGCTACAAAGCTGCACAGCATGTTACTGTACTGAATACTGTAGGCAATTGTAACACCATGGTAAATAAACACAGCTAAGCATAGAAAAGATACAGTAAAAATACAGTATCATAATCTTATGGGACCATTGTCATATATGCAATCCATCTTTGCCCAAAACATCGCCATGTGGAGCATGACTGTACAAACTTAAAACCATGAATGATAAAAGTAACTAAAAATCTATACCATTAAAGAGACTACAAATGTGACTATGTCACACTTGGACATACTTTTCCCCCATCATTCGTTTTGCCTTGATGTTCAGGAAATAATTGTGACCCATTGATTCTTTTCTTTCATTGTCAAAGAAAAATATCAAGGTTAGAAACCACTTCCAGTCACATGACTCTGGAGCTACACGTTATTTTTGCTTTATTCTTTTAAAAGCCCTTTGCTTGGGCTTAGTAGGGCAAATTGCATGTCTAAGATCTAAAATGTCATAAAGAAATGCTCTTGTTAAAAAAAATCACATTTCCATGAACAGAAATATTCAGAACACAAGGAGAGGATAGCACATTTTAAAATACCAGAGTAAACCATGGTATTCTTTCCCCAATCAGCTGTACACAGCTTCTGTTAGATTGTATGCTAACGGAGCCCTCACACACAGAATGTCACTGACATGAAGAAATTCTAAGAAAAATTTTTAAATGAAGTTTGATTTTCCTGGCAGACATTGCTAAAGCTATTTAGATGTTCTGAGCACAGCCCTGAATTTCAGCACTTCTCTAGTTTCAATCACTTCCACAGGCATATCTTTATTTAATCATTCCAGTTTGAAAGGCATATTTGTTGTCCATTTTAAGCACATTTCTTTCATTATCACTTTGTCACCCGAAAATAGTATTTTCTTGAGGGCTCATTTTTATTTAGCAAAAATGACCATAATGCCCTTTAAAAGTTGTGAAACCTTCTTTTGAATATTTTCAAATACCTAGAGCTGCAGACTCAAAGATTTTTTTTTTTTTCAGAATGATTTAACTTATATTCTTGTATCAGGCTAAAATGTGTTTGGAGAAGAAATAAAATAGTGTATGTGATAGAGTAGTGATTTCTTCATTGTAAAATTTGGAACAACTCAAACAAACTATTTGTCAGGAACTTTTCCTAAAACTATCGTGGCCATTTTCTCGAAAGCGTCTTCTAGTCTAATGGTAATTCCTGCCTAATGAAGGAAGCCATCGTGATTTACCTGGTTTCTCGCTGCTCTTTGTGTTCCACTCTATGTTTGCAGAGTGGCTTGACTCAGTAACTTCTCTAATAGCTATTAAAGGTCATTGCATCCAGATGTAATGAGGACTCTCAATTATATATAACAGTACACTTATCCATTTGGGTTCTAGAAAATTCTGAGAAACTGAGGAAAATTAAGGTCTTTTTCCTGTGAAGAGTGAATATAAGAATGAACATTGGCAGGTTGGTGAGGTGTTTCTTCAACTTCATGAAGTCCATGGGTGGACCATGCTCTAAATCTTAATTTGCTCATTGTAGTAATCTGTTCCTGTGTTAACAGTATTGCCACAAATCTAGCACTGAAAACTACACATTTAGTATCTCACAGAGTCTATGGGTAGGGGTCTAGGCCAAGCTTAGTTGGGTTCTCTGCTTCGGAATTTCATAAAGTTGCAACCAAGGTGTTTACTGAGCCCATGGTCTTATCTGAGTCTTGATTAAGAAAGAATCCACTTGCAAACTTGTGTGGTATCAGCAGAATTCAGTCCCTTACACAGCAGAGGCTGTTCACTGTGTCTTGCCATGTGGCCCTCCACATGGTCAACTCAAGACAGGACAGCTGGCTTCTTTATAGCCAGCCAGGGAGAGAGAACCTTCTAGCAACACTGGCTTACAATCTTAACTCACATAAGCAAGTACATATTAAGTGTACTTACTGTCACCTTTGTTGTAGTCTACTGATGAGAAGCAAGTCACAGATTCCTCCCATGCTGAAGAGGAGGAGAATCACTCGGGCATGAACAACAGGAGGCAGGATCACGGAGGCCATCTTAGAATGTGTCTGTCACGCTCACCAAAAAGAATCGGGCATAAAAACATCTGCACGCTCTCTCTTACAGAATTGTAATAAAGGTAACATAATGAGTATAATAAAAGAGATTCTGAAGGAACTGTTTGGTTTAAGGGGAACTACCCCATATTTTACATATCCGCGGGTTACCTCAGCAGAGAAAGAGTTTGGAGGAGGTTCCACTCACTGAAAATGCTGCAGCCACTGGTACCAGAGTGAGAGGCCCCTGGCTGTGGGGAGAGCCAATGGCATAAGGCATCACAAAAAAACATAAAGGATCCTGCTCCTCTGATGTCTGAGAACGGAGCCATGAAATCTGAAAGCATGTCTATAAGTAGAGTCTGCTGGACACAAGGAAAGTTCATTTGAGGATTTCTGATTACTTTTGCCTAATCCTAGACCTAATCTTAACACCTCTTAAGGGTTCGAATTTGCATGGTGACCTCTTAAAATTTATTTTTTAATATATTTGGTTTTATTCCTCAATCTAGCCTCATTAATTGCTAATCTTATATTCTTTATGTTATTTTTGTTGTTTTATTCTTTGATGTCTCTGCTTTTAAATGTTTTAAACTATGTCACTTTTTCATGACTCCTTTTCTCATCCCATTCCCTCCTTGGGACCCTCCATAACCATGAAATAATTCTAGGGTGGTCCTAATAATTATGTTGAGTTTTTCACATTGTCATGTTTGTCCTCTGCTTTTAGATTGTATATTCTTTAAGATTAGAAATGGCATCTTTTTTTTTTTATATTTACACTATCTGGAACTCAGAAAGGCTTATAAATACTTATGGCATGAATACATGAATGGATAAATGAATTCTGCCTTTGCATTCATTCTAATCTCTTTTGTGTTAATCTCAATCTCTTTTATTTTATTCCTCTTTTCTTCTTCTTCTTCTTTTTTTTTGAGACAGAGTCTCGCTTTGTTGCCACGGCTAGAGTGAGTGCTGTGGCATCAGCCTAGCTCACTGCAACCTCAAACTCCTGGGCTCAAGCAATCCTGCCTCAGCTTCCCAAGTAGCTGGGACTATAGGCGCTTGTCACCACACCCCACTAATTTTTTCTTTCTATTTTTAGCTGCCAAGCTAATTTTTTCTATTTTTTTTTTTTCAGTAGAGATGTGGTCTCGCTCTTGCTCAGGCTGGTCTCAAACTCCTGACCTCAAGCAATCCTCCCACCTCAGCCTCCCATAGTGCTAGGATTACAGGAGTGAGCCACTGGGCCCGGCCTACTCCTCTTTTCTTTAAACACATCCTTCATAATAATTACCATTTATAGTTTGCTTGCTTCATGCCAGAACTATTGTAAACCCTCTACATATAGATATCATCTAATACTCAGATCATGCTATGAAATACGTATCATCACAGGCCCCATTTCCAGATGTGGAAGTTGAGGCATAGAGAGGAAGTAATTTCTTTAAATGACACAAGGCAGTGGCAGAAATAGTATTCAAGCCAAGATAGCTGATTCCAATCTTAACTCTTATGATATGTTGCTTCCAGTACCAATCTTTCTTTCTTATAGTTGATGCTTTTCTTTACATTTTCTTCTCTTTTATCTTTAAAGTTTAAATGAACTACCTCATTATTCCTGTATTTTATCCCTTTATTTCTTTTATCTGTCATTTTTTCTCAATATATTGTTATGAAAATTTTCAACATAAAAAAACTGGAGAGAACATTACATGAACATCTATCTATCTCCCACCATCAAGACTCAACACTTAACATTTTACTACACTGGATTTTTCACATATTTATCCATCTATACATCCCTCAATCCATCTTATTTTATTTCTTTTTGTATTTCAAAGTAAGCTATTGTCTCATATAGTTTTAACTATAGTTTCATTCCTTTTTCAAATTTCTTTTCCCTCAGCTATACTTTTTGTTATCTTAGAACATGAAACACAGTAGATGCCAACAAATTGTTGGCATTATTGTTGTGAAACATTTGGACTTTTAAAGCACTGCTGTTTTCTCACAGTGCCCCATTAACAGCTCCTAAAAAAGTTATATGTTTAAATTTTGATCTGTACCTTCATTAGACATGTAAACATATCAAGCTATTAATATATAAACAGCTCAGAGCAAAAAAAATGAAAAAAGGAAATCACTGGGAGCTTCGTTGCAGGAAAGTATTCTCAACTGAACTTCACAGATTCCATTTTTAAAGGGATGTCGGTGGTCTTGAACATGGCAATAGAAGTCATCTGAGGAGCAGTAGAAGGGCCAGCTCAGGCTGTGTGACCTTCTTCACCAGCTTCCTCTGACCTGTTTATTACCAATATGACTCCCTTCCTTCCAGGCATAATTAAAGAAGACTCTTCATAACACACAGTTGCAAATTTCTTCAACTTATGATGGAAATCAAGTCAAGGTTGACAAGGGCTGGAATTATTCCCAGCAGGGTCTTGAAAACGAAGGAAGTTGCACTTCCCTCCCTGCTGAGAATTATTTTGCTGCCACAGGGATCTTACAAAAGGATATTTTAAGTTGGATAAATCAATAAACAGAAGCTCCAACCATGTTTTCCTATAGAGAATACAAACCTCAACATAGTAGGTGTGTTGCCTGTTCAAAACTCATTGCTCATAAAGAATCAGTATAATTTATGCTTGCGGGATGTCAGGTTAAAGTCCTCAACATCATTCAATGTTTTAATGTGTTTTTAATTAAAATAATGATAATTATCTTGACTTGCTCAGTGGAATATGGGATAAAATATTGATAGCTCCAACATTCCTTAAACATGGAAGAGATCACCTAAAGCTGTGTTCTGTATTTAAAACAGCTAAGTAGCTTTTATAAAATTGATGAATTACTAAATATTATTTTCCTCCTTTTTTTATTGGGGAAAAGGTTTAGGCTTATATTCATTATTTTCAAAATGAACAGATTTATTATTTCCAAGCCAAGTGATCTGATTATTTCATGGGTAAGATATTTATTAAATAATTTAAATCCCCATCAATGTAATAAAATACAGAAATTGTTCTCCCCAGCACCTAGGTTGATCAAGGCTGAAGGAGCTCAGGAAAAAAGTGTATTTTGAATTAAAGACCCTTAGAGATCAATAGGTATTGGAAGGGGATTTCCCTCTATCTGTATTAAACCAGATCAAACCCATCGAAGTAACCATCCACTTCCCTTCTCTTCCCTGTTATCTCAAATATATTTCAGGAAAAAAAATCAAGAATGCAACCAGACCTGGCCCAAATCATTTTAAATATAATACCTGTCTGTCAGGTTAATTTAATTTGCAGAAAGAATCATTTACAAGTAAATCTGTTTCCCCGCCATCCATTTATCCTCCCTAAACCATTTATTGTCCCTAGACAGAATTGCCTATATTTGTCGTCTCTTCTTCCCCTCTAAAATAAGGGTATATAAACTTCTGGCCCCCACTGGGATATTGGGTAATCATTCTGTGATTCTCCCTCTGCACATGGTAAATAAACCTCTTTCTTTTATTAATCTGCCTTAATTGTAAGCTGATCTTTCAGCAAATCTTCCGGGGTAAAGGGGAAATTTCCGCTCGCTGATACAGGGCACATGGACAGTAAATAAGTTACCACTGGAGATCGTAGAGGAAGAATTTAATTCTGACTGAGGTGATCACAGAGGGCTTCTAGAAGGTGATTCATAAACATTTTTTGAAAGTGGGAGAGAACCATAAGATTATCTAGTTCAATGACATCATTTTACAGATGTAGAGACTGCTGTAGTCACAGATACAGCTGGTAGTGAAACTGGGCACTCCTCCCTGCCTGTCTCTCCTCCTTCCACTCCATTATGTTATTTCTGTCTTTAAGCTTTTCCCAAGCGCAAGTGAGGGGTTTTGTTTGAGTCATGATTTCAGGATGGGGTAATGGGGAAGGGTCCTTTAGCATAACTGGAGTTCACTTATTCCTTCAATGGAGGCTTTAATCTCTCTACTTTAAAATGAGAGAAATCTTTTCTGAGGCAAAATTAATGGAGGTTTAGAGGAGAAACCCAATTGCCTTAACATGGGGATCAGACAAAATGGACTAGAAGCAACAGAGATGTAAATTTGTACATTTTCTGGAAAGAAATTTAGCCTGAAAAATTTCAAACAGTTTAATCTGTTATAATCCATAAGGAAAAAAAGTGCCATCAAAGATTTATATACATAAATGCTCACAACATTATTATAAAACAAAAATTGAAATTATCTATGTGTCTGATTAGAGTGTTAAGATTGTAAACCAAAAAAGGATAGAAATATTACATGTATATTAGGCCAGGCGTGGTGGCTCAGGCCTGTAGTCCCAGTACTTTGGGAGGCTGAAGGAGGATCACTTTGGGCCAAGAGTTTGAGGTTACAGTGAGCTATGATCATGTCACTGTACTCCAGCCTGGGCAACAAAGGGAGACCCTATCTAAAAAAAAAAAAAAAGTATTATATTCTCAATTTTGAAAAACGTCATGTGTATAAGTTTTCAGAGTTGAAAACTCCACAGTGACTATTTCTTAATTTTTTTTTGTTTTATACTTCCAACATTCTCAGCACTTTACTTTTAAAAGCAGATAGAAACGTGTGTTTTTTAAAAATGGTGTTCACCCCTACAGTTCTTTTTGGATTATTAAATTAGAAGAGCTTGACATCTTAAATTGATATTCCTTTATTTTCTCTATTTTGTGGTAAGTCCATTCTGATATAATAGAAGTAGAATGGCGACTTACCAGGTGGAGCTATGCTAGTCTAGATCCAGGCAAGCTGAGTTGTGCTGTCAATTTGCGGAACTACTACAAATGATAAAAATGGATTCCTAAGCTGCCAAAAGGATTACTGGCTCAAATGAAGGAAGTTTCTATTTGGCTAAACTCTTCAAGAAGAAAGACATTAACATTATGAAAACTTCCATTATTTGCTATTCCTCGAGTTAAAGTCTATAAACTGGAAACTGTAAAAAAAAAAAAAATCCTGTATTAAAATAAATCAAGAGTTTTCTTTTTTCTCAGTTGTTTTTATGGCACTCCACTCGGTCCTTGGAGACAAAGCTAATACTACAAGAAATTTAAAAAACATTACTTCAAAGAACAGCTCCACTGTCTTATTGATAAACTGATATATTATTATTAAAAACATTTGAATTCAGTATTCAAATGTAATAGTTCTTTCAGAAAACCTGGGAGACGCTTTAAGAATAATGCATTTTGTCCATCATCTACTTTCATCTGTCATTTAGATACTGATTTTTTTTTCCGGAGGAAAAAAGAGAAAGTTTTACCACTGTTTTCAACATGCTGTCAAGGATGTCTTTATTGTCATTTGAGGAGTTCTCTATGCAATTTCCTTCTCTCCGATAGGATAATATATTGACCTTCCTTATTCAGGCAGAATAAAGTAGGTTATGATGGCTGTACCCACCTCCCACATATAACTTCACTTTCTATCAGGAAAGAGACAAAAGAACCAGTGAGAATCAAAATCACTTCTACTTCATTGCCTCAGTGTTCCTTTCAGGTGGAATTTGGAGACTGAGGTTGAACATTAAGATCTAAAAATTTGCAAACTTATTCTCAAAACCAACCCATACATCAGGTGCCCTGCTCACTGATAAAAGACACAAAGGAGAACGCCAGAAAGTATTTTCTGAAATTTCAGAGAGAAACTATGTTCAACAGAGATGCCCAGGAAAAATGGCTTTTCCAATACACCTGTTCTTTGACTCTTCTTTAAGAAAAAAAAAATGTATATATATATATATATACACACACACACACACATCTATATATATTATGGAATAGTATAAATGCATGGATTCTGGGAGCAGGCTTTTGGCTTTTTGCTAAAATGGTTAAAATTGTGTCTTAATTGTTCAAAATAGTTTTTCAGAAAATTAGAATGAACTTGACCTCTGAAACATCAATAGAATCAGGGTCTAAAGGCTAAGATGTAGTTTGCCCAGCTCTGGGGACAAGTTTGCCAAGTATCAATACAGTGGTGAGTGTCATTCTTTATAATTCAGTAACAATCTCACTGATGTCATTAAAACACTTTAGTTACTTTCAGTTAACTTTTCAAGCAATTGCTTTTGCAGATAAGAATAGAAGAGTCATTGTCATGAAATTATGGACAAGAATCATTAGTGAAGACTTCATGTCCATTATCCATCCATCCATTATCTTATTATTTTATTTATTTTCCAAAGTTATTGCCAACTGTCATGAACTATCTAGGCACTGAGGATATACCACCAAAAAAGATACACCTCTTTCCCCGAAAGGAATTCACAGTCTAATTAGCAAAATATTTGTAAGGTAATAAATACAGGGCCGGGCGTGGTGAGGGCGTTGTGGCTCACGCCTGTAATCCTTGCACTCTGGGAGGCCGAGGCGGGTGGATTGTTTGAGCTCAGGAGTTCAAGACCAGCCTGAGCAAGAACGAGACCCCGTCTCTACTAAAAATAGAAAGAAATAAGCTGGACAACTAAAAATATATATAGAAAAAATATATATAGAAAAAACATGCATGGGGGCTCATGCCTGTAGTCCCAGCTACTCGAGAGGCTGAGGCAGGAGGATTGCTTGAGCCCAGGAGTTTGAGGTTGCTGTGAGCTAGGCTGATGCCACAGCACTCTAGCCCAGGCAACAGAGTGAGACTCTGTCTCAAAAAAATAAATAAATAAATAAATAAATAAATACAATATTGTATTTCAAATAATATTGTTAAAATATACACAGCTTGCAGGGTGACACAAAAATAAGAATGATAAATTCTACTACAAAGAAGGAAAGTCGGAAAAGATTTAATGGAAGACATTTAAGCAGAGAACCATAGCAAGATTACACTAAAATGATGTAAGTCCCCTTACCTGGAATCCTCACCAAAAAAACTTGAGAGTTGGGCATTGTCGTTACCTATTAAAACTGGAGCTCAAAGAGACCAGTAGACTTGCCTAAAGTTGCTTAGTGACTAGAAGTAGTACCAGATTTTGAATCCAAATCTCTCTGTCTCCAAATCCAATGCCCTTTGCCCTACACAACCCCACTCTCACCATGCCTCCCAGTCTGAGCCTGCTATAAAGATTTCTCC
>CM052440.1:67480228-67527105 GCA_028533085.1 Varecia variegata | reverse complement strand
GCAACTTGGAGGAGAAAGAAGGAAATAGCTGTGAGAGGTGACGTGAAAGTCAGATAAGGGACCTTGGGAAGTAGGAATTTAAAGCCACCAAGACACCTATGGCCTCCAGAAATGCATAGAAATCTTGTGCAAGCTCTGTGGATTAAATTAGCATGGCTGGTCTTCTTCCATTATAATAATTAAAATATATGTCTGCCTTCTTGCCAACACTGAATGTAAGTTCTCCTTTCTTCTCTGTATCCCTAGTTCCTGATGCCAAACAAGTGCCAAAAACCAAACCTGTGTTTTTAGGCGCTATCCCTTAATTCACATCATTATCCTAGGGAAGCACGCCAACTTTTCTTGATCAAAGCAAAGATGAACTTAGTCTGTGGAGACACGGAGCCCAGCAGGAGGTAATGGGCTAGTGGAGGGTGCCACTGATTGCCTCTCCTACAGGGGTGCAGGAAGAGCAGCAGAGAACTATCAGGAGTCATCAGTGGTGGAGAAAAGGAGAGGAAATGCAAAATAAGCCATAAATAGACTGAGATTTAAAAATTAGGGACCTTACTGTAGGACACAATGCATTAACAGCAGCTAGGCACAGCTTAGGTTTTCTAAGCATATTGTTTAGTAGGACTGCTGATAACTTATTCATATTGTTGCCGGGATTCTTGTAATTAATTCTTTCCTTCCAAAGTACTGGGCGAAAGAATGTCTAATGAAATGGTGCCAATCGTCAATGAACAACAACCTGTGTGGTCAACACCTGGGTGCTTGAGGAGCTTCCACCCTTGGCTGAGTCAATCAGATCATTCACACGGGCAGTGTCCACAGTTGAATATAGCCTGGCCGCCTGGTCTTACTTGCACATTTACATGCTTGGTGCATATTTGTTGAGAGGAGATGATAAAGAAGAGCTTTGCAGCAGTACTACTCAGAAAAAAGAGTGAGTAGCCTCTTACAATGGGATGATATTCTGAACTGGGGTGTGCTTGGCAGTGTTCAGTAAGCTCTAGTCAGGCTTTTAACCCCTAACAGCAGTGTGAATTCAGACCTCCTGTTGCCGTGATCTAAGTCAAGGCATAGCAGAGGCCCCCAAAGCCCTGTCTTGTCTTTCATATTCCATACTGCTTAAGGAAGGAGAGA
This sequence comes from Varecia variegata, assembly GCA_028533085.1. Classification (NCBI taxonomy): domain Eukaryota; kingdom Metazoa; phylum Chordata; class Mammalia; order Primates; family Lemuridae; genus Varecia; species Varecia variegata. The sequence goes on along the minus strand of CM052440.1, from coordinate 67,525,977 downwards.
TACAGAGGAGAAGAGAAGCTCAAAGGGATACTGAATTCGAAAGGAAAACCTACAAAGAAAATGTGATGAAGCGGCAAAAGCTATGATACTGAAAGTGCGGTATTTGTCCCTGTGGCTGAATGAAGAGTGGACTCAAGCAGTTTGAGGAAAAGGAAAGAGAAGTGCATTCATTTGCCTGCAAATGAGGAGGATGGAAGACTCTCATCTTAAAGTACCATTGTCCTACCTTTTAACAGAAATACAGAGCTTTTAAAGGGGGGTTTTCAGCTTCAGGCTATTGCTGTTCTCTGGTGAAGATCTCACGACTTCTGTTGAGCCATCTGCTGTGGTTTAAGACACTAGAAACATAGAATAAAGAACATTCCTCTGCCCTTCTGATTACTGGCCTCAGGCAGAAATGCAGGTTTTAATTCCCAAAAAGAGTGGGGAAGGTTTTAAAGAGACAACTCATAAAACATTTTGCCCTTTTTCAGGCCCTTACTTCTGTTACAGCTATAGACAAGATACAAGAAAATAAAAACAAGGGAAGAATCCATACATTGAGAGAAACCAGGGACAGAACAGAAGGTAGAGGAAGTACGGGAATAGGAGAAAGGGAGGGCAAAAATGCCAGCAGCCACTTGGGCAATTTCTTTTTCCTGAAGCTCGTTACAAAGATAGACGAATCCTCTGAAGAATTCTCCGTGACTCAGTTCACAATCTGAAGACCTTGGGAATGGGCAAGGAAAGAGAAACCAAAGCTAGCCTGGAGGAGGGCTATGAAATACACTTGGGGAAAGATTAGGCTGCCCACACAGGAGTGCAGGGGGATCCACTGCACCAGAAAGATGTAGTGGTGGGGCCATCTAACTGCAGACAGTTTGCTCTGGGAGGACAAGAAAGCCCTGAGGTGCCAGCCCACACGTGTTCTGGTGGTAGACACTGAGAGAACAAGCAGAACTCACTGCCATGTGGTCATGGTAAATTCTGTTGCCTATATCCAGACACAGACGGGGACACAAAAAATGAGCAAAGTGGAAACAAAGCAATGGAAATCACATAGATTCCAAAAATTAGAAATATGTCAACAAAAAGGGTCAATGGCAAGTATCAACCGCTAACCAGAGAGCAAACCATTTTTTTCGCCTTTGGGTAGCCATGTTGCCAGCTGGTAATATTTTGAGTGTTACTATTACTATGGCTTTAGGGAACCAGGAGTCCTTGATATTGTTCTTAATTTTGCTCAGTTCCTATCTTTTGCTTTGTGCTTATGCTTTTGTTGGTGTCTCAAATTCCTTTTGGAAATAGTAATATAAATATTACAATCACAATGGTCAATGATAAATTGTTCAAAAGTAAATCTTCGAGGTTTTCCTAAGTTTTTCTCTTTATTTACAAAAATGCTATTATATTAAGTAAATGGAATAAGTGATTTGTGTTTGGAATCTATTTAATGGCTTATTTTAAGAGAAACTATGTCAGAACACAAATTATGATTTACTGTTTTATTAATATATGATTCAATACTGTATGCCATTGATACTAAGATGCACATTTTTTTAGATTTTTAACAACTCTAAAATCAGATATTTCTTTCAATCAATGTGATGAGACAATGTCATATCCTAATTTAATTGGCAATGTTTTTGCTTTCTTAAGGATCCATGAATTAATAGCGTACTTTATAGTGGATGGGTAGAGCCTTAGATTTGATGAAGGTATGTGTTGTTACTTTTTCCTGAATGCTCCTTTCAGCCAAATCTTTACGTGTGGATCACAGATTTTGCCTGGGTAAAAGGAAAGGGACCCCTCATCTAATAAGCCAGATCATTCTCTCCAGACATCCCGTGTTCCGTAAGCTTCATGCATACCTACCACAGTTAAGTTATTGCTCACCTGCACTATTTGTTCAACCTCCTAACTGGTCTCCCTTTCTTTTTTTTTTTTTTTTGTATTTTTCTTTTTTTTTTCATTTCTTACAGAAGAATGGTCTCCCTTTCTTCAGTGAATCCAAAGATATGACCATACAATTCTGCTGCTTAGAAAACGGTCATGGCCTAATGGCTGCCTAGGGCTATCAGGGTTGAAAAAATTGGGGATTGGATGCTAATGGGTGCAGGTTTCTTTTGGGTGTGATAAAATGGTCTAAAATCCACTGTGATGCTGATTGCACAACTCTACAAATACAGTAAAAACTGTTGTATTGAAACTTTAAACGGGTGAATTGTGTGGTGTGTTAATTATGTCTCAATAAAGCTGTTATACATTTATTCTTTTAAAAAAACCCAATTACTCCCTATTCCTTAATATTTTCTGGACAAAGTTGAAATTTTTTATGATGGCCTTCAAAGAGGGGAAAACTAGAGTACTTGTTAAGAGCTCACCAACTGGTATAAAATGCCATTTACATGTCAGAAGACCTTGGGCAAATTACTTATCCTGTGCTTGTTTCCTCAACTACAAAACATAGAAAATATTAGCACTTTCCTCATTAATTAATGAGGATTAAATTACATAATGCACACAACAGCATTGTGAACTGAATTGTGTCCCCCTAAAATTCATATGTCTAAGCCCTAACCTCCACTGTGACTATATTTGGAGATAGGACCTTTGGGAAGTAATTAGGGGTAAATGATATCAAAAGGGTAGGGGCCCTAATCCAATGGGATTGGTGGCCTTATAAAAGGAGGGGGAGACACAGAGAGCTCTCTCTCTTTTCACATGCACCATGGAAAGACCATGTAAGGACACAGTGAGAAGGTGACTATCTGCAAGTCAAGAAGAGAGCCTTCACAAGAAACCAAACTTGTTGGCACCCTGACCATGGATGTCTAGCCTCCAGAACTTTGAAAATGAATTTCTGTTGGTTGAACCCTCCATTGTGTGGTGTTTTGTTATAGCAGCCTGAGCCGACTAGTATAGTAGGTTCAGCCTAGTTCTCAGAATTTAGAAGCAGCTCAAAAAAGTTAGTAATAGTAATAATGATAAATGCATATATACACACATACATGCATACTGATATTAATAAGATACTACTTTTGCTCTGCATAGTCAGTGTTTTAAAAAAGATACTATAAGTGACATAGTATTTTTGTTGGTTTTGTTTTGGTAATTTTTTTCAGAGACAGGGTCTTGCTCTGTCCCCCAGGCTGGAGTGAAGTGGCACAATCATAGCTCACCGCAACCTCAAACTCCTGGGCTCAAGTGATCCTCCCACCTCAACCTCCTGAGTAGCTGGGATTCTAGGTATGCACCACCATGCCTGGCTGATTTTACTTTATTTTTTCATTTTTTGTAGAGACAGGGTCTGGCTATGTTGCCCAGTTTGGTCTCAAACTCCTGGCCTCAAGTGATCTTCCCACCTCAGCCTCTTTGGTTGCTGGGACTACAGGTGTGAGTTATAGTGTCTGGCAATAGGTCTTAAATTCATTATAGTTCAGTCAAATTTTCTAATCTCTGTTTTTATTTCTTATTGATTTATTATTTCATTTCCATATATGGAATTTTTCTAGTACATATTAGTTTATTTGTAGTTCAATTCCATGAATGATTTCTTTATGGTGCAATACCTTGTCAATTTTGGTATATGTTCCACAGGCAGTTATACATTCTTTTTTCACAATATGTATCATTGATTTCCTGATACTGGTAAAAATTTAGAAACCTTTTAAATCCATTTATCCTTTACCTCTTTCTAGTATTGTCATGTATTTACTTCTCCATTTATTTAACATTTAACAAGTCATTGTTACAGATCCAACTTATTTATAATGACACACATATTTTACCATTTCCAATGCTTTTATTTATGTCTTCAGTTCAATTTTTTCATGTAGAATCATCCCCTTCAGATTAAAGAAATCTCTTTGATATTTCTTGTAGTTGGATCTGCTGGTGATGAATACTCAGAGCTTTTGTTTGTCTGAACATATCTTTATTTCACCTTCATTGTGGTAGGGAGTTTTTGTCAGATTTAGAACTCTAGTTAGACAAGTTTTCTTGCAGCATTAGAAAAATGTGATCTATTGTTTACAGATTCAATTGTTTTTATTGAGAAGTCAGCTGTCAATCTCATTGTCATCTTTTTGAAGATAATGATTTTCCTCTGGCTGCTTTAAAAAATTTATCTTTGTTTTTGCATTTTTTTCCCCCTTATTAATTAGACAAGGTCTGACTATGTTGCCCAGGATATTCTTGAACCTCTGGGCTCAAGCAATCCTCTCACTTCAGCCTCCCAAGTAGCTGGAAATATAGGTGTGCACCACCATGCCCAGCTTGTCTTTGGTTTTCAATGCTTTTCACTATGCTGTTTATATATGAGGGATTTTTTTGTTTGTTTGTTTATACTGCTTGGATTACTTGAATTTCTTGAATTTCTGGGATATCTTTTATCAGTTTTAAAAAATTCTCAGCAATTATCTCTTTAAATACTTCTTTTGATAAATCTGTATATTTTTTAATGAAACTGTTTTACTTTTCACCAATTCTGTGCTTTCTATGTCAATTTGAGGATTATTTGTAGACTTCACCTTTTTATCTATTTTGGCTATTTTTCATTCATTTATTTATTTGAATATATGAGGTATGGTTATGTTAAAGTCTATGTTTGCTGATGTCAATATCACCGTCATTTGTAGGTCCACTTCTCCTTGTTTTCCCCTTGATTATCGGTCTCCTTTATTTTTTATCTTTTAAGATATTTATAAACTCACAACTAATAGATGCTGTGAGCGTTGTTGTGGGTGGGGGAAGGTCACATCTCAAATCATGGCTGGCATGTGGCAAAGTCATAACATGTAACCAAAATGTTTTTACTCCCATGATTTCCAGAAATAAATAAAATAAAGATACTCAGATTTTTTAAAATTGTTCCTAAACAGTTTTCTATAACAGAACTACAAAGAACCCATATGATTTAATTTTCTATCAGAGTGGAGTTTTTTCACTACACATTTTTGTCATCAAGAATTGGTTGAGGGGCTGATCATTTTAATCTTATCAAGGATTTAGCTGTGTTTAGGCTGACTGGCACTTTTGTAATACTTAGGCTACTTCTATTTTGTTTCAGGGCATGATTTCCCAAGCTTTGCATATGAGTATGGTGAGTATTTGTCTCCTTAGCCATGAAACACTACAGGGAATTCAGGTCTGCTCTTCCAATGTTCCCAGCCCAACTCTCCAGTATTGCACTCCTTGAAGATTAAATCTGACAAATATTAAGAGGGAAACTAGCTGCATGCTTGAGGCAGGCCTGTATCTCTGGCTTGTCTTTGTTTTCTAAGCACTAAATAACAGCAGGAGATTTCAATCTTTCTTTTAGAAGCTTTGCCATAAATCTTCAGCATCCCACACAGCCCTAAAACTCATCAAATATGTCATTAGTAGAACCAGTCTTGCATTTGAAGTCCTCAAGTTTCAAATTTGTCACGTTAGAGCCACACAACTGCTTTGCTGGTTTTTCTTTCCCCCAGCAGTTGCCAAGCCTTTTACAGCAACACCCAGAATTTGCTTATGCCTTCACTAAATACAAATGGCTAGCAATCATCAACTTCACCTTGGATGGATTCTTGCTTTTCTGGAATTGTGGTTCATCTATCCTTCATTTATTCCAAAGATTTTCAATGCCTTTAAAATACAATTTTTGTAATTTTCCAGTTTTATTTTTTGTTTTTTTAGTTCCAGTGGGAGGTTTTCCATTCACCACCTACTACATACTATTTGAAAGCAGAAGTCTCAGTAAATATTAAAATGATCCTCGCTTTCATTTGAAATCCTGTATCACAGTTTCTGGTTCATTAATCATATTCTTACATTGTTTTGTTGCTTAATGGGTGTTGATCTTATTTCCTTGCAAATTATAAACTTTCAGGGAAGAAGTGATATTTTATATCTTGTACAGATCTATTATAATATTGAACATAGTATAATTAAAAGTCAATCTGAAACATCTGATAATTGAAAAAGCTAGTCTATGGAACATGATAAACATTCATTACGAACACAAGTCTTCCAGTTTTATCATCATAAATTCTTGTTTAATCCATATATCTAGTTATGCATTCACATATATAGCATCTCTGTGTGATCTCCAGCAAATTGTCTTTCTGAAGGACTGATAGAGTAAGCACACATAAAACACATCTAAAGTTTTTGCATATCTGTTTACCAAAAAAGTGGCTCTTTGCATTATTTCTTATCTCTTAAGTGTGAAATCCATCTGAAAATTTAGGGCAATGAAAGGTTTATTTCTTATGATGAATTAGCATGCTTCTTTCAGTTAAGGAATGAGAATTCTTTGATTCCTAACATTTCTTCTTTGCCCTACTGCTACGAAAATAAGAGCTGTTTTTTGTTAAGCGATCTGTGTTGTCCTCCTTAGTACATATATACGCAAATGTGCATATGTGTAAATACACACACATACATGCATGTGCCTTCATGTATATATACACATATGTACATATACACACATGCATGTGTTTGTCTAATGTGTGTGTGTTTGATTTCTTTTATTTCTTACACTTTACCTTTTGTTTCTTTATTTGCTACATGTTAATTGTGCTGGCATTATCATACTTGCGTATTTATTGTAAGTCACACCAAATTTTGAAAATGGGTGAAAGAGCCTATGAATTGACATAAAGTTAATACTATGACCTAAAGTGCCAGTCACTCATCAGCTTTGGCAAGAGTTTGGCTTTTTATTGCCAGATGGAACAGGTTAGCATCATTCATTTAATATTTGCCAAATATTGAATCATTAAGACAAAGAAAGGACAAACCACACAATCTCCTAAGAACCTTTTTTCTTACTGTTTGTTTTCCCTGACTTGCATTTTTTATTTATAAAAATGTCTAAATATCTTTCCGTGGTAGAAATTCAGCCTTTGTGTGTTTAAAATAGGAGATGAAGACAAATCTCCAGCAGAGGATTTAATAAGAAAGAGTTTAAGATATAGGTAACATAACAGGCTGTAGTATCAAAGCTTACAGATCTGTGGAACCAGTGACGTTGGGAGAAAATTGATAATTCTTTAATGAGAACAATTAAATTTTCACTTCAAAATCTTTAGTTAGCACTTGTTTCCAAATCCTATACCACCAGCAATTTCAATCTATTTTCCAGAGGTTAACAAAGACCTGCCCATAGAAAACGCCATCATTAATTGCACTCATGTATGTTAAACCAGTAGAAGACAATGTTGTTTGAAGGACCATTTCCAAATAAAAAGAACAAATTTATGTAATTATTTGGGGTCTGCTAGTAACGGGTGCAGTCCTTAAGAAACTTAAGTTCATGCAACCACAGTTTGTAAATTTGAGCTCTAGTCAATTGTAGGTTTGAAATACAATGCAAAATAAATGCTTACTGAGGGCCAATGTTGGAGCAAGTTGAATAAAGTCAGTCTTCAGTGTAAATAATTATCTAAATATATTCTATGGGTCCCCTACTTTCTACTAGGACCATGTAAATCTATAAAAAAGTTATCACAACAGTGATTTTTATAAACAAAAGACTTTATTTCAAATATATTTTACAGTTTATGTGTAATTAGGATTGCTTTCCAGATTGTGAAATTTAATAATAAATTGAACAAGCAATGTACAAAATAGTGGTGTTTACTTAGGCCTACTTAATTCCTACAATTGTTCTTGTATTTTTTTTTTCCTTTTTAAATTGAATCGGTAGAGACATCAATGATAACACAACTTTTATCCTCTTGGTTTTATCTTGAATAGCAACAAGGTACCATTCCATACCATAATCATTTGCATCTTTAGAGACTGGCAATAGGGAAGTAAAATCTCACGTGTCTGGTCCTGACTAATTGAAAAATGATGATATACTGTGAGCAGAGCTGAACTAGTTCATTCTTTGTGGTAAAAATAGTTTGCTAAGCAAATTGGTAGAATAACTAAAATTGTAGGACTGATATTTAACCTGCTTAAGAAAACATAACTATTTTAGAGAACTTTTTAGCAATACTATTGCATACACTTTACATACTAATTACAATGCTTACTTATAAAACAGGTCTTCTCAGCTAGCTATTAGATTGCTTTAGAAACTCAAGAAAATAGATTGGATTTTTTTCATAAACATTCTTTAAATCAGACATTGAACTAATTCATGCTTACCTTCACCTCCACTGTTATAATTGAGGTTTCAATGATGATGTGAAGTTATAGAGATGACTACAGAAATTTTAAATTTGGTAAAAATGACAGTATCCTGATTTTTTTCAAAACACATACGTGAACTTCCTCAAACACCAACAACTAAAATTGGCAAAATTGAGACTTTTGGTAGGCAGGGGAAGAATGGTTTTCTTTTCACTATTGCCAGTATTGATTTTGTTGTTCAAGGCATTGGCAATAGGAAAACAATCTGTTATATGCTAGTTCTAAATACTACATAAGAAACTAAAAAATATAAAGGCCAAGAAAAGAATGTTTCTAAGTAAACTTTATTTGGTAGAAGAAAGAGGGTGATGGTTGGAGCTTTGCACCTTGGTGAGCCCAGTTTTTCTAAACAGACAAGATTTTCCCCATCCACATATATAATTAGCCTATCCTGATAATGTTATTATACTTCCTGAAGAAACTTATGATGAAACTGTGACCAACGTAGCCATAGGTGTTCTATTATAAACACTGCACAGAAGGTTTATTTCTCAACTCCTACAATGGCTATTTTCCTTTCAAAGAACCTCAATTTGTTTTGCAAATATTAAGTGGGTTTTAGTTTCATAAGTTTCAGTTATATTTTCAGTGTTCCACTTGCCTGGAGTCTCTGAAGTCTACTGCTTTGCCATGATGAACACCACAAGAAGCAAAGAAATAAGAACGGGGGGATGTGGTATTAATGGATCAAAAGCCCTCCAAAACAATGTATGAAGAGAGAGATTGGGAGCTCTTTACAGTTTCAAACCCTTACCTGACCCTCAGTTTCAAGGTTTTCAGAAGCCTGAGGTTAAAGAGAAAGTATGGTAGGCAGTTAAGAGCTGCAAAATGTGACATTCACAAAAGGTAGGCTGAGGGAAGAGAAAAATATCCCCACCTCCTGGTTGTTTTGAAACATCAGAGCATACAGAATTATTTAGAGCTGCTAAATAGCAAAAGCTTTTTTTCTATCCCCAGAGAGTCACTACATCTGGGGTTGAGCCCAGGAATCTATATTTTTAACAGTTAATTTTGATGCAGGTCATCTGTGGACCGGACTTTGTAAAATACTCCTATTAAGGGATACAATGGGCAAAGCATTAGTGAAATATATGCCTTTTTATATATATACTTTATATGCATTTGAACCAAATGTTATTGGACCCAGTGTCTTGATACTTATTTTTAAAAACCAATCAAGCAAGCAACCAACCAACCAAAAACCCTTACAGGAAAAGATTACACATATTAATAGAATTATCAGGATAGAAAAACATACTCTGGTGGAAGAAACAAGCAAAAATGGCCATTGGAAGTAAAGGAGACTTCTCGTTCTTAACATTTGCTAAAAAAGTTGAAGGTAGAATCCAGACAATAATGTCAAACAATTCAGAAATATCCATTATTCAAAATTATAATAGATACCAGCAAGGTGAAAATTATGTATAGTTCTTAGTAATTTCATGATTTGAAATTTTAGAATTTTTCTATACAAACAAAAGGATGAAGTACAATTCTAAAGCATAAAAAAAACCCACGTCCCCCCAACACAATGATAGTGTCCAGCCAGGGAAACAACGTTAAAGGTGCTTCAGGCTGTAGGGTTTTCGAGTGATTAGACTCAATTACGTATAAAAGGAATATCTTTTGACATTATAGTGAAGCTAGATCTGTCTGAGTGAGATGCATAATAACAAGTTCTGACTGTACTTCTGGGAATATCTACATCTAAGAATTAAACCTTTAGTTCTCAGTTCAAAGTCAACTTTAATAAGTGAGGTTATTTATATTGAAAACAACATTATTTTCCATACTTTTGTTCTTTCCATAATAAAACTAATGATTACACCTTCATATAAGAATTGTGAAAAGAAACACAGTATAATAGGTAAAGAACACATTTGCTGTTTTTATTGGTGCCTTGCATGGCAGTAATACTGAAAAAGGAGAATGAAAAAAAAAAACCAAAATAAACAAAAAACAAAAACAAAAACAAAACAGGTTGGTGGCAACCCACATCTTTTTTCTTAAGAGTACATAAACTCCTGTTTTATTTTTATTGTGGCATGAATGATAACATAAAACCAAAAACATGAAAATATACAACTTATATTACACTATGTGTTATGAACAAAATATAAATCTATAACTCTATGTTATATTTACATAATTATTTATTTTATTAAATTTCAAGTGAGATGGTAGGTTGCACATACTTTGTTTTAAGCTCCAGGCATTTGATTGTCTCTTTTCTACTTTTTTTTTTCCATTTTTACTTGTAAAATCAAAAATGTTATACTAAGAGCTTTAGAGCCAGTGGAGCTACATAAATACTGTTTTAGTGAACCAGTGACAGAAACACTGAGGAGGACAGGAATCAATCAGTAGGAAACTCAACACATCATCTTCAACCTGGGAAACTGATAGTTATAGGAAACTTTAAAATTAAATACTGTAAAAGCCTGGCTAAACAAACACTATGCCCTACAAGACAAAGAGATATCTGAACCACTTTAAGTGGGCTTCATAGTTTTCCTTGTAGACCCCGTAATTTTTATTTTACTATTAACTTGATAGACAAATATTTTATAAACCTGTTTTTAATATACAGTTGTTTCTTACAATTCAATAATTTACCCTTTAGAATGAATGAAAGTGTAATTATTTTTGATGTTTTTAGTGTGATATAAGAGGTTTCTTCTGGGAACAGCAACAACTTCTGGATTAAGAAAATAGCTGAAATTAGACCATAAAATGGTTAGAGATACTTTTCTTTAAATGAATTAAGTAAAATTCTACTCCAGAAATCAAATCTATAAAATAATTTCACCAAAAAAACCTTTTTTATATTTGTTCCTTATAAGAGGATTTGGTTTCAACAATGATGATTATGTTCTTTGGGAGGGATTTTATACATGATTAACTCTTAACTGCAGATGCCAAATAAACTTTAAAAATGGACTTAACTAATTTAAGTATAAATGTACTGAAGAATAGTTTTATATTTTATGCAATTATAGTAACTAATCAAATTATTAGTAACTTATAAATGAGCAACTGAAAATTATTTTCTCCAGTGATGCTTAGATTCATATTAAAACATGACTACTTTTAGAGGAACTGATTACAACACCTATAAAAACCAGAATTCTGGCACGATTATTCCTCAGTATTGGGGTGAGAGAGAGAGACAGTATGTGTGTGAGAGACAGAGAGAGAGAGAGAGAAAGAGAGAGAGGGAAGTGAACAGGTAGGTAGGAAAAAGAGAGGAGGGAAACTGTTCATATTGACTTTAGTTTGATCTTACTCTTATTTTCTCTACCTTATCTTTTTTGGTCATCACGGGGCACAGAAAAAGAATACAAAGTTTTAGGATCCTTTACCCAAATCATAAACCAATCAAATGCCAAAAGGGCAATGTGTCAACATAGTAAGTTGCTATTCACAGTACCTTTTATCAAGTGACTTCAAAGCACTGTAAACATTCATATAATTATTTTTGTTTTTTTTTGTTTTCTTTTGGGGAAAACTAGAGCAAAGAAATTTTAACACCCAGTGAATTAAATGTCAGAACAAGAGAATATAATGCAGGGCTGTGGACTTGCATTTTGTTTCAGTCCATCCAAACTTAAGTCTTGGACAGAAACCTAACTAAATAAAATCAACTTCTGAATTTCAGCAGTTAGAGGTCACCATTAACAATTTTGTTTTCCCCTTAAAATAAAACAAAATAAAAACTAAACAAAAAGACCAAACAATTGTTTTGCCAATTCACTGGTAAGTATGTTAGAATTAGTCTCAGCCATGAATGCCTTCAATGGCATCTACCTGGAGCTAAAACAAAGTATTCTTGTAGCCCGAAGTCATGAAATGAAAACAAAGCATCTTTATAACATGGTGTAAAGTAAGTATCCAGCAAACGTGAGAGGTGAACCCACATAAATCAGAAGGAATTTGTTAACAAAGACAGAGAACAATTTTTTAAAAAATCTGTTTTCACATTGTACATAATAATGATATAAAAACAAGTGTCTACTTTTTTCCTTATCCAGAGTGCTTAAAAACAAAACAAAACAAACAACAACAAAAAAAAATTGGCTCTAGATGACTGTGGCAATTAAATAACTAAAATGAGTGATGAGAGCATAAGTTATTTAAGATTGAATACGACCCTCCTATTAATTCACTCCTTTGTACTAAACACCAGAACTGATATTGTTGGAGCCAAAATTCTTAAAAAGGAGAAAACTTATGGAAGGAGAAGTAAAACTGTGGGTGAATGTGTATGTGTGTGTATGTATGTATGTATATATATATATATATGTGTGTGTGTGTATATATATATATATATGAGCTGGAGATGGACATTTGTTTTAAATATCTAACAGCTTATTGGCTGTACTTCCAAATCAGAGCAGAATAAAATAGAAAGGGAGAAATAAAATAAATTATACATAACTTACTAATCTGGGAACAGCTGACCATTATTATTATTATTACTATTATTATTATTTTATCATCATCATTATTACAACACTAGCAAAAAGAGGCAGTTTAAATGAAAATACAGTCATCAAAAACAAACAGAAAAACAGACAAAACGAAATCTCTGACATGCAGGATATGATCAGCTCCTCCAAGCAAAACCCCAGAGCAAGTCTTTTGAGAGAGAGAAAAATAAAAAAGGAATTTTTTATTTATATCTAAAAATCAAACTTTAGGATGGTGTTTGGGGGGGTGAGATAGGAAAATGACAACTGGAGTGAAAACCATAGCACATCCAAGCTACTGGGTGGAGTATTTACTATCTGATGCCTCAACACAAATAATGGCAACTGACTTGAAATGATTTTGCATTAATTTGTTCAGGCCCTACAACTGCCTTGGCATTTGGCTGGCAAAATGTACATAAGCAGTCCCATCCCCATTAGTTGTTGCTCACACTCTGTTGGAACCAAAATTGGACTTCAGTGGATTTGTTTCACAGCAAAGGAAGAGTAGTGGCAAAAATCCCTGTGTTCAACCTGGCTCCATTTTGTTGAGCTGCAGTGACTTTTAATCAAATCCTGCTTTTTATGGTGTGAAATGCACATGGCCCACATTTCTGAAATGCAAAAGGCCTCTACTTCATTTCATGGAGGGATGAAAAATACCTTATAAAATCATCAGTTCCATTTCCCGGTCAGGAAAGGATGGAATGTTGAAGAAATAAGCTTATTTTATATTTCTGGACTATGGCCAAATGTATTCATTTAAAACAATGATTATTTTGCTTGAAGTATCAACAGGAAAAACAACCAAAAATCACTAAGTAGCAAACATTAGTGGAACCAATTGACCAGGGAGAAGGGACATCTGGGAGCGGTTTGCTAGTAGCTTCCATGTTACACATGCACACCTCTATTACACAGGGCCACCTGATCCATCCAATAATAATCATATTAGACATTTAAAAATATAATTTCTGAGCCCTATACTTGGTTAAATTGTCATTTGAAGTGCAAAGTCAAGGTCAAGGTTACTTCTAGACCAGTCACGTAGGAGGATGTGGGATTTCATCCCCAGATGTGGGTTTAACTCACAATGGTCCAAGGTTATTTCTATTAGTACCATAATCACACACATACATACACACAAAAATCCAAGATCAGAAAATATTTTTTCTCTAAATTTCTTATGTCTCTCTCTCTCTCTTTTCACCTGAGAACAGCACCTACAGTTCCATTTAAAAAAAAAAAAAAAGTCAAATCTCACCAGCTGCTGGTATTTCAGGTTTTTCAAGGGATTGTCTAAGATATAACACTGTCCTAACATAAGAAGGAACAGGAAAAAGGAAAGGGAAAAAATGAACTTGGTCAACACTTCAGTACAAATTTGGCACTTGCTCAAAGATGTAGTGTGGTGTGCAATAGATAAAGTCCACTAAAGAAAATAATTGCTTATTTTGTGGTGGATAGCAAGGAAGTTAAAAACAGGCTCTTTTTCCCTCTTCCCCCCCATGCACAGACTTCCATCTTTAAAGTATAGAGATGGAGAAGGTGGAGAGAAGTAAAGAGAAATTCATCTTTCTTTTTCTGTCAGGTGCATTATAAAAAAAAAAAAAAAAAAAAAAAGGAAAGGAAAAAGAAAAGGAAAAAAACCCAGAAACCCCAAAAAACGAAACAAAACTTATTTCTTTTTAAAAATTGTAGCACAAAACAACAAAACACATTCACAAGCCACTTGTTGGCACTGTGTACCTGAGTGAGAATTTCTAGAACATTGTAGAACAAACAGCCATAAAGTTTATTAAAAAAAAAAAAAAAAAAGTTGACGGGTAAGACTTCAGTGCTTGGATGTAGCAGCTGAATTACTGGCATTATTTTACCCATAGCTTATTTCAATCTCTTGTTGTTGATATTGTTGTTTGCTTGTTGTATTTTTTTTTTTTTCCTTTCCAAGCCTTTTGAGGCTGAGGTCTATTAGTCAGCTGATGTCCCAACTATTTAAGACTAACAGTTAAAGTAACAGTCAGTGTATGAGAAAGTTAATGTGCTTGGCCACTGGTAAGGATGAACCAGTTAGGGCTTCTTTAAGTCCTAAGGTCACAAGAATCTTTTGACCCTTATCAGTTGGCTTGTCCTGCAATATGGTTTTCACTGTCACTCCCATAATCTACATCCGGATCATCCTCTTCCTCATCGTACTCATCATAAATTTCTCCGTTGATGTCCTCAGCCTGTATCTCTTCTTTGATATGTGGCTCCTCTCCTTTTACGCCATAAGTGCTCTGAATAACAGGCATCCCAGGCTCTGGGCTACTAGACACGCTTGAGTGCTCTGAGGGCAGGTGAGGGGAGGGCATCCCAGCCATGGCGATGGCTCCAGGGTACACAACACCAGCGGTGGCGATGGGGATCTGTGCTTGTTGCCTGTGAAGAGAATTCCCAAAGAAGAGATCATGGGTGAGTGAATAGTCAGACGTGCACCTTACTATACAATGAATTTGCTCAGCAATGTCCGGCTCTAAGGACATAATTTTCACCCAACTGCCTAACATTTTTCAAATTATATTCTACTTTGATTCTAATACCTTGCTTCTGAATAGTGCTTCAAAGACTGCAAGACATTTACATGTATTGCCCATTGGATCCTTAAATAATCCTATTTTGTTGCTATTCTATTTTATGAAAAACTGAGGCACAGAAAGAAGCAGAGAACCCAAGTACTTAACTCCAAGTTCATTTTTCCTTCAGTATAACATACAGAAATAGTGCTTATTTCCTAGAATTAAATCTAAAGATAATTCCATTTTAATGGAAAAACTCTAGAGTATTAGAGCTCTCTAAAACTTTACTGCCCAGAACACACCAGAACTCAACAATATTACACTGTCCACCTAGTCTCTGAAACAGTTCCAGCCCTGTGGTGGCAGGAAGCAGAGCCCGCCTCAAGGATGAACAACCTGTGCAACTGCACTAAGACCTCGTAGTTGGTTAAAAGCTGTGCTGTCAGTCTTGACACTCTTAATAAATTTTTAAGAGAACCCATCTTCTCACTTTTGCACTTGGCCCTAGAAATTAGGTAGATGGTCCTCGTAGGAAGGGATTAATAGATGATATTCATTCATGCTTTCATTCATTCATATGTTTCCTGTTTACTCAAGAAGTGTCGGGCTTTGTGCTCAGCTTTGTGAAGAGTCATGTCCTTGGATATAAATCACAGACCCCTGGACAGAGCATGCAGCCTCCAGTTCCTGCTGGAGGGGACAGGGCAGATTTGAAAAGCTTTTTTCTAAGTTATCCTCTGGCCATATTTAGAACAATATTTATCGTTCTAAGAAGCTCTCGGGATTTCACTAAGTTCTGTTTCAAATATGAGCAACTGTTTTTTCTGTGTTTTGAGAGAATTCTGCAGAAGCAATGTGGTCGCAGGCAGCATATTACAACATTGTCAACAGCCGTGCCACAGGAAGCATCCTGAGAGCTGCCTTCTTAATTTAGAACTTTCCCCTTCACAACCTTGTTGTGGCCTAAATATAATCCCTACTTTGTGCCACCCATGAAGGCCACACGGGTGCCTTGACAGCTCAGGAATCCCTCTACATTTAGAAATATCTGTTTCTTTCTTTCAAAATCATTGTTATGTTGTATCGCCTCAACTAAGTTGTTAGTTATAAAATTTGTCATGGTGAAGCTTTGTACGTAATGAAAACCAATGAGGAAAAGAACCAGTTATACTTCTAAGTTTTTAATAGCAAACTTCAAAATTATTTGCTTGCAGATATTTTATTTTTAAACCAGTTGTTAACAAAGCTCGTGTTAGAGCTAGGAGCTTGCAGTAGATTTATATGGATATATTTTTTCAAGATCATGTGAAAATACTTCATCTCTGAAAATATACTGAGTTCAGGTTCTTTTCCAAATGCTGCTTTGCAACGAAACAGATACGTTTCACATCCCATTAAGTATAACAGGAAGGCTTCCCTGTGAAAAAAGCGATTGCAAAGTCCATACCCGACATTGAAGTATTGCCGCATTTCCTGTCTCCTGTTCCGCATGATTGCCTTGTATTCACCGATGCGCAGCTTTTTGCCATCCACGAGGCATGTGCGCTTTGGCCTGGGCTTGTACTTGTAGTCAGGATACTTCTCCAGGTGCTGCTTGCTGAGACGGGCTTGCTCCTCATAATATGGCTGTTTCTCTAGGTTTGTCATAGCTTTCCAGCGAGATCCTGTAAAGAAAAGAAGGTGAGGATTCCAGTTTGCACAGCTTCTAAGCATCCTAAAAAGAGAGAGAACTGAGAACAAGAAAATCTAAAGTAAAAATGTTGGCCCTCACCCAGAAATATACACAAGCCTGTTTCTGATTAGAGAGCTTTGACTCAAAAGGTGAGATCCCACATGAACAGAAGTGTTGGTGGTTCTGTACTCAAAGAAACTGTGTACCTAAAGATACGAACACTAGGTAATATATTTTTTTTTCTGGCTTGATTCAACAGTTTAGCCAAACTTTTATATTATGCACTTAAAAACTCATAGATAATTTAATGGATACATCTGTTATCTCTACATTAGACCATGACGTAATTCAACCATGAACAGAAAAGTTATACAATAATTTGTCACATATTTTGAATCTGAGACTGTAATAGTTTGTTGAATATTTTTATGTGGGGGTGCATTACTTACTATAAAAGTTGCTAACATATATATATTCTCATTTCCCCCAAAATGTTTATGTTAAGCTTACAGGAATGATTATAGTAAATTCATTTCATTCAAATTTAATTATAATTAAAATTATGATATTAATGAACATGGACCAGGTAACTACTATGTGCTAGATACTGTGCTATAAACTTTACATATGTTGTTTCATCTCTACCTTTCACAATAGTGTAAGATAGACAGTATTTATACTCGTAGATGAGAAAGCTGAGTTTCAAATAGATGAAGTAACTTACTCAAGGTCACATAACTATTAAATTACAGATCTGTGACTCAAACTCAGGTTTGATAGAATTTAAAGTGTGCTACAATGTATGTCCTTACATACCTAGAACCCCCTACTTTACATCATCTAGCGGAGGTCAGAATTACAATAAGTATGTATTGGGTAAGAATTTTCTTTTAATAAATCACTTTCAATAATATATACAGACACTGCTTCCCATGATACAGTATACATTAATAATGATAAACCAAATTGTTTTCCCCCTTCTTTTTACTGTTAATTTTGGTGTGGATTCAATTAGGATTTAAAAAAAAATAAGCCTGAAGCTTAACTAACAATAGTTTATAGCAATTCTCATTTTAGACGTGGTTTAAAGCTTTGATTCTGTCAGTATGGCTATGTGTAGTAGTAATAGAAGTAGTAGTAATACTGTTTGTTTTTTAATTTAGACAGACTTAAAAATCTATTTGCAGATGAAGTGTGTTTATCTGCAAATAATCAGCTCAACTCAACCTAAATGCACAAAGAGCAAAAACTGGAACTAGGAGATCCCTCCCAAATATGTGCTAGTACTGACGCCTTTACCTGCCTTCCAAAGTCATCTAAACAAGATCTTCGAAACTTTCAAATGGGTTCATTATTCAACCATAACTCCGTATCTCGAATGTAAATAGCTCACTGTTGAACAGTTCTTCCCTACATATGTAGAGAATTCCTTAATGTGGGCTGTTATATTTATTTATTAATGCATGCAGTGAAATTTCCTCAGAATTTTTTTCCTATTGTAACACATGTTGCATAGGTGGGTATATCCACATAGGTGTTACAAAGATTTATAAATACAGATTTTTTTTCCCAATCTAGACAGTGAATATGAATTTATTCTATTTATAATAGAAACTCAGGTTACAGTTCAAATAATACAGTTTCTTTTTCTATTTCTTTTTCAAACTTCTGTTTAAATAGCATCATCCAACATTAGGTCAGTTGGTCAAGCATATCATTTGTAGATACAATCTTAAAGTCCTTATTTGCCCAACATTACTCTCTACAGGTACTTGAATAGCTTTATGTTGTTCTCAGGGCATACATAAACACAGATAAGATTATAATACTATTGAACTAGATCAATTCATTTCATGGAGTTTCTTACAAGTATGTACATACTAACTTTTCGAAACTCAGATCAGGGAGTAGAAAAGTAAGCTTGCCAGCAATAACTTATTAACAAATAGGAATACATTAATTATGGATCGAAGATGATTGACTTGACTGAAATATAAAATTTACTACTTTTATCCCAAAATTGAACAACGAAATCAGCATTCCCAGTTAGAACAGGAATTGCCACAGATTCTTCCCTAAATTTAAATGTTCTGTAAGTGCAAAAGGATTATGTTTCTCTAAGGGACGGAAACATTTATGCCTTGAAGTAATCTGCCTTGAAATGTGAGAACTGTTTTTATATTTCCTATTATGTACATAATGCTGTATTAATTACTGAATATGCAGCATTGAAAAAGAGAGTTGTGGTTCCTATCTCCTTGGAGCTTATATTCAGTTCGAAAAAAATACATTAAATACCTAATTACAAAATCTAGTATTTTAATTGTAATTGTAGCAAGTATAGGAAGATAAGAGAACATATGATGAGGAGCTGAGATCAATCTCCTGTAGGTCAGGAAGCTGCACTCTAGAAATGACTCTTGCTGCAGTCCCCAACCCCGGTACGGGTCCGTGGACTGTTAGGAAACAGGCCGTGCATCACCACCTGAGCTCTGCAGCCCCCTCAAACCACCCCTATATCCGGTATGTGGAAAAATTGTCTTCCTTGAAACCGGTCCCTGGTGCCAAAAAGGTTGGGGACTGCTGCAAGTTAGGGTTCAGAAAAAGAACCTATGGAAGAATACAGTGGTCAAGGTTGTTCAGTGGAAAGGAGAATTAGAGAAACTTCAAGAAAGCTGGTATGGCTAAAATGCAGAGGAAAAGGGATGCACATATGTATAAGAAAATGGGATAATAAAATACGTGTAAATTCTCAGAGAAGTTGGCTTCCAAATCTGGCATAAACTGGAATTACACAATATTTTAACTTATGATAATATAATTTCTCTGGGAGTATCACTGAACTCTAAACTACATTTTAAAATTTGGCTGTATAATAATTACAAATCTTTTTTAAAATTAGGAATTAAGATAGCCTAAGTACTACACTGGGGCAAAATGGCTAACTACTACATTTTATGACAAGGCAGAACCGTGTTTCAGTTTAGTGGAAAACCCAGTTTTCATGTTTTAAATAACTTTCAATTGGGTTAACCAACTGACAAGTTTGGTTTTGGTTTCAATGGCTTTAGAGGTACAGTAAGTGTATGCAGCTGCAGTGTTAACCCCTGAAACAAACTCGATGAGCATGGTGGGGGAAAGCATTTTAGGTATCAACAACAAAGATGAAAATATCTACTTGACTTGGGTGTGGCTGGCTGCTCACCCTGGACTCGTACAGGGAGTATGGCCCCTGTTGTTTTTAAAAGGTGGACTTTTTAGAATGAAAAATAGAGAAGAACAATTGGGTATTTCCCCTGATGACAAAAGAGGAAGTTTCAATTTTAAATATTTGATGCTCAAAATAGGAAAAAAAAAACAAAACCAGGCCTTAAGAGTGTGTTTTTCCTTTCTAAATCTGGCAATACACTAAAAGTGAAGAGTCTGAGCTGAGCAGCATTGTCATCTCCATGGGGTCTGTAATGAATTTGCACATTTTACTCCAACTACTGTATATCTAATCAGAAAAAGATGTCCCCCATCCCCTGATCTAGCGCCAAGCAGTAAAAGGTGATTCCTTATGTTAACAATTTCAGCAGAATGGCTTATTAAAACCAGATTTTAGGGTATTATAAAATGCTTAGAAGCCCTTTAAAATGTCAACTAGGATCCCCAGAGACTACGTAAAATGTCAACCCAGCTCAAGCGCCTGTTTTAAGCAGAATGAATTAGCGGCATGCTGTCGGAGGCTGTTATCCAAAATAATCAGCAAAGAGGAAAACATCAAGCTTTCTTTGTACTTTTATATGAAATGGGCCATTTAGAATGATCTTGTGGGTATTTGAAGATCACTTATTTATTTAAAGCTATGACTAAATATTGAGGTCCAAAACACCTCAGTGTTTTATTTTTTCCTAAACAATTCCTAAATTGTATCTTTAATTAATACGATTTCATCAAAAAGACTGAAATTAGGAAGCAGTGTCTTTCATGTTGACTATTATGATATAATCATATAGTCATTCTAATATTCTCTCTTTCAAACCAGAAAGAAATTTTCTTAGCCAGTCATCTCTTTCATAAAGGCTTTTGCTGTATTTCCTCAAATATTATTTCATGTCATCGAAACTGATATTTGTCTCATACTTAGGATAAAGTTTTAAACACTGATTATCACTTTGGCAGTATTCAGACACATGGATTCAGTGACATAAAGATAGTTTATAAATCTTAGTATTTAGCTTATTTTTTTTATTTTGACATTTTTGGATTTCTAATTTATGAATAACTAATATATTAAAACATGAGATATGCTTACATAAAGTATTCTTTTCTAGAGTTTTTCCAAATGAAACAGATATATTGTTTTTTAAAGATGGGAAATGTCATAGGAAAGTAGAATACAGTCATAAAAAGAAAAAATAGATCAGAGATGGTAGAGTTGTAAGAAATATGTATTTTCTTCTTGATCAGTTCCAGTTTTTTTTTCTGTTTTTTTTTTTAGATATATTTTATTTTTTAAAAAAAACGAGACAGGCTCTTGCCGTTGCTCAGGCTTGTCTCGAACTCCTAGGCTCAAACGATCCGCCTGCCTCAGCCTCCCAAAGTGCTAGGATTACAGGCGTGAGCCACCGTGCTCGGCCCAGTTCTAGTTTTTGATTGTGCATGGATATATATATTTTAACACATAGATTTTCATATTTTCTATATACTGAAAGCTACACATGCTCATGTCTTTTGCAATAACATTCATTTACATATTTCAAAATCATTTTAGGTAAAATTTGAGATACAAGTTTAAGTGGCTAATGGTTTTTGTTTGTTTTGATCTTATTAGAAATGCACATTGTGGACTGGGTGGTGTCTATTAGCTTTTTAAAAATACGGGATCATAAAAATACATGTATATGTTTAGTAACCACTGTTAGATAATCAGTTCCTTAATGCAAAGAACCAAAAGGAATACTGTCTTCATAAACCACATGCAATTCCAAGTGCATTATAGATTTTAATCAAGCTTTAATAATTCTGACAAATTTTGCTACTTATTTGTTAAAGCCAAAATTTTCTCATAGAGTTAGATATTTTTATTCTATTTTTATTATTTATCTCTTAGAAGCCAGAGAATTAATAATCAAAATTTGCTTAGGTTGTTCAGTACCTGGCCGCCAGGCTACTTGAAGATGAGGTTAAAGATGGTGATGAGATGAAGATGATGATGACAATGACAATGATAATAATATCAAAAGAATGGCACAAAAAAAGAAATCTTCCCTTTTTTTTTCCTGGGACTATTAATAAAATTGGTATATAATAGGACTCTTTATAATTGCTACCATTTCTCCCCATCCATTTTTTCTGTGTGCTTCAGTGTCTATGTATGTAGAATAAATGTGTGTTTTGATTTCTGTTAAGCTGAAAGCTGCAATGGCAGGAAAATTCCCTTTTTGATAATACTGAAATTTATTAAAAGTTACTAAGTATTACTAAAAGTACCCTTAGTACCTAAGGTTTCTAAAAGTATGAATTTAAGAATGTACACTCTACATCTTCTTGTGTTCTGAGAATCCAAACTGATTTTCAATTATAGCACAAACATCATCCCCATCTCCACCCTCACCCCCACAATATGAGGAATTCTACAAACAAAACTCCTTATCCTTATGTTAAAAGGATGATGAAAGAAGAAAGAGATCTTAAGATTAACAATAACCTGTGTGTAGTTCTCAAGGAAAAGAATAAAAATGATCAGTACCAATATTGGCTCATGTGAAAGCAAGTTTTTTGTCAGTGTTAGTAAAAATATTTCTAGATTTTTGAAGAAAACATTACAATAATTTGTATGAAGACACACAGCTATAGAAACTGGGCACACTTCTCAATGAGCACAGAATGCTTCCATCAGAAGAATCTTCAATGATGATGCCTATTTTTTGGATAAGCAGATACCATGAGCTATCTGGCCTCCAAATCCAGTATCCTTTCACAACTGCAGAAAATAGAACAGTACATTTATTCCATATATTACTTAATTCTTAACTCTTTTCTTACCCAATATTTTGCTGATGTTGGAGTTGTGCATGTCAGGAAAGGCTTGAAGGATTTTCCTCCGTTCATCTTTAGCCCACACCATGAAGGCATTCATTGGACGCTTTATATGGGGTTCATTGCTACCACGCCCCCTGGATTCCCTATAAATTCTTGACTCTGAGACTCCAGCACTTCCTAAAACGGGGAATATCACTTCATGTTAGTGTTAAAACTTTTGGCAACTCTCTTTCTTGCATTACTGTATTTTAGTCTATTAAAATATCTGAAAACAAAAAGTACTTCTGATAATGGTACTTCCAGTTCTTAAGACAGATGCTTGTTTATAAAGTTCTTGTGATAAGCCTTGTGGTGGCAAATGTTGTATTTGTATTTCTAATCCACTTCTAATCCATGTTCCCTTTCTTTCAATGGACTATGGACTGTTTCATCAGTTTCTTTCAAGAGCTCATAAGAAACTTGTATGTATAATTTTTGATGCAGAGAATAGTTAGATTAAATCAACAGTCATGACAGTACTGTAGAAATATTAAATAAGTAAAGAAGTTCAAAAAACCAGGAAACACTAATCTTCTTGGCAGGATGGATGATTATAGGTGAAGATATATCTTTGCTACTTAAAGCCTGTCAGAACATAGAGTACTCAGGCCCTTTTCCTCTCTCTGAGTTACACAAGTAAAGATACTGCTAGATAAGATTTTGCAATTAAAATACAATATAGATATTTCATTGTAATATGCTTTTCTTCTCTTTGAAATTGTGTGCTAACAAATGCATGATATATGCCGATGTGGCAATGAAAGGTCTGCCCCTAAAAAGATATGTAAAAATGGTATGGTAAAGAACAAATGAACAGTTACATTACTGTGGCTTCTAAAGGAGTCTACCGTCACATGTTTGAGGTGAGAAAAATAATTTATTCCTCTGAATTTTTCCCCTAATATCTAAGGTTAATCAAAGAGACTCACTGATAGTTATCAATCAGCAAGCTTCACTGATAATAAAACACAACCCAAGAGTCACAATGAAACCTTTGGACACTGCATTTACTCTTCTACTCTTACAGGACTTCTTAGAATGGATTCAGCAGATTAAACAGCTTCCAAGATACTTGCGATTAGGCAAAACAAATAAGGAAAACCAGAAGAAAATGCAGAACTCTGATAGCAGGTTTTCACTGGTTATCATCACAAAAAAAATGGAGTACATCTATTTTGGTAATATCTAAATATTTAAAATACTTTGAGGATTTGTAGAGCTTGTATTATCAATAAAAGCACTCTTTTGTTTTCTTCTTTTCTCCCTCTTTTCTTTTCTTAATTTGAAGGCACAGGAGTCAACCAAAATTACGCAGACTTGAAGACCTCTATATTAGTAAACAAAAAACACAGCATATCTGTTGGTGGAGTTTCTCAATATTTCTCATTCATAACAAGCCCTTTGGTCAGATGAAAGATGGAAATTATTTCACATATAAGCACGACTGAATTTAACAAATAACAGCAACAAAAACTTTGATGTTTTAATGCTGATTACTATGAGTAAATTTTATCATGCTAATACAACTTAAAATTTATGAAATGTGTTATTACCAGTAATTGTCTTTTTATTGACAAAATGAGCGCGAATATATGGCAACATCTTTCTAAAATGGGTTTGTAACTAGCAAATGATCATTTGCACATCTGCCTTTTCTTGTTCTTACACCTTATAGCAACATAAGCAATAAAATGAACATTATGTGACTTTATCAAATCTAAACAAGCTCTTTGTATGCACTTAGGCCAGGTTTATTTTAGCCAAGTGGAGAAGAAAATAGAAGGAAATGTTTGGATACATTAAATAAGAAAAATACAGATTTTTCTTGGCTATCAGTTTTCAGTTTTGACAGAATCATGTGGTTAAATGTTCAGGTTTGGCTAATCCCTTGACTAAATGTAGACCTGGATTTAAACATAGAACTGGCCCAAGGCAGCTGAAGTAGAGGGAGTAGATAGCCCTGTATGTTGGAGGATTCCAGTGGACCTCCCCAACCCCCCAAAGTATGCTGCTTACTAGTTTTCCCTGGGGCAGTCTTTTCTATATGCAGGGAACTTCCTTGTTACAGTAGCAACATTAAGGGCTGTGCCACCAAAGGAATTCTTAAAATGCATGTATTTCACCCAACAGTAAAGAGAGGTTCCCAGTCAGGGCACTGTATAAGAACAGCACTTTCTTCTTTTTCCCTCTTTGCTATGCTATTAAAATTAGAGTAGCAACTTAACTAGATGTCACTGTGGATGCTTAGAAGGTTCATAGATGATAAAGACAACATAAGTCTTGAGGCATATGAGGGAAGCATGAAGCTTTTCAGCTGGATTCTAGTTAAGTTACAGATAGTAGGCAGGATACTTGACTGTGTGGTAGACAGTAAAGGAGGGAAAAGTATCAAAAATGTAAAAAAAAACCCCAAAACTATCCCGAATATGTACTTTGAACCATGTATTCTGATCAGGGGTGACAAATAGAAACTTAAAAATGAGCTGATAGATATAAATTTCTGAAGAGTGCGTTTTGGGTACAAGAAATAGGGAAGTGAGAGACAGGGTAGATGGTGATTAAGAGCATTTGCTTTGGAATCATGCCACCTTAAATCCAAGTCCAGCTTCTGCCACTTAGAGCCCTGTGACTTTGGAAAAAATAACTTCAAAACTCTTAAGGGTCAGTCCCTCTCTGCAGTAGTACTTATCTCGTAGATTATGCTAGGAATTAAGTGAGATGATTTATGCAAAGCACTCAGCGGAGTGCTTGGCACATGGGAACTGCTCAGTACATGTGACCTCTTATTGTAATGAACAGGTATGAGGTGGCTGTCTTGTCTATTTTTTAGCAGTTTTAATTTGCACTAAATGGACATTTCTGCACATTACTGGAATATATATGAACGATTTTCACAAACCATCAGAATCTCCACTCAGATTGAAATCCATCATTGCATGGCTAAATTTTCCTTCTTCATTCTGTTTAACTGCCAGTTGCTGAGTCAGACTCTCCAGTGTTGTTTTTTCCTTAAAAGAAAAATTTATAATGAGAGTTCAATCTGGAAATTATAATTATTTGAAGACATTTTTTTCGGACCATATATACTACATTAGCTTCTGGAAAGGACAGGATGTTGATTTGTTCAGCTTTGCAGGTGCAGCATCTTACACTAAGGTAATTAAAAGAAGGATCAGCAGGATTTTTGAAGGAACTTTGATTCGTATAGACCTCTATGACGTCATGGCATTTGGGTTTGGTATGCCTAAAGGATATTTGCCGGGATCCTTGGAGACAACCTTACCAAATCACAAGATGCGTGCAGAAATTTCATGGAAGCAACCTGTTTTATATTTGGAATGTCTGCTTTATTTTTAGCCAAACAGTAGAAGTATAGGAGTGGCATAAGGCCCAGAGAAAAATCTTCCAATAGTCAGGTGACCAAATGATAGAAACATAATTCACAGTAGTGCCCTCTGGTTGCCATCTTCCCAAATGCCATCTGCATTCCTCATGCAAGGGTAATGAAGACGTTTAAATATTCATTGCTAATTGCTTGTCAAGTCTCTGTACATCCAATGTGAGTGCCTGCTACTTGGACCACAATTTGATTTGGATTGCTAAGCCAAAATATTGAGTTGGCGAATTATTTGAGATACAAATATACCAAAATTAGATCTGCGGAGACATCAAGTCATTTAAAAGCCTGCAGTACATGATTTACATTCATGGAGAACAGGGCATTACACAATAAATTATTTTCAAGAAAAATATAATGCTTAATCCAAATCACAAGAGATATTTAACTATTTCCAAATTGAGAAACTAAGTGATTTTTAGGAACAGAAAAAGCATACAATGAAGGGTTGACAACTTTCTCTTGAACTCTCCAGCACTTCTCTGAGGATGATGTGGTTCCAAAACAGTTTTTAGAAAGCATTTATTGGATCTCAGAACGTTTGTTCATGTTTCTTGATAATTATTCACCTCATTTTTGGAGGAAAACAGTCATGAATGGTGTTAGTGAACCTCTATACTTCAGAACTGCTACTGACACAATAAAATGTTCATAGAAAATAATCAACTATTTAAGATAATCGTATTATAGGTAAAGGGCCTAACTAATGCTCCCACTAAGAACTAAGGGGATATTGAAATTCTTAATATGGTACATGCTTTAGCTCCACAGAATCTCTGACAATATTACAATGTACATACTAGATTAAAAATTCTCTTAAGACAGTGGCCTTGGAACTCCTGTACTCTATTTATTAAAATCTGTACAGTATTTAATAGAAAAACATTTTTAAATTGTTAATCAGTATAAAATATAGTAGGGAAACTGGAAACAAATAACTTACATTAACTTTGGTTCAACAGACTATAGTATTAAAGTTGAAATAAGTTATGTATTTAAAAATGTAGAATCTGACCCAATTTGTTTTGCTTTTTGTTTTTTGAGACAGAGTCTCACTCTGTTGCCCGGGCTAGAGTGCTGTGGCCTCAGCCTAGCTCACAGCAACCTCAAACTCCTGGGCTCAAGCGATCCTTCTGCCTCAGCGTCCTGAGTAGCTGGGACTACAGGCATGTGCCACCATGCCCGGCTAATTTTTCTATATATATATATATTTTTAGCTGTCCATATAATTTCTATTTTTAGTAGAGACGGGGGTCTTGCTCTTGCTCAGGTTGGTCTCGAACTCCTGAGCTCAAACAATCCGCCTGCCTCGGCCTCCCAGAGTGCTAGGATTACAGGCGAATCTGACCCAATTTGTTTTGTGTATGAAACTGGTGTTTTCAGCTGTTTTCTATGTTCCTGATTTCCTTTGCTGAGAGTTTGCTGTATGTATTCAGCTGAGCTCAGGAGCAGCAAGGGCACGGGCTTAACAGACTTTCTGTAAATCTAGCTGTTAAAACAAAAGACAGCTACATTAAAAAAAAAAAAAAAAAAAAACACGCCACATTCCATCAACATGATCTGATAGTCCCCGTGTCAATGAAGACTTTACTCTCTTTTAGGGGATGTACTGGGTCTTGATCACCTCTCAGGTTTTGATTTAACAGTGTACAGGGCGATACGACTACATATTTTCCAGAGAGTTTTCCATTCTGAAGCAGTCTTTCAAGAAGAAAAAGCAAAATGAAGGCAACTGGAGTAGAGAAAGAATGAAATGTTAAGCAACTTCTAAGGTTCTGAGTTCAGCTCCATGGATCTTGTGCCATCTTACCAAGAGACTAAAATTAGCAAGTGATGAGGAGGGAAGTCACAATCAGTTTTTACAATAAATAAACTCTAAATATCCACCTCTACAGCACATAGTATAATAAAAGGATTCAATCAGCTACACCAAAGTGGAGCTTACTATACTTCTCAAGAGGATGTCAGTGGGAGATAGTGGAAGTCAACATGGTAAGCTGCATTTTTTTGGAACCCTTTGTATAGTCATTTAAACTAATTCTCAGACAGGTGAACAGGAAAGAGGAGAGGTGATTAGAGGAATTGGAGAACAGGTGGTGTGCCTTTAATTAAAATGCATTACAATAGCATATAAGTCAAAGTGATAACATTTCCACATTTTAGGAAAACTAGCAGACAGTAAATTCAGAAGAAATAATTAATATGAGGACATAATAATAACCAAAGTAGAAAATAATTAACCTATAATTCCATATGAAAACTGATTCTATAGTTAAAGCTGATATGTAGCACTTATGTATAGAGGTGGGTATAAATTTATACGTGGACAGGAGTCTAGCTAAAATATTGAGCCACCAAAAGAATGAGCTGGAATTAAGAATAGTTCTCAAAAGTTTAAATTCAACCTATTCAGCCATATAGGAGAAAGAATCAGCCAAATGTTGTAAAGCAGAAATGCTGGTACAGTGGAAAAATCCCTCCCTCTCTACCCGTTTCCATCCTACATGTCCCCAGCTGCCTCCTCTCCAAAAGACTTCACCTATGCCCATGTCTACAATGCAACAATTTGAGATTCTGTTCTTTAGGTTAAATATTTCCTTTTCCAAAAGCCTCTTTTCGGCCAGGCATGGTGGTGCACACCTGTAGTCCCAGCTACTGGGGAGGCTGAGGTGGGAGGATGGTTTGAGCCCAGGAGTTCAAGGCTGCAGTGAGCTATAATCATGCCACTGTACCCCAGCCTGGGTGACAGAGAGAGAGAGAGAGACTCTGTTTGTAAAAAAAAAAAAATAATGAAAATAAAAAAAAGTTCTAAAAGCCTCTTTTCATATGTGCAAATACTACTGGAAAAGGTGATATTTTGAGTCTCAAAGTTTTTATAATTAAATTAATCTTTTCTAAATAGAGGCAGCTGAAACAGAACAAAGGCAATAGATAGCAGGTAGGAAGAGAGGTAAGTGGGAAGATGTTGAAAATGGGAAACAGCACAGAAACTGAGTTTGGGGAAAAAGAACAAAATGTGGATGGGCACAGGTGACAATTTTCATTAATCCTATAATCTTAGTTCTAACTGGCTCTGATTAAATCATGTTAGTCAGGAATTGGTACAGAAAAAATAGCATCCTATTCCTGCATTTTAAGTTTGGTATTCTGGAAAACAAATCCAGTGTAGTGCTTATACTTTACTGCACTGTCATTACTATTCAAATGCTGATTTAAAAATGACAAGATTCACTGATCTTCTCTCCCCTACCTTCTTTTTATTAGAAATAAAGCAAAAATAAAAGAAAAATAAACATATTTAAAGAAATACTTGCCAAAATTTTGAACTGCTCTGAGTAATCTCACAAGTAGAGAGCACAAAGAGACT
Organism: Varecia variegata; assembly: GCA_028533085.1. Classification (NCBI taxonomy): domain Eukaryota; kingdom Metazoa; phylum Chordata; class Mammalia; order Primates; family Lemuridae; genus Varecia; species Varecia variegata. Next base: position 67,496,282 of record CM052440.1, on the reverse strand, counting down.
AATTACAACAAAGTAGTCAAAATGAAAAAGTCCTGGGGATTTATAGGTAAGGGCCAAACAAGATGACCTGTATGCTTTCTCTCTTCAATAAAAACTAACAACTGGACATCAACCAATTGGATAGATGAGTCTTATCTGGCTAATCAAATCTTACACAATTCTGCAGGTTTGCTAAGCTCAAGGGGATACATTAGGTTAAGTCTGTTTTTACATGAAAAATCTTCTGATTCTACATTGACTTGAAAAAGATCCAAGTGAATTGTATCTTGTCTACAGAAGAAATGAAAGTTATAGACCATATAGTTTCTTGGACTTGAATGAGTAACTTCTAAAATTCAACATCCAAAGAACTAATATTAATGTATTAATATTTACTTGGGGAAGTTGGTAGCCTGTCTAGCTAGTGTTCTGTGATTTATCCAATGACTTGCATAATGGAAAACAGCATGTGTATTGTTTGTACCTGACAAAAGGCTACAGTGGGAATCAACAAGGAGAGACATGAAATTTCTAGAGATGTGGGCAATTAGGTGTTTTAGAAGTGGTCAGTATAGATCCACACTTTCTATATCAAAAACCATTCTGAATGATTAAAGGCCACTTGATTAATGGGAAGATGACATATCTAAGGTTAGAAAATAATGGGTTTTGGCATCAGGGACATCACAGTGTAACCAAACTCTGCCACATATATTAGCCATATTGCTTTAGACAAATCAGTTAACCTCCCTGAGTCCCAGAATCCTGATTTGCAATATGGAAGTTGAGTATATGATAGATTCTCATTAGTATGAAAAATTTAAGAAAGATATGCTTTTAATATTATTAAAAAACCCAATGTGGAAAATTGAAAAGATAAAGATTCTTCCTAACATATAAGAATTATAGATTAATTAATCTGAGCATTAAGAACCTATTATGATTATGATTTTCTATTCTCTATGGCTGTGGTCCCCAACCCCCGAGCCCCACGGACCAGTACTGGTCTGCGTCCGGTTAGGAACTGGGCTCAGAGCTCCACTGTGCCCCCGCCCCTGTCTGTGGAAAAATTGTCTTCCATGAAACCGGTCCCTAGTGCCCAAAAGGTTGGGGACTGCTGCTCTATGGTCAGACAAATATGCATTAAAAAAGAGAATTTTAGTAACAACTGTAAATATTGTTGAAATTTTTCCCCTCTTGTCTATCATCTACTACAATGTCTTTAATCATTATTTTTTTCCATTTTGTATTCAGGCATGATGAGTTACAGTTCCATAATATAAGCCTAGTACATACTTAAATTGAAAACTTTCCCTACTCCATTACTTCAAGTTGCACAAAAACAACTAAAAATTCAGTTTTTGCAAGGGCTCAAATGGACCTTTCTTGATATTTTACAGAGCAGGCAAAACAAAAGAACACACAACTATACCTTAGAGAAGGTGGACATTTCCTTAGTTACCTAATCCTAAACTAAACAGTGCATGAGTAGATAAATCTTCTATTGCTCCCTGAAATTGGGATTCATGTAAGTGATGAGCTTTGCTCCCCACCAGCCTCACATACACAGAGAGAGAGATGGGCTGTGGATCAGCTATCATAATGGACATCCCTGAAATAAAGCTCACAAAGCGATAAAACTCATAAAAAGCACATGCATGAAATGACAGAATAGAGTGTGACTGTCAAACGTTGATTCAGTAACAGTTAAACCCCTTCTGGCTGCACTTTTTTATGGTCTTCTATACTAATGACACAAAAAGAAATAAGAAACAAAAAGAGTTTTTAACCCTCCAATTATGTGAACCTCACAGACCACCAAAGAAGATGAAAGATTATTTTTAATGCCATAACAATTTATCAGTTGGAGATTTTTTTTCATCAGCTTAAGTAAAATATAAAGCAACAATGCATGTGTCCACCCCCTCAGCCTCTCTGTTTCACTCTTGCTTATTGATATCTCCATTTTCTAGAAAATAAGCATCCACCCACATAATCTAACAGCACAAATGGGAGAAAAGACTGTCTCGTAAATTATGTATAAATTATATATAATACACACACACAAACACACAATTCTCTCTAACACTAACAAGACAAGTTGAAGAAATCTTTCACTAATTTTACCCCTGTCAGGTGTGAATTTATCCATTAGAATATCCACAGACGCTTTGGCCTTGAGGAATATTTTCCCATTCATTTTGTCCATCAGAGAATCATGGGGACACATGAGTTAACGTGTTAGAAGCGTCCATATATGTCCTCTGGTCCAGTCATCCACAAATTCAGCCTCATCTGATCCTCATGTTTTTCCCTTCTAAATCAGAGATTCTCTCATGAATGAGACACCATAATTTTGTTCCACAATCAAATTTCCTTTTATGAAATTTGGTAGCCAGCTTCATGAAAAGTTTCTTGAGGCATGAATTCTGACTAAACTTAGCAGCTTAGTTTCATCAGGCAATCTGATCCAAGTGAAATGTACTAGCAGATCAAGTTTTCTTAAGAAGCACTATAAAGCTGAACATAGTATGGTTTAGAAACACACAGTTTCTATGAATTCAAGAGTTTTAGTCCAAGTGAATAACTTTCCAAGATAGCAAAATGACTATCAGTAATGTTGATGAATCATTATTAATGATTTTTACAGAACTGATTTTAAAGTGGAAGAAATATTTCAAAGTTGATGACAAATAACTAATTCTGATTTTTATGAATGAAGAGAGAAATCTGAGGAACAATGACCTGAACATTCTATGTGTATTCCAGGAAAGATGGGGCTGACTAGTGTAAAGATTAGTTAAGAGCAGTTAGTAGAGGATGTGGTAACAAGAGGCTAATTCACTAAAAAAATAGTTATGATGACCTCATTTTCTTTTTCTACAGGCAATGGAATGCAAACCAGGGGAGCTCCATGATAATAATTGTTTGGACTTAGTTATGGATTATGCACCTACCAATATCCTTGTTGTCATGATAGAGAAATTACATAGGATCCTGAAAAAGAGATTTGAGTGGAATGGGAATAGGAGATCAACAGTAGTCACCCTTTAAACACCTTAAGAACTCCCATGTTTAAAAAGAATCAAGACCTGTTATTTGTGAAACAGAGAATAATTTGGTTATATGTAGTCAAGACAGAACACTGATCAAAGGCTGTAAGTTATCAGGTCCTTCAGACCACTGAAGGAAGAGTTATCTAATAGAGCTGTCTATCCATTGAATGGGCTGCTTCAGGATGTAAAGAATTTCACCTCCCTGGAGGTTTTCAAGTAGTGGCCATATGACTACCTGCCTGGTAGTCTAATATTAGAGATGTTGAAGAGGCAATTCAAGATTGGATGACAGGTTGAATTGAATGCCTTTTTCATTTTCTTTCAAACCTGCAATTCGATGATTTTATGTCCTCCTTGACTGGACTTTATATAACAAAACTGAAATATTTTGATAAATATTTCACAAATAATTGGTTTTGGTTCCCTTTAATCATGGAGGTTCTTAAGATATTTATTTACTCACAACTATTATTGATTTTCTCTTCCCACTCTTTTCATGGTCCTGTATAATTTATCATAACTGTATATTTTCTCTACCCATAATGATAATTTCCTCAAAAGTTGTTAATTGATAAGCTTCAATACTTAAAGCCACTCCATTTATAGTAAAGAATTCTATAATTCTTTTCTTAAATTCAAGGAAGATATGTCAAATTATGAAAAAAAATATTATAGCTATTCCAATGTATTTTGGGAGAAGACTGTCCAATAATAATCAGACTTACAAATTCAGGTATTTTGTTAAAGACACAGTTTTATGTCAAATTCAACATTACTTATTTAGTCCTTAAAACAGGAAAACACTGCCATGGAGAAAAGTCTCTATGGCCTAGGTGTGTAATGTATAAAAAAGCTACTCAAAAGCATGTGTAAAAAACAAATAATTCACAAAAAAGGTACATATGAATATTGTCACAGTAAAATACTGGCCCTTTCTTCTTTGTCATCATGGTGCTTACGGTATGTACACTTGGAAGAGGGAAGAAGGCAGGGCAGGAAAAACTAAACCCTGGGATTTCAAATTCTGTATATGTGGTCAGGATTCAGCCAGTGTCTAAAAAAAAAGGCTTGTTTTTCTTTCAAACCTGGGCAGACAGATGTACTATACAATCTGAGTCAAATCAGAGGGGTTAATGTAAGAAAATTAGGAGGCCAGCAAAGAAAAATAATAGAATTTATAACTGACACAGGATGTCCAGTAGGTGGGAGGAATGCACAGATGTAAACAGAAAACTAGAATGTTGTCTGATGATAATTGTTCTATAAACAATGTGCAACTCAGTTACTGAGCCACAGAAACATATAGGATTGTTCTCTATAATTTTTCCTTTTCAAGGAATAAAAGCTATAAAACTGTCAGTATTCTTATAAATGTTGCTTCACTAGCCAATAGTTATTTCAGTTAAATAAATGTAATTGGACTATTTTAAAGACTCATGGCTTGGTTCGGAAATGCTGGGTCAGACAAATGGAAATAGGCACACCAGGGTTATAGTTCACTTTTCAATTATCCATGGTAGTTTTGGGTGCACAGAGAGAAAAAGATAGATTAGAATAGATATTTAATACCTTATTTTAATGAACAGCTAAAACTTCATCACATGTTTTATCAGAGCTGCTAGGAGAAGCAAAGTAAATAAGATTGAATATATCCTTTTTGCTTTTGTAGCTCATTCTCTAGTGAAGGGGCCAGTTCGTGGCAGAGACAGGAAGAGCTAGGAAAGGAGCAGAAACAGGAAAAACAAAGTATTGGAAAAAAAAAGATGTACAAATTGTGGAGATGGTGGTTGCTTAAATGAGATTTTCACGATAAAGCCTCAAAAATGTGCTAACAAATACAAATACATACGACCAATGCTGGGGCACAGGCTAATTGAACAGGCACCAGGTTACTTTCTGAAACTCCCTCTCCACGGTCCATTAGAAAGCTAGGTTCAAACACTGATCTACCACTTGAATTCCTCTAATCTTCTTAAATCTCAAGCTTTTAAGAAATTTTAAAACAAAGAATACCGTTCTTATATTACAGAGTGAGACTGAAATCTGATGTGAAAGCACTGAAAATTATAAGGTACGAATTAAATACCAATCGCCATTATTACTCCTGTGACTCATAGGCATAAGCAAGTTTTTCTTATTTGTAAAAGAGGAGAAAAGGTATGATAGAAAAGATTAGATGAGACCCTTTGAAATAAATGCTAAATTCAGATTACTTTCTTGATAATTTTAATCCATATTGGTAAAATAGCTTGCAATAAATACAATAAAGAATACCATACATCTACTAAATATAAGAGGATAATTAAAAAAAAACTTCTTTTGAATTTTTTCAGTGTCTTACTGTGTAACTGTCTTGAAGACAGCTATATGACCTCAAGAAGGAGGAAAGGATAAAGGGAGAAAGAAAAGAAAGACCATTTTTTGATAGGCCAGGTTTTTCAAATTAACACTTCAGATCCAATAATGAAAGGGAGTCTTATGTTACTTATTGAAAATTTAGGAAGTTCAGAAACAGGGGAATACATATGTAAATTTATAACCCCATGACGTTGGCGTAACTATTGTTTACATTTTATTATATATTCTCCTAGTCTTTTATCTATGAATCATGAAAATAGAAGTTAAAAATACCTAGATCATTCTCTACATAGTGTTTTGAAACTTGCTTTTTCCAGGAATTCTATTGTGAGCATATCCTCGAATCCTTAAACAAATAGATAATTTCAATCATCCGACAGGCCTGTGGGTATCTCCCTGAAACCCCAATTTTCCATGCCCTATGAGTCTTCATTTTATTGGACCATCCTGCACTAACCCCTCTACCAGAATGATGTAAAGAACACAAGACTCTCTGTTTGAAAACATGCACAGCTTTTCTAGGCTTGAAAATTAAACCATAAAAAGTTTACTGGAAAAAAAAAAAACCTTTAAAAAGCTCCTTAAAAACTCACACCATAATTGCTCCCCACCAAGCGTGGGCACTTGCTAGCTGCAAGTAGTGGCACTGTGACAAATGTAGCAAAACTGAAAGCGGGCTATACTAAGAGAAAGAAAAAGTCTTCCACTGGCCATCTGTGAAAATAAGGCATGTGGCCATTAAATGCAGAGGCTGTAAATATACACAAACTCCATGAAGCAAATGGCAAAAAAGGACTAAACTTCAAGCTCAAACAAATCAAAATGTTTAATGCATAGTTACCACTGCTGGACGAAAACAGCTCTGATCTTTGCAGTCTGCAAACTCGGCATGTATTTCAATTAAATACCCCCAAAAAGAAAAGAAAGAAAAGGAAAGAAATGAAAAGACACAGAAGAAAACCGTCTGGAACAAAAGGCTATAGACAGCCTATACTCAATTTCTAGAAACAAACAGCCCCTTTAACTTGCATCAGCCTGTCGAGAATGTCGATTGGAATTATTGAAAGGCTGACATATAGAGTGATGGATGGGTGATGACATAATACCTATTTGCCTTTTTGTCATGGTCTTTGAAAACTGGCTGCTCTGTGCTGATAATATTCACTAAGGGGTTTTCCTCTCCCTTCTTGTCCCATAAGAAGTGTTCCCTAGCTAAGACACTAAGAATTAAGAAGGTTTTATGAATGAAAAACAAAAAGAAAGAAAACCTAAGGATCAAATGCCAACTTGCACATAAAAAGCTGGTCTAGATTTTCTAATAATCAGCTGCCTAGAAAGCAGTTCCCCATCCATTTTATATAAATTTTTAGAGCAGAGACTCCAATAGTTAGAAGGCACATATTCAACTTCAGATTTTGTATATCTTTTAATTAAAGTCACCAAATAAATATATAAATGTAGAGAATAAAAAATAATATGTTCATTTTTATAAAGAGAAAATATTAATCACTGGTGTTATTTTAGTTTGTTCCTAGGCAAATTCTAACTAGAGGATTTAAAAGATTTGGGAACATTTTCTTTAAACACACACACACCCCCCTAAGTAAAATCTCCACAATATTGGAAAGATCTATCTCATTTCCTTAAGAAGGATTTACCTAACATGTCTACATCCTTTGTAAAGTTTTTCTCTAGCTATTGAAACATCTAGTTCTAATTTGACTTCTCGAATTCATTTTAGCTAAAGGCAACATTTACAACAGCTATCCATACATCACTAATTGAGCATCTTCCACTGAATGGAGAGGCATGAGTTCCTTCACATTCACTTTTTCAAAGCTGAGCCTGTAATTCGCAATTCCTCACAGGCCTTCTCCTTATCTAAGAGAGAGGAGCATGTGTTAGATAATGCTGAACTACATACACTGTGTCAGTTTCTGAAGAGTTAACACTGTTCGCCCCATCCATCAGATAGCCAGTGACGCATCAGGAAAGAATGATGGATGTAAAATTATTACAGGGCTGCCATCCGATAAACTTACTGCCATTTGTAACTAATGCTGGGAATGACACACTTTTTTTCATTATTAAACATCCACATTAAGTCAACATTGGTCACTGTCATTTCATATTTGGCACTCTGTTAAAGGGAAAAAGAAAAGGGTTGACAATGACAGAAAAGAGGAGGTTGTAATAGAAGAGTTTCCAAGTGCCAGAGTAATAAAATTGACCTTTGTTTACAACCAGCCTATATAATCTATGGTAAGGCTTCTTATGAATATGACTGACAAATAATCAAAGAGAGAAACTGGTGCCATTATTGAGTAAATTCTCATTTATAATAAACATGTTATTTACCGAATTTTCACCTTATTTTATAGAAATCTGCAAAGAATTTTTGTTGAAGCTCAGAAGGAAAAGTAAGACGTTCCAGCTATAATTTACAGTTAGAGATGAATTCATAGTATGCATACCTGTTTATATTCCAGGTACACTGTAGGCAATTAATGTTTGGTGAATAAATTCCCTACCTTAAGAAATATATGCATACATTTGCATGCTTATTTTTGTGAGTGACATCTGTTTTACATAAGAAAAGCAATACAGAAGTCAGTTTTAACACGTATGCAGCATGTGTGTGAACACACTTTCATAGATTTAACCTGTCATCAAACAATGTTTTCTTGTGCACATGCTTGTCGTTTAATTCTTTACGAATCCCAGACAAGGTTCTAAGGCCTGGACATGTGATAGTGGAAGAGCAAAAGATAGAGAGATGGCAACAATTATAAAACAAACAAAACAAACTAGTTTCAGGAAGGAAGCGTTTGTGAGCTTTGGTATCATTTTTAGAATGTGGCTGACAATTGCCTTTTCCTACCCAACAGCCGGATCCAGTTCTAACTGATGAGATGTTTGTGGAAGTCAGCTTGAGAAGAGGAATGAAACATCTCTATATGAATGAAGAACGAAGTTAGCAAAGAGAAAACTTCTCCTTCCTGAATCTGCTTGCCTTCACGTGGATGGAATAGTTGTAGGTGGAGCAACCATTTTGTGAACCAAAGGGGAAAACCCAAAGAATCACAGAGATTTCAACCCTCATACCACTGAGTTAACGAACAAACCTTCTACTCTCAAAATTCATGTCAGAAAAATTAAACACTATTTGTTTAAACTACTGTATTTAGATTTCCTGATGCATGTAGTGAAATACATTTCTAACAGATGCTACAGTATACGCATAGTCTTCTTAGGATAACCACATCTGGAGTGAGGGGAATAGGGTGGAGAACTTCTGGTCTATTCCTCATTTCAACTGAGTGTGCTGGTCTCTATTGTATTAACACTGCCTGGTGGCATCAGGCTGACAACAACCGAGATTTTTATGATCTCCTATAAGGTATGGATACTTTCAAGTATAAGGTTAAGAACCTAGTATGCAGTTGATTATATGGACAAAATTGTGCCATTTGGTTGTTAATGAAGCAAAGGGTTTTTTTTTTTTTTTTTTATAAAACAAATGTATGAAAAGCTTCTTTTTGTTACTTCCTACCTGAGAAGCTGACTGTTTCATCCAGAACACTAATCTGTAACAGAGCTGTGTGGTAAAAGATAACATTATTTGAATATACAATCAGTCTATAATTAACTAGAGATGACAATTATAAATAACACTGTGTCCCAGAGTTTCCAAGAAACCTGACACACACAGTTCTTGGGTATGTTGAAACACTTCCAAGAAAAGTAAAGAAATAAAAAAAAATCTTTTAGAAGTCTTCAATTAAAATGTGTTTCAGTAAAAATGACTTTCATGATGTGTTTTGGTACATGTCACTGGAAAAACATTCGTCCCTATCTTCACACCTCTAATTGTTTTCACTGTCCAATTACAGCTTTTCAGAATGAAGACCTTGTAGTTGGGACAACCATGTTGGCTATTTGAGATGTGAGGAAAAGTTAATGTGTGTTAAGTTTGTGTACCCAAGAAATTGGGTCTCTACTACAAGATTCCAATTATCTGGAGCTCGGGTCATAATATCTATCATCTTTTAGACTAATAGGAAGCACCGGGCTGAAATTTTTTCCTTTTCCTTTCTCCTGGCTCTCTGCCATCTTTCTTTCTGCTTTATCTCCCCCATTCCTTATATTTCACATACTTTCTGGGTTTAGGGAGTTAGGTGTGTTATTTTAGATAGAAAAATGACCTTCTTTTGGGATGTAAATGATGTGAGAAGATGATAGTGCAAAATATAAGAGGAATTTATCATATGTTGTTTATGGCTTTCATTAAGAACTATGAAGCAAAATTTTAAACCAATTATTGATCCATATATGCACTGCCCATAGGTAACTCTGAGTGATTATAAAATTCTAATAAAAAGGTAGGTACTAGAAAAATGACAACACAATATGCATAGTGATGTTGGTTCATGTGGAAGAATAAGTATCTACCTTTGTGAACTCACATACATAATGGATCTGATATACTAAGCAATATGGGTCTTTATTCAATTCCTATAGGTGAGCTCTCACACATCAATATGCAATTATTAACCATCAAATAATTCGACCTATACTATAAGCTCTATGAAGGCAGAGCCCATATTTTTTGGTTCAATACAATACCTCCAGTACACAGCACAGACCCTAATACATGGTAAGTGCTAATGATGAATAATTACTAATTCAAAGATATAAATATGACATTATTATCTCATTCCCATGAATTACACAGAGATCAATCATTAATACTGTAGAAATGACACCCAAGCTAGTTCAACAGGAAAAGTCAACCACACACTATAGTAATACCTGCTTCAATAATCTCAATTTCATGCTCGGGTGTCAGAGTAACATAAGGGTTGAGATAATTTGGATCCTTTGGTTGAAAACATTTACTTATACATTACAAGAGTTTGTCATACTATTACAGTAATGGAACTGCTTCATTTTCATAATTTAATATTTTCACTTAAGATCCATACAAGCATAAGACTATATAGTTCAAGGTGTAATTCAACTATGTTGACAGTGCATGGTGAACAGATTTGCAAATGATAACCTTCTTGAGACTAGAGACACCTTAATCGGCCATAGGTTTGGCAGGTATTACTTAAAAAATAGATTTTAAAAAAAGTTGTTATAACTCTACAAAAGAGAAAGGAAATCTGATGCAGTAGCTTTCAACAGAGGCAACTCTCACTCCTGCAACCCAAATAGGAGGTGCTAATCAGAGAAATAAAATAAAGTATGATTGTGGAGGTGGAACAATAAGTGGAAATAAGGTCCCCTAACAATGGACAAGTATGGAATAAAGTGAATGCAGATGGTTCCACTCCTGTTACTTAATCAAAAGGCTGTGCAGAGTCACTGGAGCCAGCATAAAGTCATGTGTTAGAACAACAGCTGATCTGTATTAGAGAAGATTAACTCACAGTGCCATGGTGGAGGGCCTGGGATTATTTTATGTACTTCCATTGCCTTACAAGCCGTCAGCACAATTATTGCCCTCCGATGTGAATGACTGATCTGTAACCACAGCTAAACAGCATGCTGCTTAGGGGCCTAGGAGCTTCATGAAGATGAATTTCCATACCATCAAAGTGCTTTTAATGGGCTCCCTGATCCAACCACAAGGCCTGTTTTGCAAGTATATAGAACTCAGGATGAAGGCTTCCTGTCCAAAAGGATTTGGTCGGTTGTCACTTGACAATTCCCAGCCAGCACTGGGGAAGAGAGGGGGGAGATAGGTAGAGTTGTCTCTGCTTTGGAGGATTAAAAAAAAAAAGGGTACAGATGCTTGCTGAATGCAACCAACTGCTGTATCCACAGCTGAATTCAATGCGCTTAACAAATAACGGCAATTTAGCTATGCTTGCGAGGAATAGCTTGAGTCACTTTGCATTAGCATCTGGCTGAGTGTTAAACTCATTTCTACACGGGGAGCAGAGAAAAGGAATTTCTGTTCAAGCATCCTTTCAAGAATGTTTAAATATTTGAATATAAATTCCTTTATGCTTGCTATCATTCCTTCTTAGAGCTGTCACTTTGCTTTTCCCTTTCCCTTTTGGTGCTTGGCTTTAAAAATGTTGTGCCCTTCTCCCCGCACCAATGTCATCCTTCTTATGTTGCAAGACTGCAAAGGATGTACACTGACCCACGCGTTGCCCTCCCCTCTGGACACAGAACAGAATTAAAATAGTTTCTCCAACCTAAATTTTTACCCACGTTAGGACCAGAGAAAAAGCAGTTGCAACAGGATCACCCATACATTTCATCTTCACTACACAGATCGTCAGCTTTCTTAGCGATTAGACATCAAACTCCATATAAAACCTGGGAACCAGAAAGCTCTCCAAATTAGCAATCTGCTCATTCTGGGCAGTTGTTTGATTCATGAGCTTCCCATGATGATTAACTTTCAAGTCATTGCTAAATAGCTGATCATTTTTTCTCTCATCTACTTTATTTATCTATAGGATTGTGCAAAGGGGACTTGGTAACACTTGAAAATTTCACTTCAAAACATATCAAATATTACTAAAGGAAGCACATGATTCTGAGCATTCTAAAATAACTTATAATATTTTCTAAAATTAAATACAACATACATTTAGACAAAAGAGCTTGAAATCATTATAGATCTCAGTCAAATTCAGAAGTTTCACTTAGGTATATGGATAATGTCACAGTTTTAAAAGGCACATTTTGTTTTATGAAAAAGTCAGATTTTACAATTGTGCAGTCACCCAACACTTGACAGTACTCTGCATTGGAAACATATTATGACAAGCTCAGGATCCTAAATACTTAGAATATGAGCATGGGTATCATCCAAGCTTATGCTGATTAAAGAAGATTCAGCAGTTTCAAATCCAGCTCATCCCCAATACAAGTTAAGCATCTCTGTAAGGCAAAACTTTTACTCAGACTCAGATATTTCAAATGCCATTTCATTTTAATACAAGCTGGTGGCATAAAGGGGGATGTTCGCTGGATAAAGAGAATTATAACTCTTCGCATTTCCAGATGGTTTTGATTAGGATGGGTACGGGGCCTTCCGTATTGATGGAGGCAAAAAAGGGAGGGAAAAATCATCATTCTGAGGATGATAAGAAGATGGAAAGATAAAAAAAGAAAAGCATTCAAGAAATTTTATTAAGTATTTCTGGCAAGTAGGTTATTTTATGAACTGACCTTTTCTGTCCGGCAGTTATTGAGACCCAGGCTATTCACAACAGCCACCTTCCCATCAAGCACCTGTTGTTCCCGCCGAAGTTGTTCCTTCATCTGCCGAGCTTCTTGGATTGCCTTGGTGACAGCATCATGGTCATTTAAATAACCTGAAAATGAATCGGATCCAAGGATATGTTTTGTACTAATGGATGGACAGGCTAACCTTTAACCATAAAAATCACTTTTTTAGGGTGTAACAGCTAGTTACTGGCATATAATAATTTCTCCGTGCAATTTGTCTGAAATGAATGAATGAGTGAATGAATAACTGATGACCGACTCACACAGTCATACACGAACATGTTTCCAAACATCTGTTATAAAAACATAATATTTAGGTGAAATATGATTGTTTCCAAATATTTGGAAAGAAATTTAAAATAAAATTTTAGGTCAAAGTTTTAGTTATTAATCTGAATATTTTGCAGTGCAAACATAAAACCTACATTTGCTTTTTTTCATACAAGGAACATTTGAATGTTACCTCAGGATATAGGTATTAATAATTATCACTATGATTACTGAATCTCTCATAGTATTAGAAAAGTCAATTTAGAGTCTGTGTATAACAGTATTAGGTTTGTTATACACAGAAGGAGCAGATCATTATTAACTGACTGAAAGAAGAGTATTTTCTCCCTACATCCATTTATGGTGAAATAAACCACAGGTGGCAGTGGTTTGCTGTGGATACAAACTTGTAATAGTTAAGGGGCTAAATATCAAGCACAGAATGGAACCAAGCACCTGTAATTATTTGATAAGAAATTGTGGCTACTCTTAACTATAGTCACATTTAATTCACACTCTTAATAAGATGGTCAAATGACCAGCTTGTGTCTGCAGCTCCACAATCCATGGTTAGTAAAACACACTAGCAAAATATTATTTTTAAAGAATAACAGGTGTAAGGAGCAAAACTAATTTTTAACTTAATTTTAACACTGGTCATTTATTTATTCGATGCACATTAGTATGATGATCTGTGTGACATTAGGGTAGGATACTGATGGGAAAAGATTGTTTTGCAAATATTTAAAGAAAAACTAATATCTCATCTTTCTCTCTCCCTATCTTTTAACTAGGGCATAAAATGGCATAAAATGAATCTGTAATATGAAATTGCCCAGAAAAGGGACTTGTTTGTGACATGAGGCTAAATCTAACCAGATCCATTGGTGAATTGTGACAGATGGAGGGACTGTGAGACAGAAGGCAGGCACTAATCACACATAAAATGACCGGCTTGCCTCAACATGTTCCATGGATTCCAGCAAACTTTACACCCTAATCCATTTTTAGAACAAAAAACATCTGGGCCATAAATCCTCTAATCTGCCAAAACACGCTATTAAATCCCATGATTTGTTGAAAAACACTAAGATTAAAGAAAGGAAATATAAAATGGCTAACTGCCGTGTTAGGAAAGTGTTATTAATACTCTTTCTTTGTCTCAATTATGAATGTTCTGGTACTAAAGAGCCTTGTCTAATCATGTCAGATTACACATCCTCTTTGTATTGCTAGACTCTTCTATCTGATCTGCTGATTGCCAAAAAACATAGAATATTTTCTTGCTGCTGAAACATTTCTATTGAAGACACTGATGTCAGATTAGTGCAGTGCTTCAGTGCTGGCAGGTTTCTAAACGATCCATGCCTTTCCCCCAGTTACTATGCACAGACTAGACTTGGTCCTCTGATCTCTTTTAGGCAGAAAGAAAAGTTCCAGCGTAGGCAAGAGAAAGGGGAACGCTGAGAGAGATTATATATTTTGCCTTTCAGAGCTAAATTCATTGGAACTTATTCAAAGAATAAAACATCCCTGCTAACTATAAACACAATATGAATTGAAAACAACTATTTAGACTTAGGACAGATCTTTAGGGTTAATATTTACTATAAAAGATGATTGTATTTAACCTTATATTATCCTCAACATCCTGACTTGGTTCTCCTGCACAACCTTTTTAACATATTGTACTTGAACTTACTCTGTTCATGAACAACATTACTCTAGAAAGAAATACAGCTCTTATATGACAGTGATGGTCTTGGGATATGTTCATTTAGTAAGATCTTAAGAGGATATGCCTGATTTTCCTATCCTCTAACCCCTTGTTTATATACAACCTGGCACCATGCATTTTTGTAGACTATTTAGCTTCTCTGTAGTCTAATTAGCTTCTCTAGGACACAAATATATTTGAAATGGTTTGGCACATGAAATTGAATAAAAAAATGAATTCTTTATGCTTTTTAGGGACTGCCAAGATAACATTGTGTAGGAAAAATGATTAATATACATGCAAGAGGAATGTAAATTATTATGAGGGTGAGTAACTGATAGACTCTCATTCTGCAATGGCTATTTCCAATTCGAGGTGTGTGTTTGTGTGCATGTAGAAATAGGGGTTCACTTTAAAATATACATTCTTGCTTTTAGAGACTCCTGAATTTCAGTTATGCTATATGAAATTTTAATATTTCTATTGGTAATGTTAAATCATAAAGTCATTTATATATTATAACATTCAATCTCAATAGGATTGTTTGCTGGTTCTTTATATCTTGTTCTTATCATAGTCACCGAAGCCTTAATCCTGCTGACTCCCTCTCTGTCAGCAAATGGCCTTGCCTTTGATTTTAGAAAGACCAGTAAGGCTAAACTCTTACCTTCCTGTCCCCACCCTCTCTGCTACCCTCTGCTAGCTTCAAATCTATCTCCATTTATACACATTTTTTTCCCTTCCCTTCCCTTCTAGAGTTCTAGATTTCTATACTCTTCACTAATTATTTTCTCTAGTGATAATTCTCATTATTAGAAGAGAATGAGATTCTTCTCTTCTCATTTATGTCACCTACCTAATCATCTCTACCATCTCAACTTAACTATTTAAGGTTCCCTCTTCTTCTAAAACAAGTAAATAAAGTTTCTCCTTGAATTTTGTTTCGCCCTCTCTTTCCAACCCTATCTCTTTTTTTACCTTCTAAGTCAATCTTCTCAAAGATGCTTTATCTCATACTCTCCCATTTCCTCCTCACTCTTTAATTCCCACTACAACTTTGTTTCTGCTGCTCTTGGTCTTTGAGTTGCCACATCTAAGGGACATTTTCCATTCCTTGCGGAATGACAGCACTGACCATCCTCTCATTATTGAAACTCCCTCCTTCCTTCTTTCTCATCATAGCATGGTTCCCTGGTTCCTTTTTCCTCACTGCTTCCTCCATCTTCAGATCCTTGCCTGGGATCCTTTCTTCACCTGCTTCTTAGATTTTGGACCAAGGCTCCAGTCTTGGTTGGAAAAAGTGTGTGTTTTAGAGTTGGGCAAGCCTGAATTAAAATCCTACCGTTGCCACTTACTAGGTGTATAAATTATACACATATTTTTACTTTTCTAAGTCTCAATTGTCTCATTGGTTAAA
>CM052440.1:67461065-67479728 GCA_028533085.1 Varecia variegata | reverse complement strand
TTTTTAACCTTTAAAGAACTGGGGTTGAATCTAAAGCATCTTTGTGCCCTGGTGCTTAGGCAGGAGCACCCATGATGGGTGTGTACCTCTGATCAGAACTGCTCTCCAAATCAAACACACACAAAAAAGAAAATTTTCTAACTCTCTTAGAAAATAATCCTTTCTCCTAGGATTCACAGAACACTTTTTGATTTGATCTAAAAATGAAAATAAACATAATTAACATTGCTCCAATATTTATTATTTATTTATGTGACACTCTTCTAAACACTTAACAAACATCATGTTTTTTAAATTAGATTTGTTTTCCAGATTTTCCTCATAGTATACTACATGTGGCATGAAGATTTGTATGCGATCAGTTTAGCATGGTTGATGATTTCCAACTGTTCTGTACTTAAACAGGTCAAAGCATAGTTTATACTCAATTTTATATATTTCTATAAAAGCCCTTAGATCATTTCATACAGAAATTTATGGATACGATATCATTAAGAGTACTACTACATCATATAAGAATATAAGAAAAAGATAATATTAACATTACGTTACTTTTGTTTCATTGAAAATGGAGAAAGTTATCTTATTCCTTTTCTGTGCTCTAAAATTGGAATATTGCATCACTAGTTTGTACACTGTTGTTTACCTTATACCCAACTTTACATAGATATTACTGCAGAATAAAAACTTAGTTTTTACTTAGCTACTATTTCATGAGTTAATAATATAAAAGATCTATGAATAGCAGGATAACTTGTTGAAAGTAGAACAATTTTTAATCAAATGGTGTAATTAGGTGACACGAATGGATCTGTTAATGCAAACAAAAATTGTATGTACGGGTTTACCAAGAAAACACTGAAATCAATCACTTTACAAAATGGTTAAATGGCATATGATATCTATTTCAAGTTTATATTTTTAAGTGGTTTAATATTATCAGATTATTATTCAATTCTATGGTTAAGTGCACTTTGGAAACCCATAAACAGACTAGGAAAAAATACTCTTGTAAAATTTTTTTTAAGTTTTTTTTGTTGGTTTGTTTCAGAGAAAAGAACAGTTATTTGAAAATCCATGAGATAATTCAAATTGGCAATCTTCTATTCTGTGAGCTACATAATAAGTTAATGGACATTATACCAAATTTATATTGATTTATAGAATCTTGATAGGAAGTGAAATAAGATAATCCATAATTGACTCAATTAATTTGGAGGTTTAATTTAGCATTTTATAAACTACAGGGGAAAAATTATTCTTAGATTGTTCAATCTGAAACACTTAGTTGAGCTGTTCAGCCATAATCCATATACTATGTTATTAAGCATGAAATGTCCAATTTCCTGAAGTACCAAGTTTGACAGTTGATATCTCAGACATTTCACTTTGACACTTTTTGTTTTATATTTATTGTGAAGGTACATCCTCTCAGTCTTTCAAACACACAGTTTGGCTTGTGATTATCTTTCAAAAAAATTTTTAGAGCAATTTTTGTAAAACCATGGATAAGTAAAAATTTCGTGTTATTTTTGAATGTGAGTTTCATTTTGGAGCCAATGAAGCCCAGACAGCTCAAAACTTTGGATGGATGTGGCTAATGGAGGCATAATATGTCAATGATTAGAGAAGTTCTGTTCTGGCGATTTTAATCTTGAAAATGAGCCACGTGGGCAACCTGAGACCAAGGTGGGTAATGATGAGCTGAAAGCTGTGGTGGAAGCGAATCCATCTCAACCTACGTGTGAATTAGCAGCAAGGTTTGACATTACTATTCCAACAATATTGGACCATTTGAAATAAACTGGCAAGGTAAAGGAGCTGGATAGATGGGTTCCACATGAATTAAAAGCATCAGAAGAGAAATCGTCTCAAAGCTTGCCTTTCTTTGGTATCACGACATAAAGGTGAACTATTTCTAAACCATATTGTTATGTGTGATGAAAAATGGATTCTTTTTGACAATCACAAGCATTCGGCACAACGGTTGGGTACAGATGAAGTGCTGAAACACAGTCCAACACTGAATATTCATCAAAAAAAGCTAATGGTTTCTGTTTGGTGGCCCAGTGCAGGTATCACCCACTACAGCTTCATGAAACCTGGTCAATTGATTACAGTGGATGTCTATTGCAACCAATTGGATGAAATGATGAGGATGCTGTGATTAAGCAGCCGAGTTAGTGATCAATAGAGACAGGCTAATCCTCTCGCAAGACAACGTTCGACCACATGTGGCACAAACACTGTTGCTCAAACTACAGCAGCTGGACTTGGAAACACTCTGTCATCCACCATATTCACCAGACCTTGCACCAACTGACTACCACTTCCTCCAGGCTTTTGACTACTTCTTGCAAGGAAAAATATTCAATTCTCAACAAGCTGTGGAAAATGCCTTTTTGCGATTTCATTGCCACTCACTCTTCAGGCTTCTTTGCTGCTGGGATAAACAAACTACCGTTAAGATGGCAAAACTGTGTCGATAGTTAAGGCATATACTTTAATTGTACTGCTTCTTGTTTGAGATATAATCATCTACACTTTTGATTCAAAATCGGATGTTTCATATTTAATGACCTCATATATTATATTATGGTTGGCAGAAAACCAGAAGTGTTGTGTCCTTTCACTATACTCAAGTACGGATGGGTAGTTCTCAAAATGTGGCCCAGGGACTAGCACCATCAGCACTACCTGGGAACCTGCTAGAAAGGCAAATACTCTGTCATAGAAACTTTGGGGGTGGGGCCCAGAAATCTGTGTTTTAACAAGCATTCCAGGTAATTCTGATGCACACTAAAGTTTCAAAGCCACTGCTTTATATAATATAACAGGAGACTATTAAATTTTATTAGACTTCAAAACCATTTAAAAAGCTTCTGCAATATAAGGAGGTAACATGAAAAAGTATGTAATATTATGTCAGTCTCTAAAATATGATTGTCATATGCTAATAATAATAAATGGAAACATGCATATGCATAGTAAACTAAATGCTACTGAGATTCAGTGGCACAATGAAGACTGGAATCCAGATCTTCTCCCTGTCAACTGAGCCTAAATATCCTGACTGTGAGATAGGGGCTTTACTGACTACTTACTGTGCAGCTGTAAATATTCCAGGCAGTGTTTCCAAATGTTGTACCTGTTCACTACCTTCTGTGTGACACTATTAGCTTCTCTCATGACAACCCAAGAACTTCCTTTTGACAGCATCACAACTCTTACAAAAGTTTTGGGGCTGCTTGGAGAAATTAAAGGTAGCTGTTTCACTTGACTATGCAGAAAGAAAAAAATACAGAGGAAAAAAATGTATTCCCAGAGTTTGGAACGGGGGAGAT
This sequence comes from Varecia variegata, assembly GCA_028533085.1. NCBI lineage: Eukaryota > Metazoa > Chordata > Mammalia > Primates > Lemuridae > Varecia > Varecia variegata. The sequence continues at coordinate 67,476,384 of CM052440.1, read as the reverse complement.
TTATGAGCACAGAGGAAACAGAGTGTGAATGTGTATGGGGGCAGGAGGGATGATGGTGTTGATGAAGATGATGCAGATGTGGGTGCTGATGGGGTGAAATGTCATATGTCTTAGCTTTAAGCACTAAGAACTATTACATGCACATGCTAAAAGATGATTACGCAAAGCATTTATTAAAGCAAGAGACCCACTGGAACTCTTAATATTCTCCTCCATTCAAGGCAGCACAGATGCCTGAAAGCCAAAAAGTGCAAGGCTCCAAGGACATAATAGAGGTTGACAGTTCCAAAGTTGATATAAATGTCATTCAAAATTGCCCTTTCCTTCTCTTCTATTGTGTGACCACGCTAATTGTATATTAATAAGAACTCAAATGCTTGATCCTTATACTGGTAACTATATAAATAATTTTGACCCATTATATGATATTATTTCTCAATTTGGCTCTTTTAATAATTTACTACTGAGCTACTATACGAAATGCCTATTATTCATGAAGAATACATTACAGTAGTTTCCCATTTTCTATTAATTATTTTTCATTTGACTAGATGAAAATTTAAAAACCTTAACTATAAAATAGATGTAGAGTATTTATTTATGGCATGCATTCTTATAATTATGAATATGAACAATAAATGCTGAAGGTAAGACTTTTTCTCTTTGTTTTTTACTTATAATATCTATTCAGGAGAAATTTGAAAGCTTAGCATGATTAACCCCCATTATTACAAATAAAAATACATTTTAAAATTGTAAATAATTTACAAATGAAAAAGTAATTTTCAAGATTAAGAAAGCACTGGAAAATAAGCCATTTCTATCAAATAAATACATGATCAAGCAGTGAGCAATGCATTTTCCTTTTAATTACTTGCCCAATTTTAAACAAGATTGCCAATTGAAACTTCTGAAAATAGCATATTTCAAAATTGTTTCATTTTATACACAAAGTGATAGTTAAGAAGAATTTGTGTATCTGCTGAGTAGCTCAAAACTTGTATATGATAAATAGAAACTAAGTATTTAAGCTTAAGTAAACATGTAAATTAAGGTAAACAAGTTTTAACTAGTAGAAGGCTATGATATAGATATATAGAGAGTTCATTATAAATATTCCAAATAGTTTATTTAATCTTTAGGACTATGAAGTAATTAACAATCTCATGGAGCAAAGTAAGGGTCAGAAAATTCTAATGAAACCCCGGTTTTTAGACTGAACTAACAATATTCTTAATTTATATGACAAATTTAACCCTAAATTTCAAAGGCACTGATGGAATGTCATTCCTGAAATTCAGACCTAACCATATAATTCTATCACATAATAAGCCACATGAAGGTTAATACACACATTTTCTATCTTATATATTAGTTAAAAGGTTAAGGCACAAATTGACCTATTCTGTTAACTTTTTTTTTGCTTCTTTGTTCTCTACACTATACAGCATTGAAATTTTCTTTGGTAATATTAAAGATTTGTTTGACTAGACCATTCTTTGAGGAAAATCCCAAGGGTTCATGTACAATATAATGGTATGAGAAAATATTATTTTATATATCTACATACAAGTTTTAGGAGCCTATTTATGATTATAACTTCTAATCAACTACTGGGTAATCTTAGTTGTCTGGGATAGAATGTAAAACATGTAAAATACAAATAAACATGTAGTTCAGGCATGTTACATTAACTTATAATTACTACGACTTGTTCGAAAACAAACATCTCACTTAATATCAGCTTGTGGTCAAAGTAGTAGAAACAGTGGAGGTTTTAATTAACTAATCCCAGCCAATGACAATCTCCCACATAGATAAATAAATAAATTGGATAAAGAAAAGAATGTGACACAAATATGCAGCCTTAGATGCAACGAAGAAATACCAATTGTCACCATGGACTCCAAGATTATTGCACATAAACTTAACACTGAAAAATAATTATATTAAGTTAAATACATATTTCATTTAGATGGTTTTCTTTTTCTTTTTTTCTTTTCTTTTTCTTCTTTTTTTTTGAGACAATCTTGCTCTGTCGACCCAGGTTGAGTGCAGTGGCATCATCATAGCTCACTGCAACTTCAAACTCCTGGGCTCAAGGGATCCTCCTGCCTCAGCCTCTCGAGTACCTGGAACTACAGGTGCGCACCACGGTGCCCAGCTAATTTTTCTATATTTTTAGTAGAGACAAGGTCTTGCTCTTGCTCAGGCTGGTCTTGAACTCCTGAGGTCAAGCAATTTTCCCACCTCGGCCTCCCAGAGTGCTAGGATTACAGGCATGAGCCACTGCACTCGGCCTAGACGTTTTTCAAATAATAAGTTTATTCTAAAAAATCATATTACTCTAACATAATTGAATAATATTCATAATTTTGTAATGTGCAAATACAAATGACTTAGGGAAATCAAACACAATTTAACAAGGAACAAGCATTCTATGGAATCCTGGAGGGTTATTTCTCTCTCCTACCCCTTAGCCTTTATAATTCTTTGTCAAGGAATTTTAATAGAGAACAGAAACCTAGAGATACCAGTATCCTAAAGAAGCCTATTCATTTCTTCCTGTTTTTATCCTTGTCCTTCACAACATGGAAATATACCCCCATGTGGGTTGTCGGACCACATGATGCACTACTAGGGATGTGCAAATGATTATTATACTCTTCAGAATAAAAATTTCATCTTTATTTAGATCTTTATTCATTTTCATTATTTATTTGATGATCTGGTTCAAATATTCCACTTCCTTAAATATTTACCTAAATTAATTACTGAAAATCAAACATTTATTTGGCAGCTAACAAATTTATACTGCTCTAATGGCAATAGAAAAGAACACATACATTTATTTAATCATCCATCCATTCATTCAGTATTTATTGAACGGTATTTCAACTATTTATTAATGGTTATTATATGCCCAGCATCAGAAAAATGCAAATTAACTGACATCTAGGCAGATGGCTTTGAGGCTTTGGTTTTATGTGGTCGGTAGTAGAGAAGATTAAGGAAGTGCATTTACTTTTATGTAAACCCTAGGTATAATAAATCTATGTGGAACAGTGCTTTTTTAAACTGAGTTCTTTGAGGACAGTTTGTCTATACATTTAATATGTTTCATTTATAAAAAACACTTGGATTCTTTAATAGCCATACAATGATTGAATAAAAAAATATATATATAATTTCAGGCTTCTTCCTCTGCATGATTTGAAAACTGTGATTGTCCCCATATTTATCAGAAATACTCATGTGAAGTAAGTAGCAATAATAACATATGGGGAAGAGTAAAGGCATTCATGAAACGTTGCAAAATTAGTCATGCTGCTGCTATTATCCTCTCTGATGAAATAATCGTATTACATTAAACAGGGAAGTTATATGACAGCCTGGATTTCATAATGAGGGCTACTGCTGCATTTCTCTTCCCTAGTTTATGCTCACATCCACTCTTTCTCTTTCTTTTTTACCCCTATTGTTCAATGTGGGAGCCCTCTTTCACTTTTCCTCCCCAAATAAGGCATTTTTTTTCTACAATTCTGTAGAGGTTTACTAGTGGAAACAAAACAAACAGAAATATCATGAGGATCTCCAAAAAGATTGCTGAGCTTTCCTTCATGAACAACTTAGAGCAGAAGAGATTTACATTTAAGTGCAAGAGTCAATCAAAGTAATATAAAGATAACTGTAACAATCTTCAAATTATTTTCTTTGCCCTTGAGGAATTAAAAATCCTACTCATGTGGCTGTCCCAACTCCAAACTTAATTAGCAGGTTCCTAACAATCCAGGCCATCATTTCACATAGCACATAGTCTCTAGAAGCCCCTTTACAGGAACAGATGCTTAGTTTTGGACTTACAAATTGCGAAATGCCTTGTTAACCAGGCAGAAAGAGCTCCAGGAATTCTTTGATAGGTATGCTTTTGCTGTGTTAATGCTACCATTAGACTTGATTGCCATTTAAATGCAAGCTTAAGTTATTTAGCTGAGGGTAATATGTTCCTGCTTCTCATTTGGTTTCCTTATTTTGCCATCTTACACTTTTGCTTAATGTATACCTGCTTCTCTTAAAAGTGGACACTGACAGTGTGGTTGGGGGACATTTGCTTCAGTGTGGTGATTATACATTTCTTTTACGTTTCAATTGTTGGTCCTTAATTAATTTAAAGGTAATCAAATAGTATCCATCATTTAATTTGTTGTTTAAAATCTCCTCCGTTCCTTCTCCCTTAATACTTTAATAGAGTATTTTTGTTTTCTGACTTTGTTGAATTAATGCCTTAATACTGCAAATTATGCAGACACATATACATACATATATAAAGAGTGTGCTTCTGAAATCTCAATTATATTTCACACTTGTTTTTTAATTAGAAAATTGCTTTGAAATACTTAATCCAAATAATGCCATTCTTTCTATACACAAAGTCCTGTGATAGCTAGCCTCCCAGATGGCCCTTAATTGTTGCCTCCTCATGTTTATGTTCCTGTGTAGTCCATTCCCATAATGAAGAGTTGATCTAGATAACCAATAAGATATTGCAGAAATGACAGAGTTTGATTCCTGATGCTAGGTCATAAAAGACACTGCGGCTTCTATCTTCCTCTTTTATTTTCTTTTTGAGAAACAGTCTTGCTCTGTCGCCCCGGCTAGAGTGCTGTGGTGTCAGCCTAACTCACAGCAACCTCAAACCCCTGGGCTCAAGGGATCCTCCTGCCTCAGCCTCCTGAGTAGCTGGAACTATAGACACGCACCACCATGCCAGGTTAATTTTTCTATTTTTAGTAGAGTCGGCGTCTCGCTCTTGCTTAGGCTGATCTCAAACTCCTGAGCTCAAGTGATCCTCCCGCCTCAGCCTCCCAGAGTGCTAGTATTACAGGCATGAGCCACCGTGCCTGGCCTACTGTCTTCCTCTTTCATGGGTAACTTGCTCTGGGACAGGGCTTCTCAACCTTGGCACCATGAATATTTGGGGTTGAATAATTCCTTGTTTTACATGGCTATCCTGTGTATCGCAGGATGTTTACCCCTGGCCTCTACCCACCAGAACAAGATATTTGTGGCACCTTTATTCAAGTAGTACAACCAAAAATATCTCCACACATTGTCAAATGTTTCCTGGGGGACAAACTGCACCTGGTTGAGAACCAATGCTCTTGGAGAAGCCAGCTGCTATGTCTGGAGGACATTCAAACAGTCCCAGGGAGAGATCCACATGGCAAGAAATTGAGGCCTCCTGTCAACAGCCAGCACTAACCTGTTAGGCACATGAGTGAGCCGTCTTGGGAGTGGGTATTCCAGCATCAGTTAAGCTTTCAAATGACTGCAACTTCTGAGAGACCATTAGCCAGATCTACCCAGGTCAACTGTTCCAGATTCCTGCCCATAGAAACTGTATAAAATAAGTATTTGTTGCCAAAGCCACTGAATTTTGGGGTATTTTGTTAGGCAGTGATGACTAATTCGTTCCCTATAGAAGAATTATAGGCAATATATGTTAAGTCCTTACATAACTCCAAAGCATTTTTTACCAAGACCTCATTTTGACTCCTGTAAAAATACTTGTTTCTCATTCTTCAACCATCATACATGAATGGAATTCATTAATCTCCCTCAGTTTTATTTGTAATACTTTGCAAAGCCAAATGCCTTTCCTTTTTACATTTTCCTTCTCTTGTAATATTTCTTCTCCCCTTCCTTTAACATCTCTAATTTAGCTTTTGAATTTTTAATTTTAGATTAACTATCTAATGTTTATGATTCATTTCCAAAATGTTCTAACAACATGTTATAAATACAGTTTTCATATATTTATGGAGAAAAATGTCATAGGAGAAGACCTTTAGTTCATAATACCAGATGAAAATTCACTCATAGAATTTCACAGAATAAAATTTTCTACCTATACTTGAAAAGAGGAAGAACAGGAGGAATCCAAGTGTCAACAATAATATTTGATGAGAACAGTTATAACATGAGCCAGTTTGAAATGTATGGTGTTTCAGACTCAACTTTGTTTAACCTCTGGTCCCCAGACAACTTCACATTCCTAATAATAATGGTTATTTTGTCCTATGGCGTTCATTACAGTGGGATGATTGCTATTATCTTTTAAAATGATTAACAGTTCTTCTACCAAGAGGCTAAAAGGAAGCATAGAGCGGTAAGAATTGATGTTAACAATCCCACCAGTACCTCTTATTAACCTCTAAATGTAAATCTCCAAAAGCTTTTAAAAAATGCTTTAGAGAAATTAAAGAGTTGGTGACTCCATGTACAAGAAAATGTAATGTGTTCTTGGCACCACCTGATCAGTCCTTAAACTTATAATTTACAAAGCATTTGTCACTGTTACTTTCCTGTTAGCTCCACTTGAAGATACGTGTAACAAAAATTAACCAAGAACTACAAAATTGTCAAATGATAGAATGGAGTCACAAAAAAATAAAACGGGAGCTCACAGAGCAATATAGCTTTACAAAATAAACTCTGAGAAATAAAAATCATGCTGATCAAATGACACTACCATCTCTATGTTGAAGATGGCATCTGTACTTATATATAAATATACAAAATGAGCACACCAACATCTCTACCTGAATCTACAAAAGGAATTAATATCAAAAGGACAGCAGAACAATAAACCATCATCAAAGCAAATTAGAGGTAAATGTTTGGTCCATTGCAGTCATAGAAAAGAGAGGCAAAAAAATACCACATAGAGGCATAGATAGCTTATTATTCAGGGAAAAAAACATTGATGAAAGCATTAATGAAACTTTGATGATCTTAAAACTAAACAAAATGAAACACTTTGGAAGACTTTCAGAGGGCTCTAAAATTCCTTTTCAAAAACTGTCTATGGTTCTGTTAGACATTTATTATTTTATTACTATTATGTTTTAGGTCCTAGGAAAAATTTGATCTGGTTATAAGCAGATAGACTATCTTTAGATAGCAGCCCAGGAGAATGGGAGAGAGGGAATAGAAGACATAATCATAAATAAGCCATTTAATAGTAACTACAATTGGTTAAATCAAAGACCTCATTTGCAATGCTCACATACATGCATGCGTGCACAGGTCCTATGGGCACAAATACCCGGTAGTCTGGTGAGCCCACTATAACTGTACCACAGTTATGACAGTTAACTGGTATACTGGTGTGTATTTGGGAGGCTTCAGTGAGGGCCAAATTGTCTAAGGCACAGAGCCTTGGGGAAGGATGGATGTGTGTGTATGTATAATGGATGTGAAGGTGAATGAGATACAAAGCAAGACAAGGCTAGGGAAGCCCAAGGCAGCACCCCAGTGTGACTATAACATTCATATTACTATATTTCATTTTATTGTGTCAGTTATTTTTCTGAATTGTTGATGGAAAAATAGTCAGATTTCAAACAGTTTAAAAGAACTTTACTTTTTAAAGGGATCACCACTGATGATCTGATTACTCTCAGTCTTTATAGAAAAAAACTTTCTTGAGGGTAGGTTATTTTTTTTGATCACCCACATATGCCTTGAATAGAAAAACAATACTAAAATACTAAATATTAACTATTAAATGTTAAATAGAGAGTTGAGATTAATCAATACCTAACTCTTGATAAATTCCAAGTTTTTTCTACTTTTTATTGAAATATTTTAAAAATTATTTACATTTACTTATAATGCACATGCACATTGAGCAAACATCACTTTGACTCGTGAATAACAACATAGGAGCATATGCACTACCAAAATATATCCCTCCAACATTTAAATCCCTTTTAATGAATTCTTCTCACCACTTGAATTTCGTAGTTCTACCCAGGCTTCAGAACTTTGCTGCCTTTTCTTCTTGCTTTTCCCTTAGAGTTGAAGGTTTGACATCTCTGGGACACACTGCTTTCTACTCAGAGATGTCGGCTAACAAAGCCATTGTCAGGAACTCCTTAGTGACAGGCTTTCTATTAATTTAACTTGAAACTTTACTAGGTCAGTACATCCAGACTACAACTCTTTTCACTCCATTCATCACAGACAAAGAAAAAAGGGAAGTCATTGAAGACAAAAGGTAGAAAGTCCAAAGATAAGTAAAAATAAAATTTAAATGCAAAACTCACTTCCCCCACTTGCTTTAACCTAGACTGACTGCCACTCTTCATGTTAAGAGCAGTACAGTATTAGTGATTTCCCTTTCTGAATACAGAATTAGAACAGTTGTATCATCTACCCTGGTTTCTTTTCCTCTCCCATGTGCTAGGTTCATTCTTTAATTTGCTCCACAAGCATCTTTTAGCACTACTCCCAACAGAGTGATAGGTCATGGGAGAGAAGAAATTTGTACTCCAGTTGGTGAAGCACTATATAGATACTAAATGATTGAACATTTCAAGGCAATGTAAGTTGCTAGGAAATTTCAAGAAATATCATTGTGATTCACCTAAAAGAGTATCAAGAAGAAGTCATTTAAAAAAAGAAAAACTCTTGCATTTCATTTAGTTTGGATTATTTAGACTGAATTCTTTGTCACTAAAGTGATTGAATCACTTGTCCTAGGACCTGGATTTGGAGTTTGGATATTAGATGATTAGTTTTCAGAAATTTTCATAAAGTTATAACTTCATGTGGATCCTCAGACCACTATTCTGTGGATCCTCAGATTACTATTTTTTGAAGAGTCTAAAAACACAAAAAGATATCAAGGGCATGAGTTGTTGGAACATTAAGTCATACAAAATTTGCTATTTGTGATTAGATGATTTTTACAAGACTAAAGACAACTTTCCCTTCCCCCACCATATTCATCAAAAGCAATTTTTTTTCCGATTGTGATTGACTTCAAGTGTTTTTTTTTCCTTTTCCTAGTCTCTCATAATTAACCTATTAGAAAGTAAATAAAAGAAAAAGCATGGTATACAGCTAATTGAATATAGGAATTATAAAATTTTTACCTGGAAACTTCTCACTATTTCAAAATAAGTGCTGTTTTTGTAATACAATTTTGTCACAGAGAGAACTAGTTTTCAAGGGAGAAATAAATGCTTAAAGCCCAATATACTATATATTACATAAATATTTTAGGGGGTAAGTTAAATATTACAAAATTTATGAAAGTGTGTTTAATGAGTTTCATATTTAGGTTGATTCATAACCTAAGTATGTATAAATTTTTAAAATAATTTGAATAATGACCTAGATGTTTACTTTCTGTGCTGATTTTCTAATGCTATTTACTCCTTGACATCTAAATTTTACTTTACAAGTTACAAAGCACCTTCATATATTTTGGCTTATTTTATTCTCCCAGCAAGAGTGTGAGATGTCATCAACTGCACTTCACAGGTAAAGATACTGAGGTTAGAGATACTCAAAGATTTGCTAACTGTCGTATCTTTAGTAAGCCTGGGAATTGAACCCAAGTCACAAGCTTTAAGCTTAGGCAATTTTTCAAAGCTGTTTCTCTATCATTTAAATGCTAACAGGGAAAGGGATCATTAAGCAATAATGTCCTTGAAAAATTGAAAGCTGAAATCATGAAATTTCTTTTTAATTCTGTGGAAAATTTTACATAGAGAATGTTAGTGCTCAATTTGGATAATCCTGGTCAGGAATCTTGCAAAATTTTTATGACATCAAATCATGAAATATTTTTCCAAAGCAGCTTCCAGAAAATTCCCAATGTATTCATACACCTAAAGTATTTATCAAAAGAATAAATGGTTCAAGTAAACACCATAAACATCCTTAATGCTATTATTTGTATAGACCTATTTGGTTTCAACATAAAACATGTGTCAATTTATATACATCCAAATCCTTTCCTGTCACTTGGAGAAGAAGCTAATATTGCAAGAAATGAAAAAGAGGATGAAAAAGACCGTTAGCCCACCTACTGGCTCGACCAAAGGCTATGAATCCATCCCAGGTTTATTTCAAATGAGTTGTGTCAAAGGTTACCCACAGGCCATTTTATAGTGATTTATAGCTGATGTCTGCAAATCTCCTTTATTTTAATGATAACCTCAATAGAGTCATTAAGGCATTCTTTGTCTTCATGGCAGTGACCAGGAGGGAACTGATGTCTTTAAAGAATTCCAAGGGGCGATGACTATTTATACAGAATGTCAGTTAAGGCCAGTTTTTATGTTGTGCCCTGGAGACAAACTATTTTTTCTCAACATATTAAAGATGCTTACTTTGATTATATATTCTGCCTATCAGTGTTTTAATATTAAATTCAAGGTATAGGTCAAAGAAAATTCAAATAAAGATGAAAAGGCTTAGAATTGAGCATCAGGTAAGAGTTTGATTTTAATTATAATGATCTTGAATTTGTATTAAAGCTCTCACAGCATAATGATTCTTAAGTGACTGTATTGAGTTAAGCATGTCATGAAGCATGAGGAATTGCAAGATTGATTTATCAGATATTCATTTAAGAAACAGTCAATTAAAATAATTAATGTGTAGTGAAACTCAGCTGTAATGCTTCATGTTTAATTTTTCCCAGTCCATAACATTAAAAAAATAAAATGTTTCACAGTCTGGATTACATAAAAGATTTTTATACAGCAGCTGTAATGACATCATTACAGAAGAGTTCTGATCATACCTTTTAGGCTGAACTAAGGAGAATGAGTGTATTTGCCTCAGATTTGATTTTATCTTTAATGTTGCTTTGGCCCATTAGGTTACCAAATAAAACGAATCTGTATTCTTGATTTTTATAGCATGGGGTGGAACATACACACACAGACACACACACACACACACACATATGTATAAATATATAGTCATGCACCACATAACAACATTAATATTTTGCTCAATGGTGGACCGCATATATGACAGTGGTCCTATAAGATTATAATATGTTTTTAGAATATCTTTTCTATTTTAGATGTTTAGATACACAAATATTTACCATTGTGTTACAACTGCCTACAGTATTCAGTACCTTAACATGCTGTATAGGTTTGTAGCCTAGGAGTAATAGGCTATACCATATAGCCCAGGTGTGTAGCACACTATACAATCTAGGTTTGTGTAAGTACATTTTATGTTTTCACAATGATGAAAATTGCCTAAGGAAGCATTTATCAAAATGTATCTCCATTGTTAAGTGATGCATAACTGTACATGTGTGTAATATATACATATATATGTAAAATACAAACAAATATGTCTGTATGGGTGGGATGTTTTTCTGCCATATTTGACCTAGATTATGTGGCATAAAAGAGAAGCAGAGAAAGATAATCTTACAAATGAGAGGAAAAAAAACTACATTTTCCTTTCTAAAACTTTATTTGCGCTATCAATTAAATAATATGACAAAACAAGCCAATATTCATATAAGACTGTGCCTTTCATTTCCGCATCCACTTGATTCTTCAGCATATGTAATGGAGGTCACTCAAAGATGGATTCATAGTAAACGAATTCATGAAACTAATGTACAAGACAGATGATCAATCAATTCATTCATACCTGACCAAAATATCACCAAGTTTTTTAGGGTACACTTTTCCTAATTTCAAGATACCTCAAAAAGTCAATTTCACAATCAGAATCAGGGCAAAAAGAAGTGGATAAATGGTAATTACTTCATTCAGACCACAGTAAGGGCTGCTAAATAATGCATGCTTCACTACAGACAATATCTCTCTGAGACAGGGAACTGGCAGGCCCTACTCAATAAGGAGTCATAAGATCTGAACCAAGGTGGAGAAACCAGCCAAAACCAGCTAGAACCAAGATGGCGCCAAGAAAACAACCTTAGGGTTACCTTCACTGCTCACTATACCCTACTCATAATGTATTAGAATACTAAAAGAAACTCCCACCAGAGCCATGATAGTTTACAAATGCCATGACAATTCCCAGAAGTTACCTTACATGGTTTTAAAAAGGGGAAGAACCCTTGGTTCCAGGAACTCTCCACCTCATTCCCACAAATTTTATGAATAATCCTCCCCCTGCTTAACATAGTAAAACCCCAGAAACTCACAAAGTGTTAGTCTCCGTTGCTCTGCAAGATAGACACTGCCCTGTCTATGGGGTAGCCTCCTTTTCTTTTCTTACTTCAATAAACTTGCTTTTGTCTTACTCTGTTGGCTTGCTTTGAATTCTTTCCTGCATGAAGCCAAAAGCCCACGTGGCCTTCAGGCTGGACCCTAGTTTGGGGGTCCACTTTCCTGTATCATCCCCAGTGACCAAAAGGCTCATATTTCCTAAATCCAGTATATTTCATCTAGACTGACAGGATAAACAATGACAAATCTTACTTTTAAAAGTTTCATAATCTTTCTGTGGACACAGTCTTTCTACATAGTATGATAACATTGTTTCCATTTTCTTAAGTGCTGTCGTATTCTACTCATGGTACACTGAGGTTACCCTCTATCCAAGCCAAAGACCTTTGATTATTTATCTATTCTTCTGAAAGAAGTACAGCAATGATTACATGCCAGACATTGTGCAGGGTGCTAAGGATGATTAAGGTATAATTGCTACCCTCAAGGGACTTAGAATCACACGAGTGAGGATACGACAAGTGCAACACAGTGTTATAAGGATGCTTTAACACTATTCAAAGAGTATGTATCTATGCAATGGGGTGAGATATGAAAGAATAACCAATTCCATATAGAAGTGATGTTTTAGATGGATCTTCTTAGGTAGGTACTAGATAAGAGAGAAGAATGAAATGAATAGGGAAAAAGCAATCCAGAGAGATACAGTGGCAAAAACACAGGCAAAAGATAAGTGAAATAACACGACACATGAGACTGTGATTTTGTTTGGTGTATAAATTTCTGGGTCTGGGATAAAGGCAGAGGTAATTAATGAGGTTAGTGAGGTAGGCCAGGCTAGATCACAGAATGCTATTTATGGTAAGGAGGTTAGACTTCACCTTTTATACACTTTTATCTTTACATTTTCATTCTTCTTAAATTCACTTCCAAAGTTATAAAGATGCATTACAGTCAACCTGATTTCTTTCCACAAAATTCACATGAAATCCAGCACTGTACTCTTTCATACCTGTATGTGTCTTTGCACAGGCTGTTCCATTTTCCTTCAAAAACCTTCTAAATGTCCCATGTTCAGGAAGCCTTTTCCTATGTCCCTATTTCTCCACAGGTCATGTTACAAACTGTCTTCCTTACCTCCATATTATTCTTTGAGTAGCACTTAGTCTATGGTATTTTAATTGCTGGTTTACTTTTCTGTCTTCCCCATTACACTGTACAGTGTGTTAATTATTGTTCTTTTTTCTTTTATCACAGTGCCTAGCATTATTTTAGTAGCTCAAAAGGTTTACTGAAGAAACCTCAATAAATTTTTTTGACATCTTCTGAAAGTATCTCTAGAAATTTCATCTATGAATAGCAGTCATTGCGTGATTTTTAAAAAATTATATAAACAACACATTGCTTTGTTTCAAGCAAAATGTACAATCTTAGAACAGATCAACAGTATGTCTCATTTCAAAGAAGGCACTCTCATCCCTCCTTACCCAGGAGAAGATAGCTTATTTAGGATAAGTTATATTTTATTAACTATGTGTTCTAAGTGGATCTTGTTTTATAAATCAGGACTCCAGTACATTTTAAAAGAATATTTTAAAATACATATTTTAATGTTTCTTTTTGTCATATTAAATTCTCAATATCATATTTTACATGTCCAAATTCTAGAAAATAATATGGTTACATGAAAGGCCCAAAAGTTCACTTTACAATAGCTAGAAAACATATTACTAAGTTAAAAAAAAATCCTTATACAGACACATTCTCTTAGATCATGTTGTACAAATAAATGTACCTTTGCAAAGATGGATATAGTGAAAACTATGTCATAAACAGTAATAACTAAGGGCTCAATTCATATTATTAATATTGAGTTGTTAAAACACATTTAATCTAGTATAAATTTATTAAGAGCATATTAAGGGCCAGCCATTTAAAATTCAATGGATAAAGGACATGTTTTTAATGGGATCCATATTATGGAACTGACCTCTCTTTCACTTATTTTGTTATAAGTCCATAAATTACAGTACCAGATAGAACAGTTCAGACTTCTAGCTCAGTATAACTCAATGAATGCTAGTAGAAAAAGACAAGTAAAAACAAAACAGATAAAAATTACCTAAAGATTCCCTTAAAATTGGATCAGAACTGTCATTTTTTAGATAATGGACAGCACTATTTGAATGAAAACTGACACTGAAGATTCCATCATTTGACCCAAAATTTTTCTCTTGCCCTGTATTCATGTAGGGTTGACCTGAATATTGAGCTCCCACTGACTTAAAATGAAACTTTGATCCTCAAAAGAGTTGCATAGAGAAGTATAGAAAACACAAATCTGTACCTATTTAAGGACATTCCTGTTGCTGTCATAATGCTTTTTAAAACGCACTTCACAACAGTATTTTTTTTCTTATGTTATTTTAAGTCCTACTGGAAATACCGTAAGAGAAGAATTTTTGCAGTAGTTTGTCCTTTCTATTTCTGCTCTCATTTTGTTTTTCTCCTATTTATGAAATATCTACACTGCCAAAAGTCATCAAAATCGCACAACAAATCATAACAGCTCAAATTATATAATAAACTGGAAAAAATAAGATTCCTTGGTTCTTGAAAGCTTAATTTAAATGAAAGTCTCCTACAGAATCCCAATACTGATAATTGGGACAAGTAAACCAACAATTAAAATACTATAGGGTAAGTGCTACTCAAAGAATAATATGGAGGTAAGAAGGTAAGTTTGTAAAATAACCTATGAAGGAATAAGGGGATAAGGAAAAGGTTTCATGAAGATGTGACATTTAGAAGGTTTTTGAAGGAAAATGGAACAGTCTGTGCAAAGTCTCATAGATATGAAAGAGTGCTGGATGTTGTACAAATAAAGGTACCTGTGCAGTTATTCTGTATTTCAAATTGGTATTCTGTGTTTCGCATATTCTTAAACTTTATGATTCATGAGATAAGGAATATGTGCCTACAAATTCCTCTGAACAGATTAAGTAGACCCTAAACAATAATTCATAGTTAATGTGAATTACACCATTCATTTGCTTCTGTTGAACACATTCTTTTCCCCTACATTTAATACTAATCAAGTCATACTATTTCTGTCTTTGTTTTAAAAAATCATAATTAAGAATGAGTGTTTTCTTCAGTTGATCATTAGCAGTAATGAGAAACTAAATGAACGATGATGGGGAACCTCATCATCCTATAACTTTTTGGACAGGTTCTAGATTAAAATAGTTTCTATCTCCCCTTAAATTAACTTTGTGCAATTAATGTCATAA
>CM052440.1:67441875-67460565 GCA_028533085.1 Varecia variegata | reverse complement strand
AAAAAAAAAAAAAAAAAAAGAAAGAAAGGAAGTTGTTCTCTCAAAAATATTTAATTTAAGAAATTGCAAGGCTATCCCCATGATGAACATGATGCTATTCATAATTTTAAAACTCTCCTGTTCAGCTGTCTAGATTGTAACATATTTTTCACCGATTTTTTTTTTTTTCCAAAGATAGCTAAAAGTCTGTTGGGCCTGAAAGATCATTTGAAATCATCCTGGGTTATAAAGTTCAGAGTTAAAAAACTTCAATATATCAAAAGCAAAAATCAGATTAATCAGAAATTAGGGTATTTTTTTCTTATGAGACTTGTTAACTTGCTCAAAAGACATTAAGTAAAATAAAGGTTCCAAAACTCTGATGACACTAGTATACAGCAATTATAGTTTTTTAAAGGGACTATTTTTTATTTGATACTCATGTGATAGCGGTTAGCACCAAAATATCACTCAAAAAACTCAACCTTGTAATTTGTTTCATGGAAATGGTGACAGGTACTATCAATTGCATGTATTTTCTTATACTAGTAGTGCAGAGCCCCTGATAAAGTACGTTAATCTGAAAACAAAACAAAAAAAACAACAACCCACCCGCCCCCCAAACCATGAAATATTCTGGGTTAAATTCACACTCCTGGCCCTTATTTGCTGCCCTTCTTAAGCTGTCTCTTGATTGTCTCTTTCTGTCTGTGTCTATCTCCAAATCTTTCACTACATAAACTATGCTACATAACCACAGATGTCTGTCTACTCTCTACGCTGTTCGCCATTATTCTCAGGTCCTATAATTCTGACTGACACATCATAGGCAATTAATAGATATTTGTTGAATTAAATTGTCTTGTCTCTCCAACAGCAATGTCCAGGACATGTCATTAGGGTTTAAATTCCAGAGTGTTTCTAAGCAAGTATTGCAGACATACTTAAAATATTAATTAGTGGGCCCAGGAGATGAAAGAAAAAAATTTTCCTTTGCTGCAAAGACATAATACCATAAGAAAGAAAGACAATGAGTACATAATTACAACAGTTTGATAAGTGATGTGACAGATGGAAAACATATAATTTCTCTTTAAAAGTGAATGTGTTTAGAATATAATTCAAAATCCTTAACATGAAAAGTCCTATATGGTCTGGTCTTCCTCATTTCCCAACCTCATTCCTTACCACTCCCTCAAGCTCACTGCATTTCCGCTACCCTCGCCTTTTCTCTAAACCTTGAATGCACCAGCCTCATCTGCACGCTGGGTCGTCGGGAATGCTGTTCCTCCTGTTTGGAATATCCTTTCCTCAGACCGTTATAGGTTTCTTCTTTTTCATGATTCTGATCTCAGAGAGGGCTTCCCGTAAAGCCCTATCTCAAGAAGATCCCTCCCAGCACTCTATTTTTCAACAGGTTTTATTTTCCTCATAGCACTTATCATATGTGAGATTATCTATTTGTTTAATTGCTTGTAGTTTGCCTCTTCCCATTAAACTGCAAAATCTTAAGAAAACAAACTGTTTTGTTTACAGCTGTAGTTCTACTGCCTTGAACTAAACTTGGTACATGATAGAAATAAATTAGTATTTATTGAATCAATGAATGGTAGATATAAGCATAGGGTGCTACAGAACACTGAAAAGGGACAGTCCTTTTCAGAACAAGAAAAGAAACAGCTAAGAGATACAAACAAACTTTATATGATATTGTTTGAACTCCTGATTAAGCTGCAACTGAAGCCAGAATAACTTTTTTTTTTAAAATATGACTGAATATACTTCCTTTTTTATTACTTGCAACTGCAAGCGTATTAACAAATATAATTGTCATTCAGTGGAACCACAAGAAGAAAATCCTGAAAAGCTGATTTTAGTTTTATTTAAATAAAAGCATTGAGATATTAAGAATTACTCTGAATAAAATACTACTCTCAAAGTGGTGGGCTCCCTGACACTGTGGGAGTCCAGGCAGAAGCAAAGTGATATCATGGCAGGGCTATTGTGTATTAGACTAGATATCTTCTGGGCTGCCTTCTGACTTAAGCTCCATAATTCTATAAATAAATGTCTTGTAGATTTTGTTAAATAAATGACACTTTTGATTACTTTGGGTTTTAAACATGTGTGTCTTCAATTTATAATGCTACAAATCTCCATCTTTTGACTCTTATATCTCCCTCTTTTTAGTTACTATATTTTCTTTCACCTCTCCATTTTGTAATATTGAAAAATGTTGAGAATTTTTTGTTCTTTCTAAAGAAAAATCTAGATAAAATCTAATGAATGAATATATACAAATATATATATATATATATACACACACACATACACACACACATACACACCCCTATTTTTCATCAACCTAAATAAGACATTAGTATTTGTTGTCATTTTATAAACAAATGTTTACTTTGGGGCATCTCTGGGAGAGATTATTAAAATTCTTTCTATTTTAGGAATAAGAACAAATGTGCAAGCAGCATATATTTGATTAAGAAAGAGAATCAACTCTGAGGTTTAGAATACTTCCACTCTTGGTTTCATTTTCAAGTCTCAATTCAAACAGCTACAGCACACGGGAGGTGGAGGGTGAGCTCTAATGAGATGTGGACATGCAGGGAATGTGCATTCCCCACCTACCAGCCCAGGCTGTGGCCACTGAGGGCAGCCCCACCCCCTCCGGTGGCAAGGCTTCAGCGTGGCCATTACTGCCTCTCACCCAAGCACTCTGCCTGGAGCCTGAGGATCACGCTGCCCCACTCACCACAGCTGGTGCCTACTCTCACCACTGAGAGGCCTGAGCACAAGCCTGTCCAGCCCGTCTTCACCATCCCTTACCCCTGAGACAGAGTGCATACCCCAAGGTCCTGGGGATTGCCCAACCCAACCCACCACATGAGTGTCTGAGCACTCCTCTTGCTGGCCTGAGGTTGGGCCTTAACTCCAGGCTGCTACCATCTTGGTTGGCACCTACCTGTAAGTGCTACCTGTGGGCCTGGAGACTGATCTGCCTCACTCATTGAAGCCACAGCCAACATCAGTGTACAACACTTGGAACCCAGAGAATCATTACACCTTTGTGACTAACATGCCCGTGCCACAGTGGCTGCCCAGGAACCCGAGAATCTGCCCACCTGCTTGGTCCACTGCTACCACTACCAACATCCAAGAAATCCACCTCCAGGCTCAAGAATCAACCTACCAGTAACCACCAACAGAGATGCCAGTGGACACTTCCCTGGGGCACAGAGATAGAAAATCTTAGCCCACTGCTGCCACCACTTGGGTCTGAAGCCTGGTTTACCTGGCATCTCAGTCCCCAGGACAGCTATACCACAAATAACTTCACCCTAAACCATGAAGAAATCACAGATACCACTGTTTACAGCCAAAGAATCATCCAGAGACTACACTACTGCATACAGCCAGAATCAAAGCCAAAGTACCCTATACAACCAACAACACCACAGATACATCTTCAGGAAAAAGTCCTCCCCTACGCAAGTAAATTCCAAAATGCAAAAAAATGACATCTCCAAAGGAACAAAATAATTCTCCAGCAATAGATCTTAAAAAGAAAGTTTTGACATCCCAGATAAGGAATTCAAAATATTGATTTTAAAGAAGCTCACTGAGATACAAGAGAATTTTGAAATCAATACCAAAAAAAATCAGAGAAACGATTCCAAATATAAATGAGAAATTTACCAAAGAGATAGATATTTTAAAAAAAGAACCAAATAGAAATTCTGGAACAGAAGAATTCAGTGAAGGAAATACAAAATATATTTGAAAGCTTCAACAATAGACTGGATCAGGAGGAAGAAAGAATATCAGAACTTGAAGACAGGTCTTCTGAAATTGTCAGTGAGACAAAAATAAAGAAAAAGAATGAGCAAAGCCTTTATGACATTTAGAAAAACATAAAGCAACCAAATTTCTGAATTATCAGTATCCCCAAGGGCAAAGAAACAAAGGATTAGAAAATCTATTTAATGAAATATATTACACCAAGGATCAAGGATGGTTCAACATATGCAAAATAAATGGGATACATCACATCAATAGAAAAAGGACAAAAACCATATGCTCGTCTCAATAGATGCAGAAAAAACATTTGATAAAATTCAACACCCCTCCATGATAAAAACTCTCAATAAACTAGGCATCAAAAGAATATACCTCAAAATAATAAAGGCCATGCACACCAAACAAAGCCACAGCTAACATCACATTGAATGGGGAAAAGTTGAAAACCTTTCCTCTAAGAATTAGAACATGACAAGGATGCCCACTTTCATCACTCCTGTTTGACATTATACTGGAGGTCCTCACCAGAGCAGTCTGGCAAGAAAAATAAATAAAAGGCGTCCAAACTAGAAAAGAAGAAATCGACTTGTCCATCTTTGCTGATGATATGGTTTTATACCTAGAAAAACCTAAAGATTTCACAAAAAACCTTAGATTTGATAAATGAATTCAGCAAAATATCAGGATACAAAATCAATGTACAGAAATCAGTAATAATTCTATAGACCAATAATGATCTAACCAAGAACCAAACCAAGAAGGCATTTCCATTTACGATAGCTACGAAAATAAATAAATAACTAGAAATAAATTTAACCAAGGAGGTGAAAGATTTCTAAAAGCTAAACCGTTAAATATTGATGAAATAAATTGAAGATGACACAAATGGAAAAACATCCCATGCTCATGGATTACAAGAATTAATATCATTAAAATGACCATATTGCCAAAGCAATTACAGATTCAATGCAATCACTATGAAAATAACAACATTATTCTTCACAGAATTAGAGAAGACAATCCTAAAATTCGTATGGAACCAGAAAAGAGGCTGAATAACCAAAGCAATCCTGAGCAAAAAGAACAAAGCTGGAGGCATCACATTACCTGACTTCAAAATACATTACAAAGCTATAGTAACCAAAAAAAGCATGGTATTTGGTATGAAAATAGACACATACATGAATGGAACAGAATAGAGAATCCAGAAGTAAAGTCACATATTAACAGTTATATGATATCTGACAAAGCAGATAAGAACTTACATTGCAGAAAGGACATCCTCTTCAATAAATGGTGCTGGGAAAATTGGATAGCCACATGCAGAAGAATGAAACTGGACCCCCCTGCCTCTCACCATATGCAAAAACCAACTCAAGATGGATTAAAGATTTAAAATTAAAACCCAAAACTATACAAATATTAGAAGAAAATCTAGGGAAACCTTTGCTGGACTACAAAGAATTTATGACTAAGATCTCAAAAGCACAAGTAACAAAAACAAAAATAGACAAATGGGATGTAATCAAACTAAAGAGCTTCTGCATAGCAAAAGAAATAATCAATAGAGTGAAGAGACAACCTGTTGAATGGGAGAAAGTAGCTGCAAACTATTCATCCTACAGGGAACTAATATCCAGAATATACAAGAAACTCAACTTAATAGGAAGAAAACCCCAGATAATCCCATCAAAAAGTAGACAAAGGACATGAACAGACATTTCTCAAAACAAAATATGTAAATGGTCAACATGTGTATGAAAAAATGCTCAGCATCACTAGTCATCAGAGAAATGCAAGTTAAAACTGCAATGGGATATCATCGTACCCTAATCAGAATGGCTGCTATTAAAAAGACAAAAAACTAACAGATGCTGGCAACAATGGAGAGAAAAGGGAACTCTTATACACTGTAGGTAGGAATGTAAACTACAATGGTCACTATGGAAAATGGTATGGCGATTTCTCAAAAACCTAAAAATAGAAATACTATTCAATCCCACAAGCCTGCTAGTGGGTACCTACCCAAAGAAAAAGAAATCAACATATCAAAGGGGTATATACACACTGTATGTTTATTGTAGCACTATGCACAATAGACAAGATACGAAATCAACCTGTGTCCATCAACAAATGAATGGATAAAGAAAATGTAGTATATATACAATGAAACACTATTTTGCTATAAATAAAAATGAAATGTCATTTGCAGTAACATAGATGGAACTGGAAATCATCATCTTAAGTGAAATAAGCCAGGCACAAACAAACAAATATTGCTTGTTCTCACTTAGATGTGAAAGCTAAAAAATCTGAACACATAGAGGTAGAGAGCGTAAAAATGCATAACAGAGACTGTGAAAGGTGAGTGGGGAGATGGGGGAGAATGAAGAGAAGTGGGTTGAAGGGTACAAACATAGAAAGATAGAAGGAATAAATTCGACGTTTGATAGCACAGTAGGATGACTATATACTTAACAAAAATGTATTGTACTCAGGTGACGGATACCCTGAATACCCTGACTTGATTACCATACATTATATACATGTAACAATATTTCTCATAAACCCCATACATTTGCACAAATATAAAAGATTTAAAAAAAAACAAAACCAAAAACCAACAACAACAACAAAAACAGTTCCAGTACAGGTGAGGGCCAAAGTGATAAAAAGGAGTCAATTATCAACAGCTCCAATGAGGCACTGATCAATAATTTAGCATAGAAAGTAGATTCCAACTGTTTTGAAGTAAGTTCTAGGAAGCCAAAATTAGAAATGATTCCCAAAAAGGAAGGATAACTACAGAAATGTACTTCTGCTGTCTCAGTCTCTGACATAATAATGACTTAGCATTTTTAGTTATCATGTGCACTGAGGTTACAGTACCAGATACTCCTGTTTAGGGACATCCTTTTATACTGTTCTTTTTACTCTTCCCTAAATGATTTAGATTTTAACTGCCTGGTTTTTACATTAAAGTGCTCTTTAGACAATGGATCTACTTTGGCTTGAACCTATTTTAGAAGACAACTTTCACTTAAAAAATAGAATTCTGTGTATCTTCCTGTGTCTGTACATGTTCAACATCCTCTTCTTTCCCAGTGATTTGCATCATTAAGAAGCCTTGACATGGCTCATCATGCTCTGTGTGTGAGACAGGTTCCTGTCAAAACAAAATCAGTATACTGGGAAACACAGCCCAGACCAATAGAATTCAAAGGACATTACCAAATCCCTCTGTACATTTTGCTTTTCCTTTTAATTGCTGAGATTATAACTAGTCTATCTCTTTGCTTTATAATTTTTACTGTTTTTATGATACAAATGTGACCAACCCCCCACTTCCTGAGTCATAAGAACGTATCACCTAATGATCTATTTGGACATTTAATGCCACGGAGCTCAGAAAGCCTCTGTTTAAGTCCCTAGCTGTTTGAGATTCCCATCAACTGAATACAGATGAAAAGGAAAGGAGGAGGCTCATCACAGGGGTTCTGTTGATAACACTTCATTTAACATATTTCCGTTTAGCAACATGGGACCACAAAAAGAAAACTATTTTATTTAAAATGACAGGGCGACTATGTTATATCCACTGTAAATGTGTCCCACCCAGGAAGTGATGATAATGATAATGGGCCACATTTACAGTTTAACTCTATGGGGTGATTCTTCTTAAATGAATTCACCTCTTGAGTATGACACATCCATTTCACATCTCCAAGGCTAACAAAATAGTTATTTCACAGATATTGAAATACAAGGGAGAAAAGGGTGTTCAACAGCATTTCAACAAAGCACAAAGCAGCCATGGAATTAGGGATATTGTAGCATTTAACTGATATGCCAGACAGTTTTAAAGCTTAAGAATAGAAAATGGCCAATTTGAATGTGGTTATAATTAGCTGAGGCTAACATCCCTTTCTGTTCTGAAGTTGTAGGAGAAATGGAAACTACAAAAGTACCAGGCCCAATGGTTTCAGGATGGGCCAGTGATTTTATTGGATGATGACATATAGGGATGAATGGCCACTCCCCTTTTATTAATGCCATTTCAGCACTGTGGATTATTAGAGATACTACATTTAGAGACGAGTTCTAGGCCTGTGTAGTGAGTAATGATTATTTGAGATCTTGACCTAAAAAGCTCTAAGAATAAGTCAAAGAGTAGTATTCTAGGGACTTTAACATATTGGAAATTACACCTCTAGAAACTACTGTGCCTCAAAATTTTTCATGGTCAGGTGAAATGTGAAAAATATTAAACCAGGTTATAGTTACTTTGAGCAGTGCTTTTTGAACTTTTCACTATAGAAATATTCTGGTGGAGGCCTGAGCATTTCCTAGTCCATTTCAAACTCATGAACTCTCTTTGATGTCTTGTGCTTTATCTTTAAATGATGTTTTCTCATAATATTAAAACTGTTTTTATAGTTTTTGTTGGTAGTGGTTAGACTTGCTTGTGGTTATACAATATGCACTTTTGTATTCTGCCTTTCTGCCATTTGGCATTATAAAACACTGTCTCAAATTATCAAAAATGCCTTCATTTCTCAAATCTCCTGTTACTAATCCTCAAGATGAATCCTGATTATCCCCTGATTTCTCATACTCCCAGCATATTGCTAAGTAATCTTCTGTGTATGTGTAGCAGTATTTGTGACTCATAGTATTAAACTACAAAATTCTACCCTGCAGACCAGTGTGTATTGATATAATGTTTACTTGATAGCACAAAACTATGTGATTGGTACCATTACAGCAAAAAATAGGCACCCTAATAGGAGTCATTGGCACTGCTGATATTACTAACACAAGCACATGGCTACCAAGTCAGAAAAGATCTTCATTACTGTGCCTTTGAAAGAGAATCAGATAACAATAAAGTTCCAGTTCTTGCTTCTGAATTTGAAGCAATATTTATAAGGATATTGCAGCCGAAAGAATGTGATTGTGTCTGGTCAGCTGGTTAGGGCCATTTCTGGCTTCTCGGAGAAACATTTTTTTTTCCTTGTCATAACTCCCAGGTGCTGCTGCTGAGCAAATGGGAACATCACTGCCAGAAGTATTCAAAAAGAACAAAAAATTAATTCGGACAATCTGTGTGCTCTTGCCATTGATACAGACATGGCTGTGACGAGGGGTATGACTAGGGTCATAGCAAGGTTAAAAGAAAAGCAACCAGGAATTTTCTCTTGTCATCGGCTTTTCAAACTAACTATTCTTGGTTACTACAAGCAATATATAAGTCTCCATCAAATACCAAGAGACATTTACAAGTTGCCTTTGCAATTTTCCCAAGAGGTGGCTACTTTTACAACAGCAGAACACTTAAAATGTGAAGTTCAGATGTTTAGCACACCTACGACATAGGAGGACTCCTTGATAACATAGAATTGTGAACCTATTCATAAATAACAATTGTGTGAGTTGTGTGTGAAACTGAGTCCAAATACTCTTTCTCTCAAGGTAATTGTTTTAAGCCTGACATTGATTGATTCTACTATATTTTAAAGAAATCATGTATTTTAGAACACAAATGTATCAAAAGACCAATTACTGACACAAAGCAAAGGCTATCTAGGTTCTTAAAAGGCTGCAACAAAATATGCAGAAAATCATTTAAAGAAAGCAATATGTGGTGCAAAAATGAAAGCCACTGAATACACTGTATATTGGTCCATCCTGTGGCAGAAGGCTAAAGTATAAACAAATAAATTAAGACATTTGTTAAGGCATATAAGCAGATTCAAAGTAATACTGTATATGAGATTCAAACACCAATATTGCTCGATAATACCTTAATTAAATAATCTGAGAAGGTAGAATTATTTTCAAAATTTCCATTAAATGGGATCTCTTGTGCACAAAGGTTCAAGATTTCATACTTTTATTCAGAGTTATTTACCAACCTTTATCCATAAACTCAGCTATGAGGACATACATAAGCTATGAGAATATTCTCTGAGGAGCTAAATATATTTGCTTTTGTTGGTCAATGAAAAAAATATTTCTAGAGTAGGATCCAGAGGAGGAAAAATTAAATAATTGCTAAAGAGACAAACGTACATGTATTTAGAGACATTTTATTGTAACAGCTGAGAAAAACTTAAAAACCTACTGATGGTCTTAATTCTCTATCATCTAGTCTTTGGCAAAATAGACCCTAGGGGCAAGGGAAATACACATACACACACACATACACATTTATATTCATATTTGGTTTGTGACTAATAAAACCAAGGGATTTAAAAAAGAAGAAAAATTAACCAATGACAATATGTCAGGCACTACTGCAAACAGTTCACAAACAGTAAGTTCAAAGACCTATAACTCAATAAGAAACACTATCCATGTTCTTGAATGCAGATTTTGAATAGACCAGATTTCTTTTCGTGTTTTCACATTTACAGAATACAATTCCTGCTTGCAGTTTTTAGAGGTTCACTGTGAGTCCTCTAAAGGTTTCTTTATCGTTTAATATTATAAATAATTATGTTCCCAGGCAGTAGTTCAAAGCTCAGTACAGCACTCGTACAACACCACAGGCAGGTCAGGTGACCTTTCTCCAATTCTCCTCTCTCTGGTGCTGAGGACAGACAAAGTGATATGTCTGTCATACGCCATTACCATTAGAACAGAATCTTGTTCTTTTATTACAACTGAACTCCGCCAGATTTCTCAGCAGGAATGCTAAGTGAAATCAATGTCTTGGATTTCCAGGCTGAGCTTGGAGGTCACAGCCACTCTATCATTTCTCAGCATTATCCTTTCTCTCGCGCGCACACACTCCCCAAGCCTCCAACTGGCACACAGCAGATTGAAAACAGCATGCATCAGAGGACTCATGCTGTACAATTTTACAGTCTTTTGGAGCCCCCTCCCTTTGATTCCCCCCTTTCATTTTTTGCAAATTACAAATAAGTTTTGTTTGTGTCCTTCTCTAGAGTTGTGAGGCAGAGGCAAAGGCAAAGGCACACCCAGGAAGAAAGGCAAGCAATAAAATTCAGAACATGGTTGGCTTTTGATGGTTGTCAATAAGATCATATTTACATCATCACCTGGATGTGACTTATGATTCCATTGTTCCAAACAGCAAACACACTTTTAACTTAAGCCATCAATTTGTTTTATGCTAGGTAGAAATGTAGATAACACAACAAAGCCCTTTAATAAAATAATTCTATTTTATAGCAAGATAGACATGAAAATTTGCCAATAAAACACATAGAAAATACCCCCAAGACACTAATAATTGATTGCTTAAAAACATAAATATGATAATAAATGATAGCTATTACACATGAATAAAACAGCTTGGTGAAATAAAAATGTTTATTATGCTATGTATAAATGTCAATTCCAGGCTAAAAGAAAGTAAATTCATGCATTGTGATGGGTCCTCTTTATTTACTATTGGTTGTCTTTTTTTTTTTTTTTTTGGCCCTGTTCTTCATTAAAAAGACAACAGTAATACTTATTGGTGTGGCTATTTTTAACCCACTACATTTTACTGCGGAGGTAAAACACAAGCAAATTTAAGAAACCTTTTCTGACAATAAGAGAGGTTGTAGACAGTACACTAGAGGACACCGAGCAAAGAAAGGAAATATTTCTATTACATTGTTGTTGGTACTTAAAAAGAGGCACTTTATTCTTGGTTAAACCTTTTGTGTATTTTACAATAATTGCAGATGTAAAGAAATACAACATCTACCTTTTAAAAAAACTTTATATGATAGAAAATTCATGAAGGCTACTTTTCAAAAAGTAATTGAACTTCAAAGATGAACTTTGAAATATATTTTTAAATTATATATAATAATGTCTATAGAAACACAACTACTTTTTCACTACTATTAAATAAACAAAGATATATAAAGCCCTCGGATGTAGGAGAATCCCAACTTTACTGAAATAATCAGTTCCTTTTGCACTGTCTATAAGATTCTATGAATATATAGAAACATGTAGCCCTTAAAGCAGTTTCCTAATCTTGGCAGAGCAAACCTTCAGTCACTTTAGCATTTACCATGGTTACCTAAGAAAGTATCACTGTAGCAACTTCTGAATCAATATTTAAATGAACAAATGAATGAGTGGACAAACTAATAGACATAAATGGATGAGGTTGATTGACATCAAAAGCTCCATGATTATTTGTAAAAGTGATGTGGTGAGAAGATATTAATGATAAAAAGTTATGCCAGGGGTAAGAAAAAAATCTATAAGTCTTTTAAAAGTGAACTACATAACCTAAAACCATAAATGAAATATCCTAATGTAAAGCACCATTATGAAACAGCATGTGAAATCACATCAATAAATCAAGGAAAAAAACAGAATAATAACTCACCGAAGTATCTGCGTGTGACAATGACTGTGCTGCTATAGCTATTTATTTTACTCAAAGTTAGCTCAAAGTTAGTCATGTACATGTAATACATTAAGTATGCTGGTCCACAGAGAAGCCAAAATATCACTGCTTTAAAATTAAATTTTATTTAGTGAATGTTATTATTACCAAGTTTTAAAAACTTACATGCTGCTGTGATTATAAAGAAAGGCAGACTAGGCCTTAGATATACATTATGCACAGAACATGCAAGGTCCATTAAACAGCTGAAATAGATCTTAAAAGTGGCGTATGTACACTCCCTGATGCCACTGTAGTGTGTGCAGTATTTTTCAATATATATTTGTACATATGATGGTGAATCATGATCCAAGGTCCTTGTCCAGGTTAAATTACATTCCCAAAGTTATCTCTCCCTTAATAACATGGAAAAGGACTAGGAAGTTCCGGAACAATGGAGGCTGGAGTGCACTTTCCCAAATGATTGACTGATGTCTTCTTCCTGATTCACTCTCTGGAGTAATATAGTAACAGTGAAAGAATTCCTGGTAGAGCCACCAGGGTACTGGAGAAGGATTTTTTAAAATTCTAGAATTTTTATCTTTCAGTACTTCCTAATCCTTTTCTCTGTGTATTTCTTTCAATCATTGTGACTACTCTTGACCTGTTAGGCTGTTTCAACACAGCATTAATTAGATGGAGAATAGAAGCAATTTTCTAGGTAAATCAGCCAAAAAAAAAAAAAAAAAAAAAAAAAAGGTTATTTTGGGGCTAAATTAATTGTGTTAGTTTTCTACTCAACATTTTCTAATACAGTTAAAATATTTGCGGTTATTTCCCTGATTAACATCAGGGAATACCACTTTATGGTAACTCTTTTCACTTCTTTCATAGAAGACTTACTATATTTATACAATATCATCTAACTAAGATCTTAACAAATACAAAAAAAGTTCAGATCATTTTTTCTGATTCTCTTTCCTTTTCGGTCAAGAAACATACATTATTTGAATCTCTCCTGATCCTTTTCCATATGTTCTCAGGAAATGTTTCTTTAGCTCCAAAAACAAAACTATTTCTAAATGGTCTTACTTGTAATACCATTATCTTCATTTTTTTACATGATAATTTCATTGGGTGGGTAATATACCTAAATTTACATCTATATTGTACCATATTATAACAGTTATTAAAATTTAAAAAACACTTTACATATTTCCTAATCCTACTCATATTTTAAGGTTTATTTCAGTTGCCCCTTCTTTGGCAAACCCTTGCCTGGATCTCTCGCTGATGGTAATCTCTTCTTTTTAATATAACCTCTGATGTACTTTATCTGTAACTCTGTATAAAATTTATTATTTTGTACCATAGAGTATGGCTAATTGGCTATTTTTATAAATACTACTTTATAAGACCGTAAGGTCCTTGGGTACAGTATTTCCATCTGGTAAATCTTATCACTCACATTTCCTACTATAGCTATCAATACATATTTATTAAATAAATGACTAAATTAATGACTAAATAAATGTATGCTGGCAAATTTACATTCATGCCTATTTGCCCTTTCTAGACTCTTATCTCCTTGTATACCCAGAGATTAGCCTACTTGCTGGCATATAATAGACATTCAATAAATTCCACTGAATGAAAAATAAAAATCTAAGTGGCAAGACAGTAGCTACTTCAAAAGGGTACCTTGCTTTTGGGTGGTGGGCTGTTTGTGCTCTTGTCTGTGTGAATGCTGGTAGGCGATACAGCAGCACCGAGGTTGCCCTGGGGTATGCCTGGGAGCTTCCCTCCTGGAGATACCTGCATTGCAGCTAGCTGGGCAGCATATAACTGCTACAGAAGAAAAAGAGAGAGAGAGAAAAACACTATGAATAATAAACACACTTTTCAGAAAGTTACTGATACTCAGATATGGTATTTTTCCTATGGGTGTTTTTGTTCAGTGCCCTGGAATATTTAAAGGAAGAAGCTGTCACCTCAACTTTCTTGACTTACTTCTCATAGGAGAAATGACAGATACCACATATAAAGGATCTCAGCTTCAGTATGTCCTGGGACTCAAAGCAAATAACAGTCATCCATATTTATCTTTTCCAATGTCTATAGAGGGTAATTATATCATATTTGGTCAAGAGCTCTTTT
Organism: Varecia variegata; assembly: GCA_028533085.1. NCBI lineage: Eukaryota > Metazoa > Chordata > Mammalia > Primates > Lemuridae > Varecia > Varecia variegata. The sequence continues at coordinate 67,446,257 of CM052440.1, read as the reverse complement.
TGCTTTACTTTAAATTTACATAGTGTGTTACACAAAGTACAGCTTCATATACGCAGTAATTTTCTTACTATACATAGTGGTTCGAGCCTTGTCTACTTTTTTTCTTTGACTTGTTGAAATGGGCACCTATAACAATTTTTCTGAGTATTACTTGTGTGGAAATACAGAAAACGCATTGATAGGGAATGGAAGGAAAGTATTTGAAGAACATTATCTGGTCAGTCTACCTACATTGATCAAAACTAACTGGATGCTTGCCAGAAGTTCACTTTACTTCATGACATATAAACACAGACAAATCTCAAATTATCTGGAGCATTAGGGTTTAAAGCAATACTGTCTAAAACACACACTCTTCTACAAAGCCATCACTTAATAATTCTTACTGAATAACCAATACAATTCTCTAAGTTATTAATAAATTAAAAGAAAAATTTTACTTTGATAATGATAGCCATATGATACAGTATCCTAAAACAAGGTTGCTTTAGACTGAAATCATTACATCAAATATTTAGATTAATACTCCTTCCATCTTCATTTAGCACTTTGTATATGTGTATGAGGAAGCAATTATTAAATTAACACCCCCCCCACAACAAACAATTTCCTATTCCACATTTGTCTTGAGATTTCATGTGTAGTTTTCATTAGGCAAGCTAGAATTTTTATAATGAAGCAACTGATGCTAAGGGAAAAAGCTTCCAAGTAGAAGTACTGTGAAATAGTTATCTGGATTATCTTGATGTTTTTCTGAAAGAGAAATTTCAAAAGATAAAATTGCTCAGGATAAGCCAAAGATCCTGACAAGCTGGGTCTCTCTATAAATAATGTAATGAAAACTGAAGTCAGCACATATTTAAATAAAAATATATATGCATTGTTCAAAGTTTCCAGATACTATGACCTAAATGAAAATAAGACATTAAAATTATCGATAAAAATTACAACTTATTTTTATGCAAAGTAAGGTAAGGTACATTCCAGAATAAGATCAAAGAACCAGAGAGGTATATTTGTATTATCAATAATGATTGTCCCTGTAAGGTTTTTTTGTGTTGGAATAATTATATTTTTTCTTATTGCAGTCAATTAGAAGGATAAGAATTAATTTCTGTCTTATGTTACATAAAGAGTAAAAGTATAATTCACTTCAAATATGAAAACTTGGAAGTGTGCTTTTAAAAAAAAACTACCAGAATGGCCGGGCGCGGTGGCTCACGCCTGTAATCCTAGCACTCTGGGAGGCCGAGGCGGGTGGATTGTTTGAGCTCAGGAGTTCGAGACCGGCCTGAGCAAGAGCGAGACCCCGTCTCTACTAAAAATAGAAAGAAATTATATGGACAGCTAAAAAATATATATATAGAAAAATTAGCCGGACATGGTGGCGCATGCCTGTAGTCCCAGCTACTCGGGAGGCTGAGGCAGGAGGATCGCTTGAGGTTGCTGTGAGCTAGGCTGACGCCACGGCACTCACTCTAGCCCGGGCAACGGAGCGAGACTCTGTCTCAAAAAAAAAAAAAAAACTACCAGAATTGATCCATTTTTCATACGTATGTCAAAAATCTATGCATTATATCTGTAATTAGAAAAGCAGTCTTTTTTCTGTCATCATCCTGAACTGTTTATAGAGTCTTTAAGAAAATAACTAATTATCCTAGGATATCACTTTGCAAATTAAAAATTTTCCCAGTAGAATGCATTTACTAGCACTGAATTTTAAACATACATGTATTTTCACAAACTAGCTAGATAACTATTTTTGTGAATTTCACACTATATTTTTTTTATATCGTGTCCTTATCTTTGAAAACGGTTATGCTGGATATTATTACTAGAGGATAACAATTCCTAACTGGGTTAGCATATACTAAAAATGAGATTGTTTCATAATTACTAAAGATGACACAGGACATTAAACATTTGTAGGTAAAACAATGTGAAGAAAACAGTAATTCAAAATTTAATTTTGATTCTTAAAGAATTATTTCATAATATTTATAAAATTATGGGTTATTTGTGTTATTTAGATATTTAAATAGTTGAACTAATTATTCATTACAGGTGATTCAAAGTTTAAATATTAGTCACTATACACAGACTCATAACTTCCAAAGAAGTATAAGCACTACTATTAAAAACACAAGTATAATTGAATTTAAAGGTTGGAGATGATACATACTTGGGATAAAAATAATCATATACATTCTTCCCTCATTCAAATAAATGCATTATTTTTGCCCTTTTAAATATGAAATTAAGGTGTATCTAAGCTAAATTGTCCTAAGAAATGCTTTTGAGTTGAAAGAGAAGTTTGTAAAAGAGATAGATTCATTTAAACATATTAATAGCTCTATAAGAAGAGTATAACATCATCTGCCTTGACGGTATTTCTACAGAATACAGAGATGTGAAGTAATTCATAATGAACATTTCATAAGCCTACTAGACTAACATAAAGGAGGGAGCTGTTCTTTCTCCCCAGTCTTCCATATCTCCTTCCTCATATTTGGCTTCTGTGCAAGGGGACAAATTTTAGTGTTACTTTTCCCCAACTGTGATTAATTTTCCACTATTCCCAGATAATTGCATTCTCCAAGTATATCAAAAATTTTCTCGATTTGCCAAGGTATGGAAGTAGGACCAGGAAATACCTACTTCCAACACATTTTAATCTGTGTCAAATATATGTTTTCCTAAAATTTACGTAACATTACATTACAGAGGCAAAAAGGGCCTCAAGTCCTAGAGAATCTTAACATACTTTGAGTCTGTACAGACAAGATCAAACCAGGAATTTTAATGCTGATGCTGCAGGATCCTAATTTGGCCATTCACAAATTAATAGGAAGTTTCAGTAGACTTAAAGAAGCTGACATTAATTCTTCTACCTGGCTATCTGTGTAAGAGTGAACAACTTACAAAAAAAAAAAAAATCTGCTGTGACTTAATTTAATTCAACCTTTCAAAAAAATTAGGCTCATTTTTCTATCCATTAAAATGTATGTACTGACTGATTTTAAAACAAAGGAGTCAAGAAATGATTAATAGCTTCTTTCATTTATCACATGCTCTTGAAGCAAAATCAAGAATAATAACAGGTGTCTGCACTGAGTGAGGTCTACAGTCACAGAACCATTGGCTGACCTTGTTGAGGGGGAGGGATGTGACATCCAGTAATTATTGGAAGGCCATCTGAAGTAACAAGCATTTGGTGAACTACATAACCCACTTATGTTTTATATATATTTTAAAACAAAAATCTGGTTACCATCTTTCTTTAAAGAATAGCAGATAAAACCTAAAGGTGTATTATGATAAATGTACTTTTACAAAAAACAGTGAAGTTATTCTATATACCAGAAACAAACTGAGAGACACTAAACATAAAAGGCTGAAGCTGAAAGAGAGCACTCACCTCTTTATTTTAGCCAGACTCACAGCAGTTTAGCCTTGCAGAATAACTTGACTCTTAACACGCAACTAATGTGTTAGGGATTTGTGATCTCTAAAATGACACAAGGTTTTCTAGTATTTGTATTACTTAAAATGTTGATTCTTATCCCCATTCACTTCCCCTATCTCTGTGTCTCCTGCAGACAATGATTTCTTTAACAAAACAATCACATAAGATTAGGTTAGAACCTATTCTTGATTACTAAGTGTCTTCCTGGTACTCAGTGTTCACAAGTATGTGAACGAACACACACACACACACACACACACACACGAGCAACTCTCACTTTTGTCTCAAATTGCTCCATAACCTACATTTTTGTCTCTTCAACATTTTATTTTATTTTATTTTATTTTTTTAATTTCAGCTTTATATGGGGGTACAAAAGATCTGGTTAGATATATTGCCCATGCCCCTCCCATCCCCCCGAGTCTGAGCTTTAAGCGTGTCCATTCCCCAGACAGTGCGCATCGCACTCATCATGAAGGTATACACCCACCCCTCCCCCCACCCTCCACCTCTGTCCGATACCCAATTGGTGTTATTCCCATATGTGTACTTAGGTGATGATCAGGGAAACCAATTTTCTGGTGAGTACATGTGGTGCTTATTTTTCCATTCTTGGGATACTTCACTTATAGAATGGGTTCCAACTCTCTCCAGGAGAACCAGAGAGATGTCGTATCACCGCTATTTCCTATAGCTGAGTAATACTCCATGGTATAAAGATACCACATTTTACTAATCCATTCATGAATTGATGGACATTTGGGTTGTTTCCACATCTTAGCAATTGTGAATTGTGCTGCTATAAACATTCGGGTGCAGGTGTCTTTATTATAGAATGACTTTTGTTCTTCTGGGTAGATGCCCAATAATGGGATTGCTGGATCGAATGGAAGGTCTACTTGAATCTGTTTAAGGA
>CM052440.1:67374639-67441375 GCA_028533085.1 Varecia variegata | reverse complement strand
ACATTTTACTAATCCATTCATGAATTGATGGACATTTGGGTTGTTTCCACATCTTAGCAATTGTGAATTGTGCTGCTATAAACATTCGGGTGCAGGTGTCTTTATTATAGAATGACTTTTGTTCTTCTGGGTAGATGCCCAATAATGGGATTGCTGGATCGAATGGAAGGTCTACTTGAATCTGTTTAAGGAATCTCCAAGGACCAAAGTTTCTACTTCTAGTGGAACAGGTAAAAAGTAAGAGCTCTGGATATAGGCAGAACTGAATTCTAATCCCAGCTCCAAACTATGTGACCTAGGACAACTTCTGTGAGCCACAATTACTTAATCTGTAAATTCAGGGATAAATAAAATTTTATAAGGGTGCTGTGAGAAATAATAAATCATATAATGTGTATAAACCACTTGAAAAGGCACAGTGTTTAAGGACAGTGACCTAATTGAAGTGTATAGCCTCGGTAGAGGAAAGCAGCCCTGGGTTTGTAGGGTAAGGTCACCTTATGGAAGCTCTTGAACTAAAGAAAAACAGTTTAAACTGCATATGTAGGTTAGAGAAAGCCACGAACGTATGAGAATAATATATATGATGCTTTTAACTAGGATAAAGTTAAGACAGGACTATCAGCTATGAGGTTATCAATATTTAGCATTATGATTTTGATCATAAGAACTCAAAGTTAACAGTTGTGAAAATAAAGATGGAAAAAAATAATTTCAAGTTCATAGTACAGTGGGCCCATAAACATCGCCAACTAATGGGAAAAGAAAAAAGAAACAGAGGGACAGAATGATATAATTTACAGTAAGTCTTCATTTCATAAGTAAGTATTCACCTATCATCTATTCTTATTTGTGTATAATTATCACACTATCTTTGTAAGACAGCCCAAACACACACACATAATATGTTTTCTCTTTCTTTTTCTTTTTAAAAGGAAGAACTAATTCATACAGAGAGATTTCCCATACTCCTGCATTGTAACTGTGAAAATGCCAGAGCCATTCTATCATGGGTTTCTGCATAAAATATAGCTCATTAAAACACTTTTTTTTTTAAGAATAGAGAGTATGATGTCCCTCCCTACATCAACATAAGCTTGTATTGCATCTATCTTAGCCAAGCCTAGTTGGTACTTTTTCTTATAATTTACTATCATGTGAACCAAAGCACTGCTAGGCAATGGGTTGACAGTTCATTAATAAGTATTCTTTCTGTTGAGCTGTAATGATCCAGTTATAAAGTCAAAAAAATGTCTGATGGGACTATAAAGAACAGATATTTTAACTTGTGCTAATCGATTGTTGCTTTTTGGGGAAAAAATAGTTGAACTGTATTTTGACAACATGGCTTTTATGCCACAGTTAGATTACTTGTATTTTCATATGAAGATACCCATTTTACTTAGATATCTTAAGTACTTTTCAGTGCTAGTAGTGGAGAAATTCCACAAAATAGTCTATTTAAATTCTAAGCTAGACTATTTCATTAATTCCTAGAGGTGGTAAATTCCTGCCACTTCTCCATATAGCTTATTTTCTCCAAACTGCTAAAAACACAACTTCTCTCATTGGCTACTAGCCTAGTGTCTAACTGCCATCTGGAGTCTTTGGATTCAAAGCATTAGGCACTGACAAAAACATCTATCACAATTTGTTGCCCCAAACCATTTATTTACTGACTAGTAAACTCCTTGAAGGCAGGGATTCTGTCCCTATTATTCAATGCTTTATCAGAAAATCCTAAAAACAAGGAAAAGTAGAATTGAACAAAGGCGAAAATGGATGACATAAAGTAATGTCACTTATTATCAAAAAACATATTTAATTTATATTTCATAATGATGGTACCTATATGTGAAACAAATTTTAAAAATCTGGAAGGAACTTGGCATGCTTCTACTTGAGGAATTAGAAAGAAAGGGTCACTAGAGATAGAGATAAAACTCACATTCATTTATTCACTGATTTCATTTACTTAAGAGGGCAAAGAAGCATGAATATAAATCTTACCAGCATAAAAACAAAAGAAATTGTAACATACTGTAGGCATAATTATAACAGTAACTAAATAAGCGAATATAGAAATAAGAACAAAAAAGTCTGAAGATTATTTGAGAAAGTTAGCATTTTTTCAGAAGACAACAGAACCAAGAGTTTAAGCACACAGATATCCTTAAATATTTTAGAAAAAACAGATGAGAAATATCTTCTTTCTGATAAATGAATATATGCTATTAACTTGCTGAATCTTGGATATTTATTGTTAATATTTAGAGCATACAAGGTATTTAGTAGGAACTATGGTTGTTAGAAATTTAAGCTGTTCTTTGGGATCCTTTTCTTTTTAGTTAGATCAAGTCTAATTTTCTATTTTTAAAAATTACCCTTTTACCAACATCTCCCCAATCCCCCTCCACCCCCAGGCCGTGGTAATCACCACTCTGCTCTCAACTTCTGTTTGTTTAACTTTTTCAGATTCCACATATAAGTGGGATTATTTGGTATTTGTCTCCCTGTGCCTAGCTTATTTCACTAAGCATAATGCCCTCTAGATTCATTCACATTGTTACAAATAACAGGATTTCCCTCTTTTTAAAGGCCAAATAGTACTCTGTTATGTATATATATAACACATTTTCTTTATCCATTCATCCACTTATGGACACTAAGGCTGATTCCATATCTTGGGTATCATAAATAATGCTGCAATGAATATGGAAGTACTGATAGCTCTGTGACATGCTGATTTCATATCCTTTGGATGTATATCCAGTAGTGAGACTGCTGGATCTTTAATTTTTGATTTTAACTGGGATCTCCCTTTTGTACCCCCAGGCAATCTGGATAAAGGCACAGGAGACAGGGATGACACTATATACAGTCATTTACACAGGAGTCAGTAGTATAAGACAGTGTATAGTTTGAACCAACTATCTTCTTTTACTTTAGGCATGGTTGAGAAGATAGATTCATTCCTACTTTATTGTGCAAAATAAGTTTGTCCATTATCCTCTCTCTATCCTTACCCTCCCCTTGTATTCCTGTGTACATTTCTCCTACCCAAATCACCAACTTCATTAAACTACATAGGAGATCTGGGCACAAAAAGCATTTGAAGAGAAAAAATATAAAAGAACACTAAGATTTTAACTGAAGAATGTATCTTTCTTAAATGCTATATGATAAAACATACTGATTCCTAAACATAATATGTAAACATTTACATTGCCATCATCTGAATGGAGAGTACTAAGAGACTGCACAACCATTTAATATTGTTTTTGCTAAATTAATTAACATTATTTTTATGAGTAAAATCCTTTTTTTTCAAATTAAAACTCACCTCAAACACCAATATCAAAAGGAGAAAAAAGTATGCTACAAATAAGTATGAATAAATTTTACATATTTTGGCCGGGCACAGTGGCTCACGCCTGTAATCCTAGCTCTCTGGGAAGCCGAGGCGGGTGGATGGCTCGAGGTCAGGAGTTCGAGACCAGCCTGAGCAAGAGCGAGACCCCGTCTCTACTAAAAATAGAAAGAAATTATCTGGCCAACTAAAAATATATACAGAAAAAATTAGCCAGGCATGGTGGTGCATGCCTGTAGTCCCAGCTACACAGGAGGCTGAGGCAGAAGGATCGCTTAAGCCCAGGAGTTTGAGGTTGCTGTGAGCTAGGCTGATGCCATGGCACTCACTCTAGCCCGGGCAACAAAACGAGACTCTGTCTCAAAAAAAAAAAAAAAAATTTTACATATTTTAAATATTTTTTATTGATGTATATTAGATGTACATATTTTCAAGGTACATGTGATAATCTGACACATTCAAATAATCAAATCAGGGGTGTTGGCATATTTTAAATGTTTAATAAAATAAGACCAATGCATTTATTTTAATTCACCCCAAGAGTTTCAGTAGGTATAAGGATAAAGGTGTAGTTCTTTATCATCCTCAGTGATAAAGTCCTCAGTCAGAAACAAATAGTAGTCACTTTTAAATTTCACGTAAGCAAATAAATAGACCTACATTCTGAAAAAGAACATCACAGAACTAAAATCTTCCTGATTAATAGCACCTTCTATGATGAGTGCAATGTGCACTGTCTGGGGAATGGGCACGCTTGAAGTTCTGACTTGGGGGGATGGGGGTAGGGGAGGGGATGGGTGTATGCCTACAAGAAGAGTGCGATGTGCACTGTCTGGGGAATGGACACACTTGAGGCTCAGACTCGGGGGAATCGGAGGGACATGGGCAATATATCTAGCCAGAACTTCTGTACCCCCATAGTAAGCTGAAATAAAAAAAAAAAATAGCACCTTCTAGGGCACATATACATAAAGAAATGGAAGAATTTTTTTTAAGTCCAGAGTCTGAAATGGGACAATAACAGTTAACATGTATACAATGTGTTAAATATTTGGAACAGAGATTTAAAAATGCATGTGTTGTCACCGATTATGATTTAAAAAAATAGTTAAATATGAACTTATCAAGTTTAAATAAAACCTAAAGAGATACATGTTAGGTATATGTGTATGAAAAGTGTTTGTTTATTTCTTCTTTTTCTTTTCCTTTTTTAAAGGGAAGGGACAGGGAATAGCATTTGTGAGGAAAAATTCAGGAAGCAATTTCAAGGCTCCATAAGTGTTATCTTTATAGCTTAATTTCAGCTTCTTAATGTAACTTAAATGTGGAGTTTAAAGAGAAACTAATGTACTGGAGAAAATCTTTCAAAACATATCAGCATGTTTCAATGTGAATAAATTTGCTTTGCACATTATTTTTCATAATGTTTCCTCACAGAAAATTATCAGAGCAACTTAAGTTTAAACATGCTTTTCCTAACATTGTCAGCGTTTCTTTTCTGTATTCTTCAAGTGTATTGTATGAAAAATACGATAGGCCTAAATAATTTGCTAAATACCAGGGCAAAAGTGCAAATAGAAACCCACATGCTAAATGTATAAAAATTTACAATTTGTAAGTCATGCTCATGAACTGTCTAATAAAATATGTTCCATTCTCCCATCTTGATAAACCTACCTTCAAAATGACCTGAATACAAATCAAAAGCACGTGTGAGACCACGTCACACTCACTAGGATGACTACTATCAAAAAGCCAGAAAATAACAAACGTTGGCAAGGATGTGGAGAAACTGAAACCCTCTTCATTGCTGGTAGGAATGTAAAATGTTGCTGCCCCTGTGAAAATAATATGGCAGTTCCTCAAAAAATTAAAGAATTACTATATGACCCAACAATTTTACTTCCGGTTATATACCAAAAAGAAATGAAAGCAGCATCTTGAAGAGCTATTTGTACACCCATATTCATAGCAGCATTGGTCACAATAGCCAAAAGGTGCAAACAATCCTCATGTCCATCGATGGAAGAATGGGTAAACAAAATGTCGTGCATACATACAATGGAATATTATTCAGCCTTAAAAAAGGAATAAAATTCTGAAACATGTTACAACATGGAAAAACCTTAAAGATAATATGCTATGCTGAGCAAATAATCTAGTCACAAAAGGACAAATATGGTATGATTCCACTTCTATGAACTACCAAGAGTAAATTCATAGAGACAGAAAGTAGAATGGTGGTTGCTAGGGGCTGGGGAAAGGTAGGAATGGGAAGTTATTGTTTAATGAGTATGGAGCTTCAGTGTGGGAATCTGGAGGAAAGGTATGACTTTAGAACTCTTAGAAAATTCCTTAGTCTCCTTGCGGCTTCATGCTAAAATGTGGTGGCACAGGGACCGGCAGATTTGGGCCTACGCCTGTGCTCCTTCTCTTCCCAAGCCCAGTTCCATTCAAGAGCAAGGAGTGGCTTCTGTCTGGTTTGTCTTCTTGACTGTGACTGACTTGCAAAGAGCTTCTGAGGTAGGAGCGAGGAAATGATACGGCTGCAACTCTGCTATGCATAAGTTTTTAAGAGAGTTCAGGATGAAGTTAGAATGGAAGGGTATTCCAGGCAGAAGATACAAACGTGAAAGTCATAAAGTCAACCTTCAAATCAACCAACAAAATATGTGTATAAACATTTAAGATTTTTCTGTACATAATAGAAGACACTTTTTTAGGAGATCTTCCTCTCCCCTTTTAAAATAAAACAATATGTTCCTTCTACTTCTCCTTGGCCAGCTATAAGGTCAATTTATTTTGTAGTCACCACTATTGGGGCAATTCTACGAGAGAATGAAGAAGGAGAGATTTGGTTTCTTTTACTTAGCACAATGTTTTGAATTCTGTCCATCATGGAGCAGGTATCAGTAGTCACTTCCACTGTATTGTTGAAAAGTATTTCTTCACATGGATATATCATATTTGTTTACCCATTTATACAGTTGATGGACATTTGCATGTTTTCCAATTTTAAACAGTCCTGCTATGAACATTCCAGTACAAGTCTTAGTATGTTTTCATTTTTCTTGGTTATCCAATTCCTATGATCGTATTTGCTGCGTAATATGGTAAACTCATGTTTACTTTTTAGAGAAACGGCCAAAGTTTCCAAAGTGGCTGAACCATTTTACATTCCCATAACAATGTATGAGGGTTCCAGCTTCTACACATTCTCATCAATACTTGGATTGTCTGTCTTTTAAACTTTAACTGTTTTAGTAAGTGTGAAGTGGTATCTCAAATTTAATTTGCATTTCCCTAATGCCACTGAGAATCTTTCCATGTGCTTATCAGTCATTCCTATGTCTCCTTGATAAAAGTATATATTCATATGTATTCAAATCTTTTGCTTTTTTTTTGACAGGATCACTCTGTTGCCCAGGCTAAAGTTCAGTGGTGTCATCATCATAGCTCACTGCAACCTCAAACTCCTTGGCTCAAGCAATCCTCCTGCTTAGCCCCTTGGGTAGCTGAAACTACAGTCATGTGCCACCATGTGCAGCAAAGTTTTTTAATTTTTGTAGAGACTGGGTCTTGCTGTGTTGCCCAGGCTGGTCTCAAACTCCTGCTCTCAAGAGATCCTCCTGCCTCAACCTCCCGAAGTGCTGGGATTATAGGCAGGAGTCACCATGCCTGGCCCTTTTGCTCTTTTTTTTTTTTTAATTGGGCTGTCTTATGATTGCGTTGTAAGAGTTCTTTATATATTTTAATTTGATTTTAAAGGGTAAAACCTATCACAGAGACTATGCAAGGGTCCGGTTTAATAGTAGTGTATAGCTATTAGCAAAAGATTCATAGTAATAAATAATATAATGACAATAAAAGAGAAACACAAATAGTTTCCTCTCAAATGAATTTTTTATCTTCTTACACATTAAGTCAATTTGCTATTTTTTAATTTTCAAAAGTCTTAATAGAAAAGGGAAGTACAATGAGGGCTGTAAAAATCAATGTGTGTTTTGTATCCATCAAGGAATACTGGACATGCCAAGGTAGGCCTCTGAAAGTTGATGACTTTCATTAACCACTAAGGTGACTCCTGGAAAAAAATGATGACTAGACAGTTAGGGCTGACAGATGGCTCTCAGGACTGAGAGTGCTGGTCAAGCCTATGTGAGGATGCAAGGGAAAGGGGTAGGGGTAGATGGGAAGAGTTATCTCCTAACCTCCCTGGTGGTTAATCCACAGAAGTGGGTGGGGCCTGTGGGTTTCAAACATTCCTCCTGCTGCTTCTCCAGCTCTACCACAGACCTTGGGGGAAAGTGGTCAGGGAAAGGTACCTAGGTGAGAAGAGTTGTCACTTAATCTCCAGTTTAGAGTTCCAACTGGGGAAGAATTCATCCTTAAAGGAATAGCAGTCAGGGTACAGTAGGGACTAGAGTCACTGAGAGGAGAAACTTGGAGGACAGACAACGTGCGAGATCTAGGATCTTTTGCATTTAAATACAATTCCAAGGAATTGTATTTCAAGGAAACTTGAAGGCTAGAAAGAAATGTATTAAAATGAAAGAGTAAATAAACTCAGACTTACTACAGATTTGTCCATATGAAGGAGAGCAAATGGTCAATATGTCAATGAAGCATTATTTCAAAAACAAACAAGCTGGAGTTGTTGGGAGTAGAAGAGTTTGCATATCAGGTCCTGTAAGAAAATGACCTGAGTGGACAAAGCTCCCCAAAGGCTGGATAGTCAGATGTTATCAACAGAGGTGAGTTTGAGATGGCAGGAGGAGGTTAAGCCACAAGGGCAAAAGAAATGTTGCAGAATACAGAAAAGAAATGCTCTGCCTTCAAAGAAAACAGGTGCGCCACTGGGTAGCATGCTTGAGGAAATAAGGGGCTTGCTGGTATGGGCTCCATGGCAGAAATTCCTGGTATTATAACCTATACCTTCTTGAAAATATCACTCCTGGCTGGTGTGTCTTGGAAAAGCTGGGATACGATAAGTAAATTGTTATATCTGGTTATGGTGTGGTTTTACTATTAAAAAGCTATTGTGAATGTATGTACAGAAGCTATAATGTTATTTATGTAAAGCTGCTATCACCAAATATTAATAATACATAGACAATCTTTGTTATTCTGTTGCAAATTCAGTCTCACTCAGTGTGACACTTAGATGGAATATGGAGCTAGCAATGAGGGGTGGAGTGATGAGAAGGTGTGAAGATAGCATCCTGCTAAAAATTAAAGATACATTTGAACTTATTTAAATCTTAAGACCTTGTTCACAGGTACGATGCTCTCATGCTGTTTCTGTCACACTGCAAGAGACTAAAGCATATAAATAAGAAACACTTCAAATGGACTGGATTTTTAAAGGCTTTCTTCATTTTATTACATACCGATAAATCTTGAACAGCTAGAAAAAAAACATTTTGACTTTTATAATTGAAGCAGTTCTTAAAGAACTAGATATATTTTGAGAGAGTCACACAAGAAAACACCAACTGATAGTTTAGCTCTTCCCCTCACCCCCTCCCCGTTTTCCTACTCCATAAGCCATCTTCATGTACTGCACAGTAATCCATTACAATATGTTCCAACATCTGCCTCCCCATATGATGTATGACCTATTCGATTGACCCTTTTTATGCCGCTCCAGACTTGCTGTTCATTACTGTGGGAGGATGAACACTCTGCATCTATTCCTGAGGTCACCAGCCAGTAAATACATCTCCATTTGGCAAGGTAGGAAGGACACTGGCTGGAAGGTTCTTCAAATCTCTTTATGTATCACTGACTATACTTATATCTTTAATTAGTTTAATTTAGGGGAAAAAATACTGCTAAAATTCCTTCCAAAGCAACAATAAGAAAAGAAAGGTTTGTTCAACGGAAGAAAAAATTCTGTTATTACCAGATATTCATGACTTAATATGGGTATTATCAGAATTATAGTATTATCAGAAAGATTCTTAAAGCAAACACTTCTCTTTGGCTATGTTCATAATGGTAAAATCATTGTTCATTATATCCCAACGGATTGAGGGAGGGGTGATGATAATCAAACCCTTTTTTAATAGCATTCTAACTTGATACAAAGATAACTTGAGTGTCAGTTATTAAAACAGACTATATACTATTTTGCATATTTTAAAAACTTACTTCTGAAATACATACTTGCTGGATGCTTGAAAATACTTGGCACATATAGGGAGAGGAATTGCAAGAACCATGATTTTCTCAGGGACTGTGATATGCTAATCACTTTGCTACAAGTCTGCATGCTATTTCAAGGATCACCATAAGAATTCTGTGTGTTCAGTGGGGGACATGAAGGCTCACAGTGGTTCAATCACTTGCCAAAGCTTAAACAACTAGTAGTATCAGAAGTCTGAGTAACCTTACAGTTCTCCTTTCTCTTATGTGCCGTATAAACTTATCATATGGGCAGTCATGCTATTATGGAAAAGTGTTTTCCAAACTTAAGCTTTATGTAATAAATTCGTCTCTTTTGCAGTGGGATAGCGGTGGAATCCCTCTACCTGCTGTCCAGTGGAAAAAAGAATTTCCCGTAACCGCAGAGTCAATAATGATAGTTTCTAAGAGCAGGGGTTAAAGGCTTCAACAGGAAAAGACTTCTTGAATCAGTGGTAACAGAATTCTACTCTCCCTGAAGAAAAGAAAGGCATAAAGCCATTTAGGCTTTTTTTTTTTTTTTTTTAAGTTGCTGTTTTGTTTTGCTGCTAGTACTAATAGACAACACATATGAGAGGTTTAAAAAAAAGGACTTCTGCCTATATTCACCCTCTCACTTTTTCCTTCCTCCCCCTCCCCCATCCATAAACCTTTAAGATTAAGAAAGTATTGCATATTAATATTAGTGTTGGCTCTCTGAGTACAGAAACTAAGATAAATTAATCTTCCAGGTAAAATCTGGACACAGAATAATAACAGCAGCAATAATAATAATGATAGCTAAATTTGTAGAATGTGTGCCATGCCTATGCCATATCTCTCTGAACCTCTCAACAACCTTAGGAAATAGGTATTATTTTTCTTTCACGGAAGACAGTGAGGCCCAGAGAAAGTAAAAGTCATTTGTCCAGAGTTGCACAGGTAAGAGACAAAGCTGATATTGGAATCTAAGTCTTTTTGATTTTTTACAGAGCTCATAACTCTTAACCACTATGCTTTAAGAACCTCTTTTCTGGTCATTTTAATATAGTAATAAGGTCTGTGTGCTTTGAAGCAAAGAGTTAGGCAAGCCAGCGTAGGGTAATTTGGAGAGTACCTCCAACAGACGCTGGGCTGAAGCTCTGACTCGGGTGGGGCAAAGGCAATATATGTAACCTAAATATTTGTACCCCTGTAATATGCTGAAATAAAAAAAAAAAGAACTATTGGTGATGCATGGTAGAAAACAAGTGAAGTATCCATGAGGAAATTTTTCCTAGCATCTTTCATCCTTCTTCTTCCCCTTTGGCCACTGCCAGGAAAAAATGTTTCAGCTTGGTTTTCTTCTCAATTTGCTAATTTTTTTTAGCCATTTCAAGAATTTTAGTGAAATATGGAGAAAGTTGTTATACTTACTATTGTCTTTTATCATTTGTGCTTTTATTCATTCAAAAAATAAAAAGCACCGGTTTTATTCTAGGTCTTTAGCTGCACAGATTTTACATAAAATGAGAAAGCTTCAATGAAATAATTACACAAATGAAATGTAAAATCGCAAATGTGAGAAATACTACAAAATAGAAGTATACGGTGCGGTGCGGTGGGAGCATGCAACAGAAAGCTATGCTATGGGCAGGCAGATCAGGAAAGACTGCCCGGTAACTCTGTACTTGGAGGTCAGAAGGATGAGCTGATACAACTGTACACATTCAGTAGAAAAAACAATTGGAGAACAACTCTGTGCTTGAAGGGAACATGACAAGTCTGCAATATTAACAGGAAGCCAGGGAGGCTCACTGTGGTAAGAGAAACGTCTAGAAAGGTAGATGAGAAGCTACAGCAATTTAAGAAGAGGAATGACATAATTAGATTTAGATTTCTACAAGATTAGTCTAGATATAATATGGAGAATAGATGGGGAGGGTTCGCTTCACCTACAACCCACTTTTAACATTTACCTAATTGCATTTTTACATGCTTTAAATTGATTCCAAATCAATCATAGAATAAAGCTGGAGATATAATTTTCAACATTCCGAATCTCATCCTTATTTAAATATTTGCTCTTTCCTATATAATTTTTACCATGAATTTAATCATATAAAATTCTATTCTTTGCTTCAATTCATGGTTACCAAGCTAGGTTTTCCTAGACCATTTAAAAAAGAATAAAAAGGTATAGCAAAAATGAGCCATTTGCACTACCCCAAACACATATAACTCTTAAATCAATTAAAATAACAAAAACACACGCCAATAGCACCTTGTATTTACAATTTACTTTTACTTTCATTAGATTTTCTGATCGCAACAGGCTTCCTTTTATATTTCACAGGCAATATTTCTCATGTATCATCAAAGTAGTAAGAAATAATCAAGTATTTTAACTTCTGCTTTTTTTGCCTTAAATTGATTCATTCATTCAATAAATATTTATTGAGCACCTACTATGTGTCAAGCACTGTTCTATATACTTGGAACATACCAGTGAACAACTATCTCTGCCTTCATGAAAATATTTTAAAATTTTATCCCCAAGAAGACTTACAAGAGTTTAATCATTCATTATTTCTATCCAGTAGATACTACATATTACTCCATTTGGCACTATACATTATTAATGATTATTATGATTGGGAATTTCTATATTCATGATTCTTAACATTTATATGAATTTTGTTTTTGAAAGAACTGAAGGCATTCTTAAAAGCGTATGGTTGAAAGATACACGGTACAACATGGATGAACCTTGAAAACATTATGCTAAATGACATAAGCCAGGCACAAAGGACCTACCTAAGATAGGCAAATTCATAGAGACAGAAAGTAGAATAGAGCTTACCAGGGAATGAGGGAAGAAGGAATGAAGAATGGGCAATCATTGTTTAATGGGTACAGAGTTTCTGTTTGGGATGATGAAAATGCTCTAAAAACAGACAGTGATGATGATTATACAACACTGTGAATATACTTAATGTTACAGAATCGTACACTTAAAAGTGTTAAAATGGTAAATTTTATGTTATGCATATTTTACCCCAATTTTAGAAAGTACATGATTAAAAGGGCATTAGAAAAAAAATCACTATTTTCCAGGACCATATTCAGCTTTATTTCTTTAAAACAGCTTTTCTCCAATTTATTCCCATATGTTGGTATATTAACTTAAGAGAACAAGTGCAAAGAGGGGGAAGAAGTATTATTTTAAAGTAAAAGGAGGATGGAAACATCAGATTCTTTTAAAAATGCTTACTAACCATTACCCCCCGGCTTTGGAAACAAATATAAATAAGAACAAGAGGAAAGAGTACCAGACTGAAAATCAACCAAATCCAGTAATGCATGCCTCTTTCAAGCTAACAGTTGCTCTAAAACAGAAGCTAGGAGATCAATCAACTCTTCATTGATTTTGCGAAAAGCACAGCATTTGCTAGTCCTGATGTAAAAGGTAGTTCTCTCTTCACTTTCCCCTCCCACTCCAAAGCTAGCTTCTTTTTCATATTCAGATGACTGTTTATGAGCTCAGTCCTGTTTCAACTGTCACTCTTTACATCAAGGAAAGATAGATGGGACACACCAACCCCAACCTAAATGACCTTTGGATGTGACAAGAGTTTTAGGTCAGCCTTGCTAAATGGAGGCCTTGGTGTATGGAGACATGCCTTGGGGTGAAATTTACAGTGAATTTATTATCTCCCAATGCCCTTTGGACTGCTTCCCACCATCAAACACCATGGCAGCACTTGGAACAGGAAGAAATACATTAACTGGAATCTGATCGTTTTAAAAGGTTACAGCTGCCCAAATATAATTTAATTTCATACTTGCCCTTTGAGGGTTTGGTGTATATTTTCATTTTATGACTGCAAATGATAAAGCTCTTAAGATTCCAGGCAATAAAAAGAGGGAAAAAAAAAGTATTTTAAGGGTTAGAAGTCTATTCAGTTCATACTCAATGAGTGAAGTGACAAATTAGCTTTTTTAAAAAAATCTAACATTTCTCTTTTTTATTTGGATCATCTCTTATTCCTCTTCTGATTCTACACTGAGACATTTGGTTGAAATCAGTACATGAACACCAACCTCAGATACCAGCCAGTTTGAAAATAAAAAGGGTGATTAAAAAAATGAAGATAAAGTCAATCTGATTTAAAGTAAAAATATTTGAGTACAGGAAACACATATTTTTCCAGTAGCATTTTCTCATATAATTGGGAAAATTTGCCATTTAAAGAATATAAACATCCTATCAACTTACCATTGATTCTGTACTTTTCTGGTGCATCACACTTCCATAAACTTTAATAAAAAGTTCACAAAATCCTATAGAAATGCCATGTTACAGTCTTAACAATTTGATTAATAAATATTATTTTACGGACAGAGAATAAGTGATATGATATAGCTAATGCCACAGTATAAATCAGAAAAAAATCAGAATCAAAATTCTGATAAAAATCACCTATAGTTTGTTGTTTTAGCTATCAAAAAGAAAAACTTTTGCTCTTTTTTTTTTTTTTTTTTTAAACTCAATACCTTGCCGGAGACTTAACAGTTCTTTAAATATCAATCCAATAGTGTTTGAGGCAACACATATGTTGGATTCACTTGTAATGAAAAAAGCCACAGAGTGAAACTTTTAACTCATACAGGTCAAATGCAACAAAAGTTGCCTGTGTGTGCACTCCCCCTCCCCCTCACCACATATGCATTTATTCACTCTTTCATTTAGTCAACAACAAATATTTCTTGAAAGCAACTGAACTAGATCCTGTGAAGCTTATGTTTTTAAAAAATATTTTAGATTATTATAAAAGGGAACTCCTAACACATGAACAGTAGTAGAGAAACACAAAGTATTTAAGTATTATTACAAGACTTGCTATGTTAGATAATTATAAATACTAGCTAATATGTTTTTATTATCACATTTTAATTTCATGTTGATATGTTACTATGTTAAGGGTGTTTTACATGATTATTTGACCTGCATATTAATCTTATGGGGCAGGTAATATTACTATTCTCATTTTCAGATTATGAAAACAGCTTAGCAAGGTTAAGGAAACTGCCCCAAGTAGCAAATCTAGTGCTTACTAAGACTCAAATGCTCTGGATGTTAATTGGAGATAGTACTTATTCATCTATCCCTTTTCATTCAAGAAATATTTTAAAGGCCTGCTTAAAGTGAAAAAAATTAAAAAGCAAAAATTATCCAGGAATCAATTTCCAAAAGCTTTATTTTTAAAAATTTTATTCACACTTCTCCAAAGGAGATATAAAATTAGCCAATAATCATATGAAAAGATATTCAACATCAATAATAATTAGTGAAACGCAGACCAAAACCACAATGAGATACCACCTCACACCCATTAGGGTAGCAATTATTTAAAAAAAAAAAAAAAACCATACCAAAAAACCACAGAATTACTATATATGATCCAGTAATTCCACTTTTGGGTATATATCGAAAAAAAAAAAAAGTCGAAAGCAGGATCTTGATATTTGTATGTCCGATGTTCAAAGCAGCATTAGTCACAATTGCCAAAAGACAGAAACAACCCAGATGTCCATCGATGGATGAATGGATAAACAAAAAGTGGTATATACATACAATGGAATATTACTGAGCCTGAGAAAGGAATGAAATTCTAACACATGCTACAACACGGACGAACAATGAAGACAATATGCTAAATGAACAAGCTATATTTAGAAGGCCAAATAATGGTATGATTCTACTCATCTGAGGTATGAATGGTTAAATTCATAGAGATAGAAAGTGTAATACTGGTTAGCAGTGGCTGGGGGTAGGCAGAGTGAGGAGTTATTTAATGGGTATATAGTTTCAGATTGGGATGATGAAATGTTCTGGAGGAGCATAGTAGTGATGATTGCACAACAATGTAAGTGTACTTAATGCCACTGAACAGTACATTTGAAAGTGGTTAATATGGGTTTGGTTTGCTCTTCCTTTTTTGGTTCCTGGTACAATGAACACTATTTGGATAATGGGCACACTTATAGCCGTGACTCAAGCATTACAAAAGCAATCCATGTAACTGAAAACATTTGTACCCCCTTAATATGTTGAAATTTAAAAAAAGAAAAAAAAATTCAAAATTAAATCTGAATTATTTCTCAAAAACTGTTTCTCAAAAAATGGTTAATATGAAAAATTTTATGTTATATATGTTTTACCATAATAAAAAAAACCTATGGAGGACTCATAAACAGTAGTAAAGTTTTGAGTCACAACCAAATTTTAAAAAAACAAATTAAAAGCAGAAATTAAATATTTCTTTCTTTTTTTTTTTTTTTTGAGATGAAGTCTTTCTCCGTCGCCCAGGCTAGAGTGCCGTGGTGTCAGCCTAGCTTACAGCAACCTCAAACTCCTGGGCCCAGGTGATCCTTCTGCCTCAGCCTCTCGAGTAGTTGGGACTCTAGGCAGGAGCCACCACACCAGCTAATTTTTTGTTTCTATTTTTAGTTGTGTGCTGACTAACTTTTTTCTATTTTTAGTAGAGACTGGGTCTCACTCTTGCTCAGGCTGGTCTCAAACTCCTGAGCTCAAACAATCCTCCTGCCTTGGCCTCCCAGAGTGCTAGGATTACAGGTTACAGGCGTGAGCCACTGCGCCCAGACAAATATTTCATTCTTTACTCTGGCAAAATAAGATGAAGAATTAATATAAAAAGAAAACCACATGTTTACTCTCTACAATATGAGCAAAGAAATGCTGGACTTAAGGACACTCGACAGAGTTGATAGCCACATTAAAAAGGAGGGATTGAAAGAACACCTGTGAAAACGCAAGACACCTGGCTCCTTCTTCCTCTCAGCTTCAACTGTCTTGTCAGCCAGGCTTATACTTCCCAGGCATGAGGTGGGGGAATTCCTTTCTGGGGTTGGCAAAGAGACCAAGAGAATTTGGGGGGGGTTGATGTATCTGTCCTATATCCCTATTGTAGTGGTAGTTAAAACTCAGAATTGTAACTCTAAAATAATAACAATTTTATTGTATGATAATTTGAGAAATTAAAAAATAAAAGATGCAAATACAAAAAAAAAAAAAAAAAGAAAGGATCTTGGTCACCAACTTTGACTTTTTATTCTTAATCATTTTGGCCTTACTTCCCAAGGAAGAATTAGAAAAAAGTGAGAATTTGCTAACACATTGTAGATTATAAAGATTTTCTAAAACACTAGAAAATTTAGATTGATCTCTATATATCTATCAATATGGCCATATGGGTATAAAGAATGAATAAGAAATGATTTAAGTGTGCAGGAGAGTAGGTATTCAGGGGTCATCACGCACCATTTGAGATAATAAGAGTATGAAGTACTGATAGTAGACTATCAAATAAACAAGGTGGAATAAACAATGGAAATAAACAATTCTTTTCATTTCAACTGATGCTAAGAAACCAATTTTGCAGTACTTTCTTAGTATAGAAATAGTAAGCTGTGCTTCCACCTCTATGTTTTTCTTTGCCAAAAGAACTCACACTTCCTTCCCAATCTTTGAAGCATAGTTTGAAAACATCCAATTCTAATCGGAGAATGGGTAAAAGTGGGGGCTGTTATTGGTGTTATGGTCTAAAAGAAATCCTCTCCTTGACATACTCAGGGTGATATTTGGATTATTAATAGGAGGAGATGAATTATGGATTAAAACATTTTAAGGGAAGCATATTCTAATATCTAGGATGTTATCAATTCTGTTTAGACCAAAAAAAGTCCCAGATATCTTTTTCCTTGATATCCTTCATCCTTTCCATTTGGAATTCCCAATTCCAACTCTTGACTCATGCTCATATAAAAAATTACTAATAAAATTGTTCATCTAACAAGCTAATATTTCTAAAGGAGACATTTCTTCCATTTTTCACAATTGTGGGATAATAAAAAAGTAGCTAGAGACCCAGACCTTGAAGAACAAGAGAGAGGAGGAAAGAAATGAAAAAAAGAGTTGAGAGGGAGAACAAGGTAGAAAGAAACTAACAGAGGAAAAGTGTTAAAAACAGAGGAAAAGTTAAATGGAAGAAAGAGAAAAAAGAAGAAAAAAGTAAGAGAGAGAAAAAGAGAGACAGAGAGAGATATTCAAGAAACAAGAACAAAAAGGTAGAGTCTTGGAAGTTGCTATTTTAAAGTCTTTTGGAACCCTAAGGACAAAAAAGGTGCCCATCCAGGTGACTGTGTAACTCAAAATAAAACAATATTGTGATTACAACTAAGAAGACATTTTATGTCAAACTGTCATTTATTTATTTCTAGATGGTCCTTCTTTTCTTGTATATAAGCACATTCTTAATATTCTTAGGTTGTCTTTGGGTAATCTAGCACTGGTCTGAACTGCTGCTCATCTTCCTTCTCATTCGATGGAGATGTAATGAGAATAATTAAAATGTTCTTGCTTAATTGGATCTTAAGAGCTAGCTTGATTACTTTCAAGGTTCCAAAGCATTTCTTTTGACAGTTTCATATCAGTAATTGCCTCATCATCCTTCTCCCATATTTTCCTTGACAGCACTTTCATAAATGTATCCACAAACCAGGGAAGTCTACTTGCAAGGTGCAAAGGTTCCTTTTGGGGATTTCTGAGCTCCTGGCTACTTTGGTGCTTCTTTTACCTTGCTTGACCCTGTCCTCCATGAGATTTAGGAAGGACAGCTATACTTATATGCATTTAACAAATAAGAAAACTTGAGTCCTGGGCAGGTTAAATGACTGAAGACAAGATTCACACGTCACTTCAGAGGCAGGTTGAGACTAGAACCTTTAATTCATTGCAGTATTTGTTGAGCAATATGAGAGGTTACAAGGGATCATCATGGTTAGACCAACTACTTTACCTGCCTTTATGATGCCCTAACTATCCATTTTTGCTGTAAAACTCTCTTCATTCTAACAAAACATTACAATTTTTCAATAACACAATGGCTTTCCCTTCAAAGGGGAAAGTTCATTCCTTTCAAAAATAACTATCAATGCCTGCCATAAAAGCAAAGCTCTAGTAACTCTTATGGAATGGAAAGAAATAGAGAAATACATTATTTTAATTTTAGTAAGAATTGAAACATAGGTTTTTGTAATCTGACATGCAAAAGAAAAGGTTTTTACATTGAAAGGATATTTTGTTTTCATAAAGACTTTCTGGTTGCATTAAATATGAGGAATTAGCTCCCAAAAAAGGTGTTCAACTCAAACTTGAATCAAGATGGATTTCTCTATTTGCCATACACCCTTGCACTACAGAACATAACTTCTGTACCCATGAAAATTACTTGTTAACTTGAAATATGAAAGAATTTGTTAGGCTCTTTTCTGCCAGTTTAAAACCCTTGAATCCAGGAGATAATTATGAGTATAGTAGCAGCTAATTATGCCTGAATGCTTACACTATGCTGAGTATTTTGTATATACCATCTCATTTAATCATTATAACACCTTTAATAGCAAAATATTATCCCATTTCACTGGTGAAGAAACTGAGATTAAGAAGTATTCAATATCTTGACCAAAGATATATGCAAATAAGGTCTGTATTATTCTAGAATCCAAGCTCCTAATCCATTACATTATACATACCATTTAAATATTATTACTTATAAGCTTTATTTTAAAATTTGTACAGGTTTAAATAGAATTTAGGGCAACATATTTTAAAGAGGAAAATACCCAAATCATCTAGGTCATCTAACTGATTACTATACCAGCATATCAGTAGTATACTACTAAATGGTTGCGATACAAATACTGAATGTATGAAAACTAGATATCTCATGGCTTTATATTGTATTTAATGCTAGTTTGTGTCTAAGGTGACACTAAATATCCAAAGTTGAAATTGCTTTGGAAGGAAACAAGAAGCAAGGGGAACCAAACCAAGACAAGAATAAAAATGAAGAACATGTAAGGCCTTTGCATTTTTAATTGTTTGGTTAGATGTCTTGGCTTATCTCCTATATGTTAACTAAATATTTTAGTTGTATTATTTCTAATAGTTTAAAATTCCTTTAAACCAAGGAACTAAAATTAGGGGAAAACCAGTTATATGAAAAATACTTAGAGCACATATTTAAGAGTAGGATTTACAGAGTATAGCAAAATTTCAGATGGAAACATCTTTGTTATCTTAACGCAACTACTACAGATGAAGGGACAATATTTTCTATGCTTCTGCCTCACTCCCAACAGGAAGTAATTGTAATTTTCACCAACATGATTATTTTTTTTTATTGTATGTTGAAGAACTGGTTAATAGGGAAAGCAAGAGAGAACACTGTTGCAATTTTCATGTTAGAGGTATTAATTATGCTGGCCCAATGCTCATTGCAGAAAAAATTTGGGAGCATACTTTCAGTCTCTTCCTCCATTTCTTCCTGTCCACTTCCTTCACCCAAGGAGTGGTTGGATAAGAAAAACGAGTATGGCATCAAGGGAAAGGTCAAGGCTAAGAAAGACGGAATTACTAGGGTTCATCCCCCTATCCTCTTCTTTTCATGCCCTCAGTTTGGCAGGACGATACTGAGAGACTTCCACAGGAAACAGCAAATTTGAAATGTGCTGGGCTGACTTAAGCTTTTTTTTTCTGGAGGAATCAAATAGGGCTCTCTTTTCAAGTCTTGTGAAAACAGTTGCCAACCAAACACAGCTCAAAATTGTAATATGGTTTTTCTTCTTGGTCCTTCTGTCAGAACAGTTCATTCATGACTGCAAACTCTTATCTGCATGATTATATAATCATCTTTGAATACTATCTTTCTTCTAAGAAGCAAATAAAATACCAACAATTTGTACATAGAAGGTTCAAAGTGCTGTAAACAATCTCACTTTGAACCTTCTATGCACAAATAGATATGAAACAGCATGCTTCTCTGTTGTTTTGTTTTCTAAATTCCTTGATCTTTCAATAGCTTTCCACAAAAGAATTAATTCACAGAGCACAATCACTGAACTCAGCAAAATGAAAGCAATTCAGAAGGTTGCCATTGTTACCAATATGCAAATCCTAACCATTGTTTTATTCATCCTTCCTTAATTTAATGGTCTAAGTGCGAAATTAGCAATTTCTCTCCCCCTCCTTTTATACAAAACAACTTAAAATAATATATACAAATGCGTGCATTTATTTTTAAGGATATCATGGAAAAGTGAGAAGCAGCTAGATTTAACTTTCAGTCTCTAGTGTTCTGGGCACATTTCTGTTAACATCTCTATTAGTCAGGTCATTGTTCAGAGTCTAAATTGCCTTGTCTATAAAATTAAGGAGTTGGAATAGAAGAATGGTTTTAAGTTTTGTTTACAAGCAGAATCTTTAATCCAAACAATCTTAACCAGTAGAACTTGATATATAAAACAAATAAAGTCAATGGTACTGTTTAAGGATGCTTGGAGACACTCGGACTCCAGTGAACAGCTTGAAACAACTGTTTCCGAATGTCTGAGAGGCCCTTCCCATTTCAGATATACTTGTTAGGATGGTAGGTTGTTTGCCTTTCTTCAAACTCTATTTCCCTCTCATATTCCATTCATTCTCTTATATTTCAGGCTCCTCTAAGATCCACCAAAGATCCTTGACTGATTCATCTTTGCATTCCTTATGATGCTTAGCTCCATAGCTAACAAAAGAATAAATATTTGCTGAATAAACAAAATTTCCAGGATGCTACGGGTTTATAAAAATAATTCACCCTCACATTCAAGTTTGAAATAAAACCATTTCCTCAAAGAAAATAATGAAAAGAAAAATTTACAGCATTTCTCAATTTGAGAAGTAATTTAGCAGTGAACAAGAAAGGGGCAGAATACTGTCTTAGTGTATAATTCCACTAATATATCTAGAAAATGAAGTAAGCTTTGAATGGCTATATAAGAAAGCATTTTGATGCTATTTATTACAAAACTGCATGTTACATTAAAAGTACCTATGTAAAAATGATTATTTAGAATACAGGTGACACATAGAAATAATTCATTTGCATTACACCTATGGAAAAATAGGACTTCACCAGAGGCATTACTCTCATTTTATAGATATAAATACTGAAATACAGAGTGAACAATAGCAAAATATGGAACATGAGACTCCAAGTAACTACCCAGATTGGGTTCTGGATAAGTAAACTCACTGCCTCCTATAGATTCTTGTGATGGGCCTTTATATTATACCACACAAAGGGAATAAAATTATTTTCTCAAAAATAAGACACTTTATCTTAATTTTATTGACTTGCTTTATATGCTGCTCTGCAAAGTAGACCCACATATGAAAAGTCTGCCATCCACTACTTTTCAAGACTTCCTTTAGGCAATAAAAATTAGTTTAAATACCAACTAATAATACTTATTAATTGGTGAATAATGCCAAACAATGACTCTTGCCCAGCACATATTAGTTGATAAATGACAAAATTTTTATTACTCAAAGCACTTAACATGCATTATCTCATTTAATCCTCACAATAAAATATCATTTATACCCACATTTTACAAACAAGAAAATTGAGGCATGCAGAGGCTAGGTAACTTGCCCAAAGTCAGAACTAGTAACTAACAGTATCATGATTTAAGGCACAAATAGCTGTAGGTATCATACTCATAACCATTATGTCATACTGCCCCTTACTAAATAATACTGTCTCTACTAACCTAAAGACAATGCCTTAATGTAATAAAAAAGTTTCTTTAGTCTTTATGTTATCTTCCCCCTAATTATCCCCTAAGATAATAACTTTTGTCTATAATTAATTAGATTTCTCTGTATATAATAACTTAATACTTATATAATAAATTAATAAAGACTTCCATGTATGTTCCCAGTTGTACGTAATGCAATTTATATGTTCCAATTCCATGTTTTGACTTAACCATAAAAATAGTGGACAGTATCCATGGATAATATTCAACAGTTTCCTGGTACCAACAAAAACCCAGTATTTGTTCCTCTTAAGGGGCATCTGTCTTCATTTGGTTTATTGGTCCTATTAAGGTTATAACTTTTAGTTTTATAAAATTTTACTCCCAAGATTAAGTATGTCTGTAAAAACATTCCTTGAATACCTTAAAGAATACTAGTAACATAAACTAAACCAACAATAGGCTGAAGAACAAATTTCTAAGATAAACAAAATCTGTGAACTTGAGGAATATTAGTTGCTCTCTCTTATGCATAGCCAAGACTAGAAAATTGAATAGTTCTGTTTTTCTTGATAAGATTTAAAAAATTATGCTTTTAAAATTTCAATAAACTGGTATTATTCCTAGAATTATAGCTACTGTTGGCCTTGAGCCTAGCAATCCTTTTATGTACACTAGCCCGGAAACATTTTAGAGTCACCTAAAACATACTTTTCAAGAGAACACAGGATGCCATCGAGGAAGGGCATGGACTCATAACCAGAAACCCTAGCACTGACTACTAGTTGATATTCCTTTATATTCTACTAGGAGGCACTAGTAGAACTTCACGTATAATTTTAAAGTTTAGCATTTATTTGATTGGTTGTTACAATGAAAGGGGCACTGACAAAAAGCACACATGTACTGATGCTTCTGTTAGAGTGTAATGAAACACCATGAAGCTGCTGAAAGCAAATGAAATACAGATAAAGCATGAAAAGACACCGTACTGTCTCCATTGTCCAAATATCAAACACCTCCCAGGACCCCTAGGGGTGGTAATAACTATGGAAGCGGCTCCTAACAGGTTCTTCCTTAAAGGAGATTCTTGAAAATTGCTGGGCTCTGACTCTAGCCCATATGGGCTTGGAAAAGTCAGAGAAAATGTTGGCTGTACTTTTTCCGGCCTATTTGCATATGTTCTTTAGTATGCAGAATGTCTCTGTATATAATTTAATTGTTGTTGGGCTTTTTTGCCTCTATTAATACATATGCAAATGACTCACTCTTGCAGCTGTGCTGTATTAATCATATGTGTGCTTCTGTCTGTCTGCCCTGCAGGCTCAGGGTTGAAGGGAGAGGAAAAGAGGGAATTCAGTCTTTTAACCTGCAAGAAAACTCACTCATGCAGACAGAAGTCCAACAGCAAGCAGCACACCAGGGTTGTGATGGAAATGAGGTGCAGTTGATCATTTTTCATCCTGTATGAAAATGACTACAACCCAAAAGTTAAGCTGAGTAGTATGGTATATTGGTAGGTAAACATGAATCCTTACGAGTATTCAGTCTTGTAAGTAATTCCTTCAATAATAAGATAGAAATCCTCACATCTAGATTTTTCCATATGGTTATTCCTTCTTTATTGATTTTCTAGGGGTTTCTCTTGGACAGACATAAAGCCATGCTCAGTCACTCACAGTGCTGGGAAATATGAAGCATTTATCTGTGTCCTGTCATAATTATTGACCTTCTTAAGAGACCAGCAGGAGTTTGATAGAAAGATGAACTTCAGTTTTTTATCCACATCTACCTTGATGTTATTCTCTATCAGACAGAAGCTTAAGCCATTTCTAATATGCCTTCCATGTACCTATGATAGCTATGAAAAAAGATTGATTTCAGTTGATATTTTATATGATTCATTCTCTAACGTGATCGCACATCATCTATCATTTTTTGTATCCCAGATAATGTGTGTTACTGATGTTACTGGTTACTAGGGCTGTAGCCCATGTGATTTCATTTACAACAACTTGGAATTTTCAGCCTTCATACCAAAAATATTGTTCTATATTTTAAAAATAGTTCTACTACAATTATTTTAAAAAGTTTAATTAATTCAATAAAAATTCATGATTGAATGCTACTTGCTTATTTTGAGGAAAATACAACCATCCAAGAAAAATTTCAATCTTTTTTCCTTCTGCTTATCACTATCAATCATTGGTTGGAGTTGACATTTTTGGCTTCCTATAGGTAGAACAGGTGGCAACCATCTTTTGGCCAAGACAAATTACAGTATTTATAAAGTGAGAAATAAGTGGATAAATATTTCCTTCTAACTTCGAATCTCAGAAGCCTGGCTAAAAAATAGAAATAGTATATTATAATACAACTATTAGTATTACAAATATTCATGATACCCATTAAGTAAAATGCAAATTAACAAAAATGAATATGAGAAATGTTAGATGGACTGTTGCCATCATTTGATTTTATTAATTAGAAACAGATGATTCCTTTAGCTGATTTTTATCTAGTCACCAATGTCTAAAAATTCAAAGTATAACTTTATTTTGTGTAGTGATATTCAGTTTTTGATATGAAATGAAGCTAGATTAGTTTTTCTATATAAATGAATCCTCCTCTTTCAAAAGGAGACATCAGGAAAATAAGTATCAAAATCATCATTGGCTTTTAGAAGGGAAAAAGAGTAGTCAGAAGAGGAAGAGAAATGAAAAAAAAGAAGGAAGGAGAAGAAGAAAGAGAAGACGGTAAACCTAGTATATCAAATTGTTAATTGGCTAGCTACTATTTTTATAAATACACCCTTCCATTATTTATAAATAATTTACTTGAGGGTTGTATGGGCAAGATGAGTCATACTGAGACAAATAGAAGTTCCTATTCTTATTTATGTCTGTACATACATTAACATAATATAGGAATAATCAAATATTGCAATGTTTGGTCTTTTTTCATAAATTAAAATGATTTTAAAGAAATTACATAAATGATAATAAGTGCTAAAACACATTCTTTATGCAGTGGCCCACGGTTATAAGATAAAGGGAGGAAAGGGCAGGAGAGAGAAAACTAGGGATTTCTTAATACATTAAGAATCTTCCAATAGGGGCTGAAAAAAATATGAAGTTCCCTGGCCATTTAATTGATATCGTTTGCTCCAGAAATTAATCATATGCTGCTTTATCTTGTTAAAAATTATTATACCATCAGCTGTGATAGCATCTTTACAAGTATGTATTAAGCACCTGTTACTTGCTAGGCTTTTTTCTGGGTACCTGAGACACATTATTGAACAACAACAAAAACGTGACAATCTCTGTCCTGGTGGGGCAGTATATTTGGAAGAGACAGCCAATAAATAAGGAACGTAATAAGTTCTATACTATGTTTGAAGAATATGACTATATGAGGGAAAAAAGCATAGTAAGAGATCTAAGAAGTGTGCTATCTCTAGCAGGGTCATTTTTAAATTTTAAATAGGTTGCTTAGGGTAGGTCTCAAATACTTGAATGAAGTGAGAGACTTAGCCTTCCAGGAAGAGGGAAGAACATTTCAGGTAGAGGGAACAGCTAGTACCTAACTCTAAGATGGGAGTATGCCTTGGTAAGCCAAGGGACAAAAGAGCCCAATGTAGTTGGAACAAATTGAGTAGGTAGTGCGGAGAAAATATGTTATGCAAATAATTTTTGTAAATACTGTGGTCTTAAACATGATCCTAGGCACATAGGGTGATTTCATAAGTTTCTTTTATTTCATTAAATGAGATTTTTTATTATAAAATTTCAACATTATCTTATTGAACTGAATTCAAACTATTTATTTCTTCCATGAGCCAATGATCCCTTTGATACTTGAATTTCTGCTATTGCCTCTTTTTAAAAGATGGAGATTAATTTATATAGAAAATTAATTGTTAATATTCAGCTTCATTTCAGTATTATGAGACAAGATAGCCATTTCAGCAAAATAGATACATAATTTATTGAAAGTGTACTGTTAAGATTCATTCTTCACCTTTTTATTTAATGCATATACAGAGAGTCCATAAAATACTTCAAGCACTTGAATAAATGCAAATGATGGTGGGCGACTGACTTCATGAATTTTGCCATCTGGTATTAATAGAAGACAGAAAGCAGGATTCAAAACTGCCATGTGAGTTATATTTAACTCACACTAGTTTTGAGCCAGGGGCCTTGTGAAGCATATGTAACTCATGTCTCTTCACCTTAGGAGCCATGAGAACTGTTTTTCAAATTGAATATAACTCAAACAGAGAAAACAATAAAAAAATAACACATTTTTCATTACATTAGAAAGGACCGTTTTGTTTTCGAACTTTTTATTCTATTTTCATGATAAAACCGTGGCCCCCAAGGAAAAAATGTTTTTTCTAATGTGGCAATCAATGTGTGAAAACATTCTACAAGTGCTGTGAGGGGGGAAATATGATGTGCTTTTGGAACACACAGGAGCTACTTTAATTCAGACTTTATATTAGTGAAGACTCCCTGAAAAAAGTGATATTTTAACCTGAAACTGAGGGGTAAGTAGGAGTTGGCTTAGAAAAGATGGTGTAGTAATGGGGTTCCAGAAAGAGGAGACACCACCTGGAAAGATCCAGGGTGAGAAAGAACTTCAAAACACCAGAGAGTCATTTAAAGTCCTTGCACAGAAGGACATGACAACATTTTCTAAAATCCAAAAGATCATTCTGACTAACATACAGTAGACAGTGCATTGGCAGGGGCAAGATCAAGACAGATCAGCTTAGGTGTTATTGTGGTGAATTAGGCAAGTGGTAAGAGTAGCTCAACCCAAAAGAGTGAGTGACAGTTATGATGGACAGAAATGGATGGATTCTTCCAAGTATTAATATTTAGTGGGGACTAACTGTCAGTGAATGAATAGATGTAGAGAAAGAAGGAGGAAGAGGAGCTAAGGATGGCTCTCATGTTTCTGGGTTGAGACATAGATGAAATGGAGCCACTGACTAAGACCAAAGAATGACCAAGTCTGGGGGCATGATAGACAACTACTGGTGAGTTTCATTTGGGGCTCAGTTTATAATGTCTGTAAACAGATATATATTTCCTCTTAGTAGCCAATAAGCAGTTGGCTAATGTGAATTTGGAGCTCAAGAAAGATTTAAAAGGCAAAGACAGATTTATATAAAAGAAATAAATAAAATGGTATCTTGACACAACATGTTAATTTGTATCATTTATATATAAAATCTATATTAAGTCAATTTTTCTCCATAAAAAATAAAAATAAATGTATGATAATGCTTAAGTTATTTTAACTGTGTCTAAAAATATACAGTAAGGTTTTTTTATATGAAGTAATTTTTATTATGTAGTAAGGATCTCCAGGGACATAAAATAATAGTTAAGTAATAAACAGTGGTTTTATTTAAAGCATGTCATTTTGCTTGTCTTTAAAAATAATTGTACTTGTCTCCATTCTTTAATGAAAGTTCTGGTTTTGCTTATCATAATATTATCCAAGTGTGAACAATTATATGTAAAAGGTTATTTCAAAAGAAAACACAAATGGTAGGTAAACAAAGTCAACTGTGAGTAGGAATATATTTATAGGGTCCCTTATTAGAACTAGGTGTTCAAAAAGAAGTACTTGAATAAACATATATCTGTGTAAAGAGGCATGAAATGGAAAATTCAGAGGCTGAAGTAGGCAGCTGTCATTATGAATCCTGCTACTCCTTTCATTATTGCAAAGCACACAGAGTATTTGTATTAGTGCCAATTAATCAGCATTATTGTTATAATCTGATTAGCTGGTTACTGAGTTAGCAAACGTTAAGAGGGGCAATGTCTCCAAAGTTTAAAATAAACTCTCCTGTACTTGGAGAAGCACATATAATCATTTAAAGATCATGGATTTTGGACTCTGTGACCCAGGTTTCTTCTTTCTCAGTGGAGATATTCATACATAACACAAAGTGTTGCAGTAAGAAGTAAATGAGATACCCTTGTAAAATGCTTACCAGAGAACCTAGCTTAAGAAAGTATTTCATGAACCATGGCTGGTAGTAGTTAGTGACATCGGTTGTTATGGCATTTTACAGGAGTTAAAATTATTATGTTTGAACCCAAGGAAAAGGAAACAGCATCCTATTTCTGTATAAAATATATATCCCTTCCACACTATTCCCACTACCACTGAATGAAGATTAATTTCAGATCATCATTTTTTCTTTGCCAAGGCTACTTCAGTTGTTCCCCCAACTGGTCTTCCTGCTGTTACCTCAAACCATCTTTCTTACTGTTGTCCTATGAAGTGCAACTCTGAGCTTATCACTCCATACTTAAACAAGAACACATTAAACAACAACAGAAAACAATACAAATAAGCAAACAAGCCAACAACAACAAATTCTTCAATGGTTCTAGAGAAAGATACCAGCAACTGGTACCTGGTACTAGACAACATCCATACCACCATCTTCCCTTATTAAAACCTGGGTGACCTGGCCTTATTTCAATCAAAACTCACGCTGTGTCTGATCTTGTTTTCATCCTCCCAACCCAATCGCCCCGCACCACAGTATATATGAGCTGATGTCTGGTGAGGAAGGTTAGGAGAGAGAGGATTGGGTTTATAGCTTTATAGAAGAACTTGGTTCTTAGTGCTTTTCTCTACCTACCTAAGTGAGGAGGCAGAATTCATAAAAACAGGAGAAGCCAGAAAAAAGGAGAAACCTTCATACTGTTCCTCAACTAGTTGTTGAATTAAAAACCTAAAGCCTAACCCAGTAGCAGTATGATGAGAATGTTCTTAAGAGAACTTGACAGTATACAGCTTGGGGTATACAGAATTAAAGACACAGTAGTGCCTGTTTTCTCTTCTGGAGTTTTCCAAAGCTGGGGTGGATTGGTGGAGAAGGGTCAGGGGTTTGCTGCAGGTTGAGACCAGGACTGTGATGTAGTACTACCACAGCTCTTAGAGGGAACAGAAGAGGACCTCCATGGAGGATCCCAGGGTTCTCCATGGAGGAGCATTGAGGATGAATGAAGGCAGGCATCTTGCTACCTGGACAGCAGCTGGCCAAGGGTGGTGATGTCACAAACAAAAAAGAGAGTTGGAAGCATAGATCAACAGACATGGCCACCCTTCTCTTAGCAGACCACGAAAAGCTGTTCAATACCAAGAAAACTATACACACACCATCTCCAAGCTATCTCAGTAGCAGACGTGCCTTCCACAACACACATTTGCATAGGTAGTAAGTTGAAGTTGAAGAAGCGAAAGAGTAATTTGCAGCCTTCCTCACTTCTGGTTTCCACAGCTGAGATTCTTGTCTAATGACAGAAGGGAAGAAGTAAGATGTAAACTGGATATAAAATTAAAGTTTCCAGCAGGAATGAATCTTAGTAACTTAAAGGATCAGAAAGCAATGGAGTCTACTCAAGGTATTATTATGAGATGGAAAATAGAGATTTAACAGAGTATAATGAAAAGCAGAGTGGAGAACATTAAAACTGGCTTATGCATTATACTTTACTAGGATAAAACTTCTCAAAGTTTTTACTTTGAGGTTTACAAGATTGGGGTGAATTTGGGGTAAGGCTTATGGTAAGACTTCTGACTAGGCATTGTATTAAGAGTTAGCTTTCTCTGACCGATCCCATCAGATTTGTGGAGAAGGAAAGAATGTGGATGCTAATTTAAAGCCGGAGGAGGAAGAGTAACAAGTATCCTTTGCAGTTCTGGGGAAGGCTAAAGTAAAGGTCAGGGGTCTGTGAATATTGTGTTAGGAACAAGTAGAAAAGTGAGGTAGTGTAGGTACCCTAGCCAAAGTGAGCATCAGTCTGCTTCAAAGAAAAGTCAGATTCTCTGCCATGGCATGCTTTTGGAATGTGTTTGCATCTGAATAACTTGTTTTTTCCCCAGTGCAAAAAATGTGTGTATGTGTGTGTGTTCATGTGAATGTGTTTTAATAGTAGCTGATGACTTTCCATGGAAAAAGTTTTGGATTATTAATTTTCTTGTTATCCTACAGTGTTGTATTTGAGAAGACCCTAACTAAAACTCATGAATTTTCATGGGTATAATACCACTTAACATAAAAGGAACTTTATCCCATGTACACATCAAATTATAGTTAAAATAAGAGCTAATGTTTGGTGTCTAAAGTTTTTCTCGTTTAGTGATAAAAAAATTATTTTTTAACATTTTGAAATCTTAAGAGAATCTGATAACATAGGAATTGAAATAAAACTTAACTTGAATCAAATATTGTCATATTACCTCTACAGGAAGAGAATTTTAGATTGTTTCTTAACATAGTCGCTTTCTATTAAAGTCCTGCAATAAAACATAGCAGTTGCCACCAACCACCCTCACTTCCTCTCACTCTTCATCCAGTGATGAAAGGAGAATGTCTAACTTGCTTTGAAAACTGACGTCCTAAATCTCTAAAACTCCTATTCCCATATTCAAATCTATTGCTGGATATTCTTCTCTCTTTCCTTTAATTCCATTACGCTTTTTAATTTTCCCTATTATAATCACTTTTCCATGTTATAGTTATTCCCCAGATGTCATTTCAAAGGAGAACAAATGTTATGTTACTTTTATTGTCCCCATGGCTCTAACACTGCCCAAGGTATTTCCAGCTCAAAGAAACAGACAGTCACAGTGCAGTTTTTCGTAGACAAGGTAGAATAGAAATGAACGTTATTAACCTCTGTAGAACACAGTATGTCTCAGCTTTCACACTGGTAGTTCCTCCTGTGAAACTCAACTGGCCTTTCGGAAACCCACCAGGTCTTCTGACAAACCCATGTGCAGACCAGATGTATCTGCCTCTTCACGCCACCATATAAATCTATATTTTCCTTACAGACTAAGATCATCTATTGTGATAATGCGCTTTCATGTACACAATTTAATTTTATTAAGCACAACTGCTTTATATGTAGCTTCACAGGCATACTGTGTCTTTCAGGCTAAAGAACATATAAAAATTCTCATAAGAGGAGATTAATCCTATTACTAGATGATCTTCTATTTCTATTAATTACATAATTAGAAGGTCCATAACAACAGAAACTATGAACTATTTTCTGGAATGCTGACTCAAAAATTTAAATAGTTAATGAAAGTGACCTTTACTATAATTTTTTTGGTTCTTTTTTCAACCTCAGAGACAAAATTTCTAAAATCACTTGGACATCTGGTAAAGTTATCAATGACATTCCTATATGGGAGTATGTATGCATTCTGTAGGGATGTCTGAGATAAAGTCGAGCTCATTTAGGCACCACTTATTTGGTCTATTTTTCCTTGCTTGACCAACTGAGCTGACATTAGCAGGAGAACAAAGAGACTTACAAAGTGCTTCAATAATACAAGGTATCTTGAACAATTTTAAAGGCATTTTTGTTAAGTAGCCTTGGTCCACAAGTGCCTGTTTCAGTATCTTTTGCAGGTTTTTTTGTTCTTTTTCTCTTGATGGAGACCAACCTGTGACAAAATTATGGCATATACTAATCAAAGTAAAACTACAGCTCACTTTTTCAAATGATATCAGGCAATAAAAAAACTACAATAAGCTCTCTCAAGTACAGAAAACGGAGCTAAAAATTAAAAGAATCAACATCTCAACTTTTGGTTGAGGATCAGTACAAATAAATTTTAAAACAACGAAGTGTGTGACAAATATCACTAGTCAGTTTCATTTTGCTTTAACAAGATAATAGCTGTTTTCGATATTTACTTAACCTTTGTCTCCTCTGTATTGTTTCCTGACTTACCTGCAGTTGGAGTGGGCCTAAGCCCGGTGTTGCTGCGGCAGCAGCTGCCATGGTAGTTGGGATCAGCTGAACAGGGTAAGGGTCACCTAAGTAAGAGAATAATAGAGGCGTCAGCACCTTTTATCTACTCTCCACCTGCAAATTAAACTCATGCATTCACTCTTTCCAAAAGCCTTCTTTTGTGTGCCTTGCTGAGGCCTAATGAAAAGCTCTATTGTGCAGCCTTTTACTAACACTCTTTTCACAATTCTGGCTGAGAGAGGAATGTGAATAAAAGGCACAAGCAATTAAGGCGGAAACCTCATCCTTTTTTCATGATGTATTTATGAAAATGGGGGAAAAAGTACGCATTGATCAGAGGGCTGCACTCACACGCGCGCGCATGCACACACACACACACACACACACACAATCTTGATATGAGCACAGCAACTCCTCAGCAAATTTATAGTCTTATTATAAATGGAACTTAACTAAACTTACTTTTATATTAACAAATTAACCTCTAAAGATTTAAGCAAAATTGCTTATCTTTTAAATTTAAGCTATGATATTGTCTTGATTCAAGTAATATCATGTGGACAAAACCATAGTAAATATTTTTTCTGTTTTTTAGGTTACGTAAAATACCATCATCTTTACTATTCCTGAGATAAATGTTTACAAAAGTATATTATAAATAAAACAGAAAATAGATAGCTTCCCCCCCAAAGGATTTTATGTAAAAAAAAATCATAAAATTAATCTTGAAGTTTTAATATTATATGATCTATAAAAACACAGACACACACAAACATATTAATATATATACACATACAGATTATTCTGCATATTTTTGATGCAAATCAAGAGTTTTATTTTAATTAATAAGGAGATACAGCAGACATTTTGCATAAAGCTCAATGATATGCTAACAAATGTAATTAGTAATGTACATTATTTGTCATCTGAAATATGACCACACCAAATAATTAAAAATAATAATCATAAGAACAATTTAGTACTATATAAAATATTTTTTAGAAATCCAATTTAGGAAAAACTTGTTGAATTTTACATGCATCAAAATATAACTTAAAATAACTCAAAAATATACTCATTCAAAAATATTTATTGAGTACCTGCTCGGTGTTAAGCACTGCTCTTGGTACTAGAAATAGAGCTTTGAAAAAGACCAGGATGCAGATGTAGATTTACTGGGAATTTAAGGAAGCTTAAGCTTTGGGCTTCTGGGAAGGGATCCTGGTAGTGTGTTCACTATATATTTTTATATTTGTCATATATTTTTATAGTTGTCAGTTTTCTCAAGTTTACACTTTGTTGTGATTTCTTGTTATAAATGAATATTCACTTTTGTATCTAAGTGTATGTGTCTAAAATTTTTGTATTTTTATTCTAAAGGATATCCCTCCAATTGTATGTTTTAGGCTTCAAAATACCTGGATCTACCTCTGTGGGTCTGGCCTTCCCAAAGCTTATAGGTTAGTGGGAGAAAAAGATAATTAAATGATTACTACAAAATATATTGACAGTTAAAACAGGGAAGTACATACTGCTATGGACTACACTGGAGGTGCCCCAAACCTAGTCAAGAGGTCAAAGACTGCCTCCAGCAAAAAGTCATGTTTAAGCTGAAATGTGAATTAAGTGAAAGCTGGCCAGGCAAAGAAGGAAAGGAGGAGCGTTCCAGGCAGGGAAATGATTTTCGTGAAGATTTGGAGTCACATGGAAGTATTACGTCATAGCCCAGTCCCCATATTGCTGAAGTACAGAGTGCAGGGAGGGAAGAGGGAAGTCAGGTGCCATATTACATATGGTTTTATAGACAATATTAAAGAATATAAACTTTATCCTATAGGATAAAGGAAACCATGAATGTGGAAAACAGAATGGTTGAGTAAGATCGCTTGGGCTGGAGGTTGGAAGCTGCAATCGACTAGAGTAAATAGATGCAGAAATCAGTATAATAGTGAATAATGGTCTAGACTTTGGGTGGTGGCACTGGGATGAAGAATGAGGGGGATTCAAGTGATATTTAAGGGGTAAAACTGGTAAAACTTACTGACTGTTACAAATGAGAGTAAGAGGAGACTCAAGGATCATTTCCAGCTTTTTCACTTCAACAACTGATTGAAGAGTGGTACTGTTTACTGGCTTTGTAAACAGGGATGAAAAGAGCAAGTGACAACGGGGTCTGGGGGTGGGGCGTGGGGGGAAAAACAGAGTTCTGTTTTAGATACACTAAGTTTGACATTACTATTAGATATCCAACTAGAGGCATTTTTTTAGTCATTTGATAAACTTGTTAGGACTTTAGGGGAAAAGTCTACATAAATTTGAGAGTGGTTAGCATATATCTAGAACTTAAAGCTGTAAGCCTTGATGAGACCAAATAGGAGTTAACTGTAGCTACTAAAGAAGAGGTGCAAGGATTGGACTGTGGGACACATTAACATTTATAGTCAGGGAGATAGGTACTAGCAGAAGAGCCTGAGAAGAAATGTGAATGTGGTGTTCCAGAAGCTAAGTAAAGAAAGACTTTCACAAAGAGTGATCAACTTTTTAAAATGTTGGATTTAGTAATGTGGAAGTCATTGGTAACTTCAACAAGGGCAGTTTCGGTGGAGTGGAGGGGACAAAGCCTAATCAGAGACAGTGTGATCAGTAGATGATTACATGAGGAAAGGACTTGGAGGCAGAAGTGTAGACCCTTGCTTTTCGAAGCAAGAATCTCTGTAAAGGAGCATTGGCATCACCTAGGATTTTGATAGAAATGCAGAATTTCACTAAGCTAGCACCTCCAATGACTCCCGCTTTCTTGTATTTATATCCTGTGTAATCCCCTCCTTTTGAGTGTGGGCTGGATCTAGTAACTGTCTTCTAACGTACAGAATATGGAAAAAAGTGATGAGATTTTACTTTTGAGATTAGGTTACAAAAAGATTTTTGGCTCTGTCTTGCTTGCCCTTCTCCTTGTGCCGTCCCTCCCATCCCCCATGTCCTTCCCTCGGTCACTTGGAGCAAGCAGCTAGGCTAGGAGCTGCCCTATGGAGAGGCCCACCTAGCAATGGCCGATAGCAAGCAAAGACATGAGGCCTGCCAACAGCCAAGGGAGGGAGCTTGGAGCAGATCCTCCCCAGGTCAAGGCTAGAGATGAATGCGGCGGTTGAGGCCAACATCTTGACTGCAGCTATGGGGAAGATCCTGAGCCAGAAGCACCCAGCATGACTGTGTCTAAATAAATATTTGCTGCTTTAAGCCACTAAGTTTTGGGAGAATCTGTTAAAGCAGAAAGCATATACCTTCTGAATAAGGATTTAAATTTTAACAAGATTCCAGGATGATTTATACGCATACTGGAGTTTGAGAAGTGTTGGAACAGAAATCCACTGAGGTGTTTTGCAGTAGGTAGTGGAAGATGTGTGATCAAGAAAACTTTATTACAAAGGTATAAATGCAGAAAAATTACAGCATGCTTGTATGCTAATGAGAAAGATCCAGTAAGGAGATGAAAAAAAAACATATGACACAAGAAAGAAAGGGGACAACTGATGTCACATGATAGAGCTTTACTTATCATTTGGTATTTTTAATATTTAATCTTCAAAACACTACCTGAAGTTTAGATATTTAAAAGCTGAATTTGTATTCATGCAAACCAGCTAAAATAGCAAATGGTATGACTATTAGAACTGACAATTTAAATACTTTAACTGTGTAATTCATTTGTATTCCTCATTTAATGAACATAATCTTAAACTAAAGCAAAAGTGAAGTTGTGATGCTCTTCAGTGAAAATTCACTTTATTTAATTTATTTTCCCTGTTGTAAATTAATCAATTACATGTCTAAAATCTGCCATGTGACCAGAACTCTCCTGGGTGCTGTGGAGACAAAAATAATAAAACAAAACAAAACCTGGTCGCTACTTCATTCCTGTGTTTTCTAATGAAGTGCTTATTTGAGTAGTATTGACCATCAGGGAGTGCTGTAGTACTTAAGGGAGAACTAATTCCAGACAGGTGAGGAGTGAGCCTGACCTTGAAGATTTGCAGGTGGGAGGAGAGGAGAGACGTTCTGGTTAGGGTGAAATGAATCAAAGCATGAGTAAAATATGCTAAAGCAATGAAGAGAAAACTGGTTTAACTGATGGGTGATAGAACAAAGTAGAGGGAAAAGAGATTGATGGCAGGAAGTTGAGAAATTTTTCATACTTCAGTCTTGAAGAAATGTGGGCATGAAAAAGGCAATGGACAAGGAATGAAGTTTTAACAAGCATCATTAAAGAGGTTAAGTAGTAGGAGGTCTTGAAGATGACCTGGATATTGATCCTAGAGACAGAACTGCTCCTAAATTTGGATTGATGGTAAAACACCTGCAAAGATGTTTTGGGCACTTTTGCATTACTAGCATCTAATTGTTAATAACAAATTATGTGGACATTTAAAGCTCATTAGTTAAAATATAGATTATTCCATAAAATTTTTAAACATTCACAGATTATTATTGTTTTCCATTTCCTAAATTCATGCATGTATAATGAAATTGGCATAGTTATCTTTCCATTGGATATACATATATATGTGAATAGCTATTATGTTACACTCATTCCACAGTGTCTATGTGTAAATGTGTATATGTATGTAGGTATACAGGCATACCTAGAGATACTTCGAGTTCAGTTCCAAGCATCACAATAATGGAAGTATCACGATAAAGCAAGTCACATGGATTTTTTTGTGAAATAATTTTTATAGTTATTTGTAGACTATATTCTAGTGTGTAATGGCATTATGTCTGAATAAATGATGTATGTACCCTAAATTTAAAAATACTTTATTCTAAAAACTGCTAATAATCATCTGAGCCTTTAGCACAATCTTTTTGCTGGTGGAGGGTCTTGCCTCAATGTTGATGGCTGTTGAGTGATCAGAGTGGTGGTGGCTGAAGGTTGAGGTAGCTATGGCAATTTCTCAAAATAAGACAACAATGAAGTTGGCCTCATTGGTTGACTCTTCTTTTCACAAAAAATTTTTCTGTGCATGCGATGCTGTGTGATAGAATTTTATCCACAGTAGAACTTCTTTCAAAATTGGGGTCAATCCTCACAAAGCCTACCACTGCTTTATCAACTAAGTTTATGTAACATTCTAAATCGTTTGTTGTCACGTCAACAATGTTCACAGCATCTTCCCCAGGACTAGATCCTACCTCAAAAAATCATTTTCTTTTGCTCATCCATAGAAGCAACTCCTCATCCATTTTTATCAAGTTTTATCATGAGATTGCAGGAATTTGGTCACATCCTGAGGCTATACTTCTAGTTCTCTTGCTATTTCCACCACATCTGTAGTTACTTCCTCCACTGAAGTCTTGAACTCCTCAAAGTCATCCATGAGAGTTAAAATCAACTTCTTCCCAACCCCTATTAACGTTGGTATTTTGACCTCCTTCCATGAATCATGAATGTTCGTTATAGTA
Source organism: Varecia variegata (assembly GCA_028533085.1). Classification (NCBI taxonomy): domain Eukaryota; kingdom Metazoa; phylum Chordata; class Mammalia; order Primates; family Lemuridae; genus Varecia; species Varecia variegata. The sequence continues at coordinate 67,403,920 of CM052440.1, read as the reverse complement.
TTTATAAATGGTGAATCCCTTCCAGAATGTTTTCAATTTACTTTGCCCAGATCCATCAGAGGAATAATCATCTGTGGCAGTGATAACCTATGAAATGTACTTGTTAAATGGTAAGACTTGAAAGTCAAAATTACTCCTTGTATCCATGGGCTGAGGAGTGGATGTTGTGTTTACAGGCATGAAAACAGCATTAATTTCCTTGTACATCTCCATCAGAGTTCTTGGGTGACTGGGTGCATTGTCAATGAGCAGTAATATTTTGAAAGAAATATTTTTTTCTGAGCAGTAGGTCTCAACAGTGGGCTTAAAATAGTCAGTAAACTATGCTGTAAATAGATGTGCTGTCATCCAGGCTTTGTTCCATTTATAGCACACAGGCAGAGTAGAGTAGATTTAGCATAATTCTGGAAAGCCCTAGGATTTTCAAAATGGTAAATGAGCATTTTCTTCAGCTTATATTCACCAGCTTCATTAGCCCCTAACAAGAGAGTTAGCCTGTTCTTTGAAGTCAGGCACTGACTTCTCTCTAGCTACGAAAGTTCTAGATGTCATCTTCCTCCAATAGAAGGTTGTTTCGACTATGTTGAAACTCTGCTGTTGTGTGTAGCCACCTTTGCAGTGATGATCCTAGCCAAATCTTCGGGGTAACTTGCTGCTTCACTTTGCACTATTATATTATGGTGACAGCTTCTTTCCTTACATTTCATGAACCAACCTCTGCTAACTTCAAACTTTTCTTCCACAGCTTCCTCACCTTTCTTAGCCTTCATAGAATTGAACATAGGGCCTTGCTCTGGATTAGGCTTTGGCTTAAGGGAATGTTGTGGCTGGTTTGTTCTTTTACCCAGAGCACTCACACTTTCTCCATATCAGTAATAAGACTATTTTACTTTCTTATTATTCATGTGTTCACTGGAGTGGCACTTTTAATTTCCTTCAAGAACTTTTCCTTTACATTCACCACTTGGCTGTTTTGTGCAAGAAGCTTAGCTTTCAGGTTATCTCAGCTTTTGACACATCTTTCTTGCCAAGCTTAATTATTTCTAGCTTTTGATTGAAAGTGACAGATGTGTGACTCTTCCTTGAACACTTGGAGGCCCTTGTAGGGTTATTCATTTGGCCTAATTTAATACCTTCAATATTGAAAACCTTCAATATTGTTGTGTCTCAGGGGATAGGGAGGCCAAAGGAGACAGACAGAGATATGGGGAGAATAGCCAGTCAGTAGAATAGTCAGAACACACACATTTATGGATTGAATTTGCCATCTTATATGGGTGCGGTTCATGGTGCCCCAAAACAATTACGATTGTAATATAAATATCATTGATCACAGGTCACCAAAACAGGTAATAATGGAGAAGTTTGAAATATTCCAAGAATTATCAAAATGTGACACAGAGACATCAAGTGAGCATGTTATTAGAAAAATGGCACTAGCAGACTTGCTCGATGAAGGGTTGCCACAAACCTTCAATTTGTAGAACATGGAATAGCTGTGAAATGCAGTACAGTGGAGTACAATAAAACAAGGTATGCCTCTATATGGAAAGTTTATACAAGCTAAATAATTTCATGTATGTGTTATAGGTGGACTTGTGAGACCCTCCCCTCCCCCCAAATTATGTTGAAGCCCTCACCCCCAGTACTTCAGAAGTGACTGTATTTGGAGATAGAGCCTCTAAAGAGGCAATTAAGGTAACATGAAGTAGTATGACTGGTGTCCTTATAAGCACAAGCGATTAGGACACAAACAACACAGACTGTGAGATGACCAGGTAAGGACACAGAGAGAAGGCGGCCATCTACAGGCCAAAAAGATGCGTCTCAGAAGAAACAACCCTGCTGACACCTTGATCTCAGACATCTAGCTTCCAGAACTGTGAGAAAATAACTTTCTGTTGTCAGAGCCACCCAGTTGGTGGTATTTTGTTATGGCAGCCATAACAAACTCATATAATATGTTTGCCATATACAGCCATATATCAATGTATTTGGTGTTAAGTGAATTGTGGAAGACTGGTAGCAAGAATTTAAAAGACTGCTATGGATATTATATATCTTTAACCATATATAGTTTCCAAGCTATAAATATATTAATATAATCATAAATAAGATGTCAACGAATTTAAAAAAGTTTGTGTTTGAGGCACCACATTATTGCAACCATCTCCATTCAACACACGAACACATGTAACTTAAAACATGTCCACCTTATTATCAATTTTTCAGGCCCAGATCATCAAGAATTAGTTGGGTTGATATATGCCCCAAATTACAAACTAAATACAACTAAAACAACTGAAAATTTCCAATACAGCAATTTAACTCAATTTAAAAAAATAAAAATATATTACATGAATGTGTCCCTGTTCTACAATGGACACAAAGTCTATAAAACATCACAAACAAGGTTAGAGGTCATTCGTGATGGCAAGAGAGAAATTCAGAAGTTGCAGGGAAAAAAAGAGCTTTTATTCAACTAAATGCTGTCATCTATTTGTACCATCCCTCAATTAACTGTACTAAAGAAATATTACAACAGGTTTGTTTTGTAAATAGCTCATGAGGTACTTAGTAAAAATCGGATAATGGAAAATTCTGACTTTTAAAGTTCAACCATGTGTAAGTTATTCAAATTGACTTTCAACTAGTTAAAACTAATTTACTCTTTCCTAAGTTTTAACCATTTGAGCAATTTTTCCCTAAGCCTTTCCAAAATTAATTTGCTTCTTATTTCAAGGCCAACCATGGAAAATTCCAGCTCAAAATTAAAATTTTTCAAAAACTTAAAAAACATACCGAGGCATCTCAGTCAATTGTTTTCAGAATACAACCTAGCTTATAGTATTTTATTGACATAAATGATATAGCTAGTATTAAATAACCCTTCTGAAAGCATGTTAATCGGATTAGCATTATAGTTATGAATATTTTGATATTAATTATCTCCAGTAATACTATGAAGGATTCATTTCTATGCTATATAACACAGACTAAGAAAAACAATTTTTTTCAACAGGCTTATTTAGGCTGAGGAAGACTATGAAAAGCAGACGTGGCTTTAATCAAGGTCAACATTACATAGCCTTTCATCCACTGAATTAATACGAAAGTTCTAGAAAGTTTTATGGCATTATCTTCACTGAAATGTGGAGATTCATTCTTTTTATTTCCCTTTCACGGTTTTTGTTTGTTTTGTTTTGCCTCCTTGACAAATACCAGATTGCTTTCTCTAGGTGCTGGGAAATATAAAAATTAAAACTTACACACACATACACACACTCACACACCCACACCACCCACACCATCACTTCCACACACAATCCCTGGCCCAGAGAAGTTCTTAATCAAGTGAGGGATCACCATGTCAACCAACTGAAATATACAATAAGCAAAGTAGAAGAGTGTAGAAGGTATTTTGGAATCTCAAAGAAAGAACTTAACCTGAAAAGCGACTAGATAGTTAAGGAAGATATATTTGTCAAGAGATCTCTTGAAACAGGGGTCCCAACCTACGGTGAGTTGTATGATTATTTCATTATATATTATTATGTAATAATAATAGAAATAAAGTGCATGATAAATGTAATGTCCTTGAATCATCCCAAAATCTTCCCCCCCGCCCACCCCCCTTCTGTGGAAAAATTGTCTTCCATGAAAACGGTCCCTGGTGCCAAAAAGGTTGGGGACCGCTATAAAAGATAGCCACTTTCACTACCAAATTATACTTCAGGACCATTTCACCACCTACTTTCCATATATTCTTTATGTTAGATAGAGAGTCACACAGTTAGCATCTGCCACTTAGTGCAAGGAGGACTGCTCTTATTAATCGTCTTTGCAGATAGGTACTGAAAACACCCTGCTCTTACCACTCTTATTTCCAGGTGGAGAAGGTTTTGTAGGAATCTAAGGCAAAATGAAGTTAACAAGGAAACTGTGGATGGAACTTTGGAAGGAAATTGCATTCTTTCCTCTCATGTTGCTTTTTTGTATGTCATGGGCTCATAAAGGAATTGTGGATGCCTTTTGCGTGGGAGGAACTCCCTGCTATTTATAGGGCCGTGCTAACAATAACTACTATCCTATATTGGCCCCTACGTCCAGGGATACTTTTATTAGCCCCAGTGTTTCTGATGTACAAAGGGAATGGTGAGCTACTGCAGCTAAAGAAGCAAGTACAACTTGTATCTTGCAGAGTTTTATGTTTTACTTTGAAGGCAATGTTAAGACACTGAAAGGTTTTAAGCAAGAAAGTGACATAGTCTGATTTGTGTTTCAGATAGATCAATTTTGTGACAAGGGGTAGATCGACTGGAAGAGAGAGAGGCTAGGGACAAACACATGTTAAAAACTATTGCAGTAAATCAGTGGGAAATGATAATGATCTGAACTAATCAGGAGAGAAGGAGAGGAGGGAATAGCTTTGGGAGACAGACAATAACCCATTTGATGGGAGAAAAGAGATATAGGAAAAATTTGAGAAAAAAAATCATAGTTTGAGCTTTTATTTTATTTTGGCATGGTTTAAGAAAGAAATATCATTTTCCCAAAACAGTTACTTAATTATTCCAATATCCTTTTTGAATAATTTGTTATTCTCCCACTGATTTGAAATATGGGTACCTAATATTTGTTGACTTTCAGTACTGTTAAAAATATTTTACATATACACATACACATATATTTATCCATATAGATATGAATATATGTACATATATGTATGTAAAATCTCATTTAATCTTTATAACAATACAGTAGGATAGATATTATTCCCATTGTACAAAGTTTAAAAAAGTATCAAGGATGATGCCACAGTTAATAAGTACTAGAGTCATTAGTATTTTAATGAGAAAAAAATTAAGTTTTAGAAAACACTGACTATTTTTAATGCATTATGCAAATGTATACTTCAATTTTCATAATATATTCACTTAATGTTCATTCTATTAACATATATCAAACTTTTACTATGATATGGAGAACACAAAGAAATAAAATAGTCAACCCTTGCCTTCATGACATTTTCAGTTATGAAAATAAAACATATACATATGGACAGTGAAATGAATCAAAAATATATGATTAGAGTTAAATGAATAATACAGGTAGGAATTACCAGAGAATGGAAGAATTTTTACAAGCTGGAATCACTGGGGAAAAAAATCAATGGAAGGCTGGGTTTAAGTTAGGCCTTGAATAAAAAATAAGAACTAGAAAAGATAAAAGAAGCCTATGAGTTGCAATGCCTGGTGTAAAGTAGCTGCTCAATAAGGTTTGTTGAATGAATAAATCAATGAGCTTAAAAGTAAGAAGTACCCCAGGATCAAAGAAGTGAGTGAACAAAATATCTTCCTGAGCTAGCCTGCAGGTGAACCCATTTCATACAGTAGCAAGAAATATTTAAATGTTTGATTAGAGGCTATTGAGGACTTCAAATACCAAGGTAAGAAATTTGTATATAATTTGTCTTTAAATACATGCACAATTACCACCTAGGCTAAAAAACAAAAACCCCTGTAAAATCACCATCTACCTTCTCTCGTCACCTAAATTGTTAGAAATTAGTCTATCACTCAGTGATAATCTCAAATCTTTCTCCTACATGTTAGTTCTCAATACATATCCTTTTTTAGAAAAGCTTTATAAATTTACTAATGACCTCTGACTTGCCAAATTTTAAGGAACATATTTCTGCAACAGCTAATTCTGTTAATGATTCCCCCCTTCTCTAACTACACATATACTCCCTTGGCTTTCTTAAAACATGCTCTCCTTGCTCTCCTCATACCTTGCTCATGCTGACTTTATTATTTCTATAATAGGCTGTTCTACCTTCCTTCACTCATCCCTTAAATATTGGTATTCCTTGGGGTCTAATCCTTGGTGCTTGGTTTTTCTCATTCTGTTCACTTTATCTGAATGATCTTATCCAATCTTATGGTTCAATAGCTATATAAAAACTAATATATTCCAAATCAGTGACTCCAGCTTAGACCTCTCCCACTGATTTTTTAGATCAATCCTCCCTAGTTGTCCCATAGGAAGCTCAATCTTCACATGTGCAAAACTTAATTCATCATCTTTCTTCTAAGATCTGCTTCTCCTGGTATTTCAGTTATCACTTAGTGATATCCAGTCACCTGGACTGTAAATATCAAAGTATCTTTCATTTTTCACTCCCTTTCACCCTTCATGGCCAATCAATCACTAAGACCTGTTCCTTTTGACTCCCAGGTTTACATTTCTTTCTATGAGAAGAGCCTCTCTATCAAGTCTTCCAGGGTCTAGTCCTCTGTTAAAGAAATTGATTCTCTATTCAGTTTCTTGTGGCACTTATTAAAGGTTCTCAATAAATATTAATTCCTCTATTTAAAAAGTGAAGTAAATATCTATTGATTATATACTATGTGTTAGGGGCTGAAAAATACAATAGCGAACAAGAAAAGTATGCCTTGACATGGATGGATAGATGGATGGATGGATGGATGGATGGATGGAAGCCATTATGATCTCAATCTGGGTTTCAGCCTTTCAGTGGTTTTTTACTTCTTCCAGCACATAATGTCTATAAATATTTCCTTGTATTGGTCTTTTATGTCCTCAAACTATGACTCACTCATAATTTATTACCTTATAGATTACTCTTAACACCTAACTGTTTATAGGTCCATGTACACCCTGTTCTAACTCTTGCGTTCCAATCTTCATCCAGGCTGTTTTATTTGCCTAGATTGTTCTTTCTGTAACCCTCCATCCCAACCACTTCTTTAATTGCTTAGTTGCCTTTATCCTTTAGTATTTAAGTTAAAGACCCCCCACACTAAGAATCCTTCCCTGATACTTCTGCACTCTTGGATTTAAATTAATTCCTTTTCCAAAGACTTCTCTTAAAATATTATCCATAACTCTATCATATTACAACTGCTTATATTCTTGTCTTAGTCCATTTGGGCTGCTACAACCAAATATAAACTGGGTAGCTTATAAACAACAAACATTTATTTCTCACATTTCTGGAGGCTGGGAAGTCCACAATCAAGGCACCAGCAGATTCTGTGTTTGATGAACACTTGTTTCTTGATTCATAGATGGTGCCTGCTTGCTATGTCCTCACATCATGGAAGGGGCAGGTAGCTCTCGGGGGCTTCTTTTATAAGGACTTTGCCCTTATGACCTAATCACCTCCCCAAAGGTTTCACCTCCTAATACCATCACCTTGATGGTTAGGATTTCAACATATGAATTTTGGGGGGACATAATCATTCAGACCATATCAATCCCATTTTCCTCAACTAGACTATGAGCATTCTAAAGGCAGGGACTTTGTGTTACTCATCTTTACATTTTCAGTCCCTACCATAATGCCTGACACACCTAAGGCTTGAAATGTTTATTGACTGAATAAATGAAGGAAGAATTAATTTAATTAAGAAATTACAAATATCAAATACAGGAGATAGCTCTTGGCATATCAAAAACTTAAGGTTTAGCAGAAGAAACAGATTATAAGCAAATTATTATACAAATAAGTAACAAATTAGTTTTTTGTGGAGGGTTTAATTCAAACAAACACAGTATTCAGTTACAAATAATAAAAGGATAGAAAATGAAGGGGAACAGAGAGGCCTAGAGTTTGGGGATTTGAGGAAATTGGGACACAGAGAAGGTAAAGAATAAAAGAATCTCTTGTAACATATTTTTAAACAATAATAATTTTTTCCATAATTTTCTCTTTTATAAATTCTTATCCTCTTTGGCATTAAAAATAAATAATATACATTTCTGAAGTCTTAAAATAATTTCTATTCACTAACAAGAATCCATTGTATGGATTCTTGTTACTAACAAGAATCCATTAGTATGATGGCTTCTTGTTAGTAAATTAATATGATGTCATTATCTACTAGAAAAGGGATATTCCATATAAAAATAAATGCAAATAAAAAATAATATAAACAAAATCCTTCTTTGTTGTGATTGTTTCATATTATTTTAGACTTTCTGAAAACCAACCAAGTTGAAATATGCGTCACTTTAGACTTTCCAAAATCTAACCAAGTTGAAATTTGCTTCCTTATGCAGTAAGCTCAGCTATACTTTCTCCCTCATGGCAAGTAGTTAAATTTATTACCATTTTCCCTCCTAAACTGTCTTGAGGAACCAAGAACAATTGATTTGGTATATACACATTAAGATAAAGGGGTTTCTAAATGTAGAAAATCTGTAAAGCCTTTTTAGATTTGCTAGACTAATATAATATGACTAACATTTAAAACTTCATGAGAAATGCTAATATTTTGTATTAACTTTCCTAGAATGTTAAGTACTGAATATAAATATTTCATATGAATTTTATTTGAGAAAGCAAGATTAATAAATTAGCTCTTGTTTGCTATATAGCTATTTTATAAGACTATATTATGAGGTAATTGTTAGTTCTTAACTGCTTGTTACAGGCCAACTTTTTTTCAATAAGAGATTTTAAAAATAAAATATATTTTTATGACTTTTTAATGCAGCATAGCAAATGAAAACTTTATCACAATTTAATAGTTACCTAGTTGGCTAGTTCAGAAAAAGATTAATTTATGAACTCTTTTAAGAAACACCTCTTAGAATGGGAAGACATTTCTGCATATAAAAGGTATAGCATTCTTCTTCGTCATCTCTTTGCCCATAAATTAGATAATTCTATTATCAATGAAAATTCCTGGATTAATTATCTAAGAAATCTGAGTATCCATGAAAAGGAGACAATGAATCAAAAAAGCCTCCTTTTCCTTCTGTATTCCAGCCTTACTAGTAAAGCATCATTTAAACTACTGCACAATAACTCATTTTAAACTGCTCAGAGAATCATTAATTAAGGAACTGCTTCTACATCAGATCTATTGATATATTAGAATACTGTGTCTACATTTTGCCTCTGTGTCTTACGAGGAAATGAATGGTATAGAGAAAATGCATCCCAAATGACTCAAGTATTAGAAAGTAGGAATTTGGAACATTCTTATAAGCTACAGTAAACCAAATCAATTGCAATTTCTCTTTCATTTCCTACTTTTAGTATTAACGCCTAGCAAGCATTTAATTTTTTGACACCCTTTTTCTAGCCATTCCACTTTTCTCTCAATCAGGGCTTTTGACAGACATCTTTCCACCTAGAGTGTATCCAGACTCTGTAGTCTGCAGGTGAAAACGCGAAGCTTCCTAAACCACTGTAACAGTCAGCCTATATGGGATATACATCTGGGATGACTCAGCCTAGAGGTTTCTACTAAAATGATAAATTTTAAACCTTTGGAAATAAGAAATGTTATGAAATTTTCCCTCCCTTCCCAAAATGAAAAAAAAAATACATAATATAAATGTCTTGAATGGTCAGAAGTATAGTAACCTAAAATAAATTCCTGAAATCTTTTTCATTACGACACATATTCTAAATTTTCAAAATGGGAGTATATATTTAATAAATAATGTTCTATTACACTTATACAATGATTTTACTTCTTTAGAAATGCATATACTCATCCCATTTAAATTTTACAATCTCCTTATGAAATGGGAAGGGCAGACATTACTGTGGCTGCCTGAAAGACAAAAAAGCGAAGGCACAGAGAGGAAAATGATTTGCCTAAGGACACAGAATAATATGAAATGGGACTGTCTGAGACTACTAAGGTATTCTGACCCCTTGTTTAATTTTTTTTCTGACAGAATTTATTAATGCCACAAATTAATAGTTTCAGATTACAAGTCGGATCGTTGCTTATGCATAGCTAACTTGGACCAAATCTGAATGTTTTAAATCCTCCATCAACCGACTCAGAGAGCAGTAGAGTTTACAGGCAATCTGTCAGGGGAAAAATGTTCAGAAAGGAACAAATAAACTAAAGTAAAAGATCATATACTGGAATAGGAACTGGTTACATGAAGAATTCAGTGGAGGCAAATATGTACATGCAAAAATATTCATTGTTGCATTGTTTGGAACTGTAAATGTTGTAGGCAAGCTTAAGTGTTCATTGGTGGGGAACCCAAATAAATATGATATATCCAGCTTAAGGAAATATCAAATGGGATAATTTATGTCTGAAAGTATGGAAGAAGAAAGATGTCCATGACACATTTTTTAGATGTGTAAGTAATTTATAGTCCACATAGCATATATCCTTACATACATTTATATTAGATAGTATATATATGTACATAGTATATGTATTATATACCTATTATACAAATATGCTCTCATCCTATATATTACATATCTATAACTAGATATATGACAGATGCATATAATAGATACATATTTATATCTATGTTTACTTCTGGAAAAATATGCACCAAATTAACAGGAGTTACCTCTGGGAAGTGGGATTATAGGAGTGTGAGTGTATGAGTGCAGGCAGATAATTTTTAGCTTCTGTTTTCTGTACTTCTCCATCATTTGAGGTTTGTGCATTTAGCATGTGCTGCCTTTAATATATTAGAAAAAATGAGAAGATGATTATGAGCTAACTATATGAGGTCTGTCCAGAAAGTATCCAGCCATGTAATATGAAAAATAGAGACATTTATTGAAGAAGATACATGATACAAAAACATTGTACATAGGACAATGCCTCAGTCCCCTTCAAAGTAGGCACCTTGGGACCTCACACAATTCTCCCAGCGTCTCTTAACCTAACCCGCACACATTCAACGTTCTCAGGTGTTCTTTTTGTTGCAGTCCTTCCAGAATGTGGATCAGTTTCAATAGATTCTCCACCATCTTTGAAGCATTTGTGCCACACTCTTATTTGAGCTTCGCTTATTGCATCGTCCCTGAAAGCCATCTGAGTCATTCGAATAGTTTCCGCAGAGAAATGTTCAAACTTAACGCAAAATCTGATGCAGATTCATTGCTCTACTTGCTCATTTTGAATGCCACGGCCACACAGTACACTCAATGGCATCTAGCGCCCCACCACCTAGTACTGTGAAGACGTCATTGTCAACGCATGCGCATTACAGTCCACTCGCCTTGACTACCAGGTTACATCCATGTTGCGCAAACCTTCTCCTTACATTAACAATGGCTGGATGCTTCCTGGACAGACCGCATATAAATAGGTTTGAGAAAAGTTCGAATATACTCTTTGAAAATAGAGCCAAAATAAATTAATAGGGAAATAGTACTGTTTAAAAGGTTGTTGAAGTTCTTTCTCCCCTGCCTTTTCCCTTTCCGTTGGCTGGAACGGGGATTTGGTAGCTGGATAAGATAGCTAAGATTATTAGATGTAAGCCGCAATTAATGGAGGGCAGAGTAGTAAGTAAGGGAGCAAACCTAGGTCTTGATATCATGCAGTTGCCATATAAGCAATGCTTGGACTATTATGTGAGTGAAAAATATTCTCTTACCATGTTTAAGCTAGTATCATTTTGGACTTTTACAGCAGCTAAACCTGTAACAAAATTAATGCAGAATCCTATTCCATGATATTATATTCCAAGATCATGACTTTTTCTGTCCTCATGGAAAATATGTATCTATTATACAGTCTGAAGCAAAATGTTATCTTAGCCTGTTTTACTAAATATTTTTCTGCTTCCATAGTTTCCAATCAATCTTATGACAAAAATTTGCCTTCTAATGGAGCTTTCTACAGTGCAAGAGCATGCTATGGGAGATTGCCATTGTCCAGTATTGTGAAGTTACATTTATTCAAATAAAATAGTATATTGCTCTTCTGCATTTATACTTCAGTTTGATGAGCTTAGCCTGAGTCAACCACTGAGATGAGATTCCATTCTTGCTGTGGCAACAAAAATATAAACCCAGAAATCTAACAGTTAGGCTCGACTATGGCAAATTCTTATGGTAATACCACATTTTGAGGCCTCTTGGCTGATAGCACAGAGGTGCTAGCCACTCTTTCCATTTGATACATGAACGTTGTGAGGAGGAAAATCACGTCAAAAAGAGAATACTGAGCTGAATTGGCTTTAGGTTTAAACTGAATGGCATTCTTATGTTATTAATTGTTAAAAAGCAAACAGGATGGATTAAAAAATTAGCTATAGTTACAGTCTAATAAAATCTGAGGAATTTATCAAGGAAAGAGTTTCACATTTTTATTTGTGTGTATGTGTTTTGGTGGTGGTAGTGTGTATATGTGAGGAGGACTGGTTATTAATATAGATCGGTTATGTCACAGAGTTATCATTAAAATGTGACTATGTTTTATAAATGACAATGCACAGTTATAAGCTATTATTTTTATTAATATATCAAGTTATAATAATGTGACTGCCACAATAAAGACGTCTCCCTTGTTTCAGTGATAAATCTTGTGAAAATATTATCAACTCCATTTTTTTTATAAAAAAATATATATTTTATTAACCTAGGAACACTTCTCCTATGAGAACTGGATGGTGGCTGTCACCATATAATTATGGGATGTTGTATACATTTTTAAACCCAGTTCTCATTTTTCAATCATTTTGAATTTTTGAGCCACTAATCTAACTTCTCTCAAATGGAAATTTAAATGATTGGCTGTTTAGGTACTAAAACAATTCTTTAAAAAAAAATAAATATTTGCAAAGCTCTACAACTAAGGCTCTCCCAAAGTCATTGGTTTACAAAATTTTGAGAGTGGGGAGTAGAGAGGGAATAGTTGGGCACTATAATTCTAACACACACAAACACTGAAGTCTGAAGCTATGATTACAGCCACTTCTCTCTGCTTGTTTACAAAGAGCCTACAGTATGTGATCTTGACAACACATGTCTCCTATTATGTTAGTTTGATAAAAGTGTACCATGTCAATGGTTTTCAGCTTGTGATTTGGTGATTGTTTCAGCACTGATTGTCAATGACCTGTATGTCAGCTGACACAGCTAAATCAGAAATTAGCATGTAGTCTCCTAAAATACCAGATACATAGACCCTTTGCACAAGAGAGATATAATGGAACCCACATGATACCCCCATTAAAAAATGAAACATGTGACATTAACTGTAAACAGGAACACATCAGCAAATATGCTTGAGGAAGTTTATGGTATTTAACTCCTAAACATTAATTTTATTGTGGTGTATGAGGAACTAATTAACTGAGAGTTTCCTTTTTTTATTGGAAGCGGAAATACTGTTCAGAAAACTGATGAAGAGTAAATACAGCATATTTTAAGTTTATTAAGCTTGGCTCATCGACTTCTATTTATTTAAGCTAATCTCATAAAGCAATTAAATACTTCAATCAGTAACTTTATATGGCTATTTTATTGAGCACATTTCTGAAAAATTAATCAATGTGTTAAAATGCAGAATGAGTATATGCATATATTTCTTGTTTTATACAGCCAAAACAGTGACTAAATACATTTTTTAAAATCATATGATCTTTTCCAACATGAGTTTTGATAAAAAAAAAAGTGAAAAATGACAACAGAAAAAGTTTTCAACTTGGTGATTATAATGAAAACAGTTAAGGTTAAGGTTGTATCAAATCAAACAAACGCCTCTATCGGCGCTGTACTGCTTTTCCGCAGTTATTATTTTCCTCAGTCAGAGGAAGCCTCATTTCAGGTAAGGCAGAATGAGTTTGATCCTAACTCAGAATGAGTCATATCCATAAGATATGAAATGCAATTAAATTCTGGGTGTAGTTTTAGGATCCTTTCTCTTTAAAAAACAGGATCTATGTTTGCTGGCATTATCTCAGTATTTATCATTTAAAGATAATCTAATAAAACAGATACAGTGCTAGGAACTATTTCATACATAATCTTATTTAATCTTTGTAACAATTCAGTAAAAAAAATTCTTAATCCGTTGTGAAGATGAGGAAACTGAAACTCACTCAGTAGCTTGCATAAGGACAAAGATTAGAATGAGGCAAAACCTGATTCTAAGTCCAGGCTGTCTCATTTTAAGTACCTCTCCATTTGTAGTTGCCTATTTGAAATTGGGTTAATTAAATTAAAACAGATAAACAAGAATTGAATGTTTTAAATCATATAGAGAAATAAATCAATTGGTATAGACACATGAATTAATTATCTTCATAATATTATGCATAGCTCTATAAGTACAAATTAAATTTTGTTATAATATTCTTTTCCGTGGTTGGCAATATGATAGGACAAGAATAACTTTCAGGTTAGAAAAACAACTTTCAGGTTAGAAAAGGTCACAGTAATTTTTAAAATGAATATACACTGGAGTAGGCCAAAAGTTCCCAAAGTGTTTTTGGTTTAAGGCACCATCAGTGGTTCAATAATTTTTCATTGTACCTTTTAGACAAAAGAAATATCCAACCACTAAATTTTATTAAGTAGTAAAGACAAAACAACTTATCTGTGGTAGTTTACATAGTGTCTGATAGATGACTCCATATTTTCCTTGAAATCTTAAAACATCCTGTTTGCCCCTATGAATTAGCTAAGCATCCTGGGAACCTTGCACAGTTTGAGAACCACGGCACTAGGCACATGCTTGACTATGGGGAAAGACTCTGTACCTATTGCTATATGACACATCCAATTTGACACTTTGGGCTAAACTATCAAGCCAGCTCTTTCACAACTGTTTGTTTTATACCGTATATAGAAAATGGGTTATTTTATTGGATTTTCCCATTCCTGCAGATTTTTTAATTTCCACATAAAATGTCTTTCTGTCAAAATTTCTAAAGCATCTAACTACTACAATGACTGGAAATTTTGCACCCAAACAGCAAGGGGGTGCAGAGGACTGCAGTCATTAGTAGTAAGAGAAGCATCTCCATCTCTCCTCTCATTTCTGCCTCTAAAATACGTACTCTGCAGGAGCAGCAGTGAACCTGAGGAAGCTGCGTGTTGTGCAAAGAGGACTGGAGTGGGAGTCAAAGTGTTACTGACCAAACTTATTCCCTTCAACCAGCTTATCTCAAAACTTTTTCTCAAATCTAAATTGCTGAGCTAACATCAATCGCACATTCGAAATTATTTTCCTTTCTAAGTAGAATTTTTTTTCTAATATGAGCGAACACAAAAGCGCTATCTTCCTGAAAACATAAAGTTGTTCTGCAGGTGTCAAAGGCATTTAAATTTTAATTCAAAAATATGTACCTGACACAAACTTCACAGCTCACACGTTGAAGTCTTTGATTAATAGGTTAGGATACGACTCAGACTTTCCAGCAGCGGCAAATGGACTGTGTTCCCGACTCTTCAACCATCCAATGCATTCTTGAACCAATTCATTTGCACACTCAATTATTTTACAATTTAGAATTTAAGCCATAGTTACTTAGTTTCTCAAACTTATTTAAAGCCTGTAATGATTATTATTTGATTAAAATGAGTTATTACCCACAAATATAATTTAGAATTGGGATTTTTAATTATGTGTTATAAAATCTGGGGTGTGTTTACATATAGCAACCTGGAAGACAGTTTTAGCAGAACTGACAAGTTAAAAATAGAGATTACTGGACTATTTTTTTCGTGAATGAACTGATGTCTGAGTGAAGTTGGCTGATTAAACCAGTGTTTTTACACAAGTATTTTCAAGTTTTCTATTTTATATATATATATATATATCTCAAAAGGATTCAACTTAATAATATACAATTATTTTTACCTCCTTAGAAGTTTGCAAATATTTTTATATTTTAAGAAATAAGTAGGAACAGCAATAACTAAATATGAATCCAGGAAGATGTGTGGTTTCACGCTTGATTTCATTAATACCAAATGCCAAAACAGAATCTGAGATTGTAGTAATAATATATCAATATCTGTAAACTCATTTACATACTCGTGCATAAGAGTGGACTATAATATTCTCTAAAGCTCCTTATCTAGTCAGTTTGCTCTGAAGTCTCTGGCTGTGCTGCTATGAATTTATTCTTGTACTGCTTAATGATGGGCATTCTAGCATTTAACAGAGGTCCAGCAACTACATTTTGTGTGTCGCCATTCCATGCCATATTTCCACCATTATATTTCTTAAACAGAAAATATCTTTGTGTCCAATTAAAAGCTTCTTTCTCGGAAAACAGGAGATATTAACTCAATCTACAATGGTTGGGCTCCTCAACCTATATTTTTATTTTATTTTTTCCCCTTTCACGAACATTTAAAGTTTCTGGTTTAGTTCCAGAGAATTTTTTTTATTTTTTATGTATTTTATCAAGAAATACAGACTAAACAGGAAACTGTATCAGTATGTTCTATGAATGGATTGATGAAAAGTATCTGGATTTTTTATTGCAACAAATAGTGTATCTTTCATGTTTACTTGAAATTAAAATCAAGATGGGTTGGTCAGTCTCTTTCATTAAGAACTAAGTAATATCACTTAAATTAAAACAATTGGTAACCAGAAAAGTCACAAATTATTGACAATTACAAGGGGAATAAAATAGGAAGTCCCACTGAAGAGAGGAATTGGCAAGATTTCTTCTCCTACCTCTTTTCCTTTCCTGCAATGTGATTAAGGAGAAATAGTCTGGACTATTTATCACTTCCACACAGCTCTTCATTCAAACTGACTCAGTGTGCCAGAGTGTCAACAAGGGTGGCACTTTCTTTTGCTACTGGCTTCTGCTTAGTTCCAGAGTTTGGCATGATGTCAGTTTCAAGCTTGCCAGCAGCTATAGAAGCTTTATTCTATTTTATTTTCAAGGTTACAAAAGAAATGGTATCATTTTTAACTTTAAGCACTGAAGGTATGAATATCAAATGGTTAATATACCAACAATTTTGGAAAGGGAAAGATTTCTCCATGCCACATTGCATTAACACTGAACAGATTTAGTATGCCAACTTTGTCAAACAGGAGTGAGGCCGAGGTGTTCTTGACCTTTTCCAGGCCTACAGTTATGCTGTTCATACTCAATGTGGTTTTCTCTTCAGCACAGTATTTGCTAATAGGACTTATTTCTGCAGTTGCTTCAAAAAACTTTTTTATTTTTTTGGAAAACAGAACTAGTCTATACATATATATAGTACGTACAGTCTGAGGCAACCAATGGCTTTTAAAAGATTACCAAAAACACATTGTCAACGTGTTTAATGTGAAAAGTAATTCTTTAGGAAAATGGAAACAAAACAAAAAATCTTTTATGATTAAAAACTCAGAATTTAGTGTAGCAATAGAATTTAAAATTCTATTCTTAGAATTTAAAATATTTAGAATAAATACAGTCATTAATTATAAAAAAGAGTTGGTGTATCTGGATGAATTGATGATCTACAAAGGTCAAAATGATATGGAAAATAATACTGAATGAATAAATTATGGGTCCAGAGTGAGAACACATAGGAACATAGGAAACATAGAACACCAAAGTCAAGAGAAAGATTTACAAAAGCAATATAAAAATTTTAAAGAGCAAGTACATACAAGTATGAATTTTTATAGTCCTGAGTTCATATCACTTTTATCTGATCTCCAGAGTTGCAAGCTACTCATCTCAAATGGCTATATTTAATAAATTACAGTCCATTTCTTCAGTATGATATAGAGACTTAAAGACTAAGAATAAACACTAAAATCCCCTTGAATTTTCACTAAATGTGAAAATTCAAGACATCCCCTGTTGGGAAACTAAGAACTGATTTCTAGTAATGTTAGAGTTTCTCAAATGCAATAAATACTAAAGCATATCAAGATGCTAATGGGACTATTTATTAAAATATATATGAGCCAGAATCTACTGGAATTTAAAAATATTTTATATGAATATCTAAAATAATATATTTCACTAATTTTTTCAATAGTGTTCTACTTTTATCAATGAAAATATTTCAATAAACTTTCTTTTTCTATATTGCTTCTGGCCATGGTAATGATGTTCCAGAAGATATTTAGTTTAGCAGTCTAGCCCATCTTTGGAATATGAGTTAACTATTTTTACCTTATAGAAAACAGCTGGCATTTTGACCATTTAAATTTTTAGCAATAAACTACTAGTTTGTTTAAAAAACTAACAATGTCCAACTTAGATTTGGGTATAAAAGAGAGAAAGGCATAAAATCAGAGGTGTCTGAAGTTAATAAGCAATATAAAAAGTTATCTTGGTATAACGTATCACTTAATGCAAAACATGTCCTCTACACTGTTTGTATTGAGTATTCATTCATTCACTCATTCAAAAATGTTGAATGTTGTACTAAAAGTTGAGATGTAACAATGATAGGATAGAATCAGCAACTGCCCTCACAAAGCTTACAATTAAAGCGAACAAGAAAATATTCAGAATCCCAAGAAAGCAGGAGAAAGGAACCTAACCTAGGTCAGGCAAGTGCTCCCTAATCTGAGGTGGAAGAGATTCACAATACCAAGGAGAGTGAATCCTGAGATACAAGTCCATAAATAAAGAAAGAGAATATTTTAGTCTAAGAACAAAAAAGACTAGTGAGAAATTAGGCTATAAATATGGGGAGGAGACAAATAACAGAAGGCCAACTAATTCACATTAGGAAATTTGGATTTATCTTACTGGGCAATGGAAAGCTATTGAAAAGCATAGTCCTATGTCCTCTATGCAAAAAATAAAATGAACCCCCAAATTACATTCATATTTTAAGAATCACTGGAAATGGATATTATGAAACTAAATTACAAAGAGCAAATACTGGCTTCAGACGCACAGAAATAATCCAAGGTCTTTTAAATACCAACACAAAATACTTTTCCACATCTTCTGTGTGTTTCCTCTTCAAAATAAAAATGCTATATGGATGATCTCATTTCTTGGTGTGGCAGTAATATTAAACTGCCTAATTTAAAGCTGTGCCCTCCACCCACTCCCAAATGAAAAATCAATGGTACTTACTACATCCAGCCTTATAGCTGAAGCCTGGCGGAAGGAGGAATCCTTGCTGGGCAGCTGCAGCCAGCGTCCGTTGATCAGGAGGGAATACAGGAATCATTAATGGCGGCAGCTGACCTTGAACCTGCTGAACGTGATAAAGCGAATCAAAGAGAAGAAGTTTTGATGCTCCATGTTTCTTCCCACCCTCCTTATTTGATGATAATAGACAATCATTCATTCAATTCAAAACACTGGCATAGAAGCTTGCTAGAACACTGGGCTTGTATGAAGACATGCCTTAGGAGTACCTAAGAGAGGAGAAGCAGAAAATCCTAGAGTTGGAAGGTTAAACCTCTAACCTGATGAATACTTTCCCCACACGATATCCTTGACAGTGATGACAATATCACTACTATGCATAGTAAGTCTTTTTTGTATTGCACTAATGTAATGGTTAAAAAACTACCCCATAGAATGAACTGTAATCTCCCTCTTATAAATCCCATCTGTAAGGACTAATGCTACCTTGTAAAACAAAACTAACTAACTGCATTGTTTTATATATAAATAGCTCTTCACTATTTGAGGATAAATTCTCATGTTCATGTATGACATTGAAATGTCAAAATTCTTGAATATAGTTATGGACTGTATTCAAAAGAATAATTAGAAAGCTTAGAGAAAATGAAAACTTACCCCTTTGTTTATAGAATAGGTAAGTGGTGCCAAAAGAGAACTGATTTGTCTAAGGCCACGGAATTAGTCAGAACTGGGTCTCATATCCAGTCTCTTGAATCCTGCTACAGACCGTCTCTACTACACTTTTGTCCTTGTCTAGCCCTTTTAAAGCAATTGAGCCACTCCTTAAACTACACGGCCTCTATTTTGGTTGCCATCTTTGGAATACACTACTTTGTTGGTGCCGCTCGCAGAGTATGGGGTTCATATCAATTAGTAAACAGTCAAGCACAATAAAATCACTATCTTCCTTGAACTAAATAGGAATTTTTAGAAATATAACCTAATGTCATATCTGCAACTGTGTCACATTATTGACTAACATTGAAGTTGTCATGAACTAAAAGCCCTAGGATTTTTAAAATTAAATATTTAAGCAAGATTTCTCAGGTAAACATTGATTATTAGAGTTAGGGTTTGTCACTGGATACATGGATGACAATTTAGGATCATGTTAAAAATTACATATCTGACACTTTATTCTCCTTCACTAATCTTCCCACACATTGAATAATTCAGTTATTGGAAAATATTTAATAAATGCCTACTTTGTGCAAGAAACTGAGCTAGGCAGTAGGGATATAATAGTGAACCCAGGCCCATGAAGCTTTGATTATAGTGGGGATGATGGTAAAAATTAAAAAAGTAAAACAAACAAATGCACAAAAACAATTACAAATTTATTCAGTCACTAATCCTAACAGCACCTCAGAAATATCTCTCAGATCTGTTTTCCTGTTTTCCCAGTGGCACTACACAGTCCCAGGGTTCTTATGACTCTTACAGTTCTCATCATTTCTCATTTTAAAAATCCACCTTCAATTTCTCCTTTATTTCATCTTCCACAGTAAACCTCTGAGCTATTTCTGAGATTTTGGTTGGCGAGTCTGGAGGACAGTGAGGAATGAGAGAGGGAGAAAGAGATAGAGGGGGAAAAGTGAGGGAGAGAGTGAGAGGAGAAAGAGTGAGAGAGAGAGAAAAGTACTATATGAATGGGAGATCTGTTTTCAGCAATGACTCCAAATTGGAAAGCATCTCTTGCCAAAAGGATTTTAAACCTATCATTGCCACCAGAGTGAAACTGCAAAGGAAATGACAACAACCAGAGAAACAAAAAGACAGTGTCTTAAGGTTAGAGCTGAAAGTTTGTAACAGCAGAGCCAGCATTTTTAGAGCATATTGGAAGAAAGAAAAACTTTATGAAAAAATCAATTGATTAAAGACTCAGAGCTTAGAGACAGCAAGTTGAGAAAGCATGTAGAAACAAGTAGCCTAAAACGAGAGGCAGATATCCCAAGGCAAATAGCATGGAGGCTAGTCCACCGTGAGAAGAGGATGCAGACATGAATAACAAAGAAACCAATAACAAATCAGCCACATTAGTTAAGGGTTATCACCATCTCCTATATATTCTGTATATTTCACTGTTTGTAAGTAAGTTATTATATTTCATATAGCACATCTTCTTCTTTCTAAGATACCACTGATTATAAGATGTACCATAAACTTAATGAGAGCATTTTGGAGAAGAAGAAAAGGATCCTCAAATTAAAAATATAAAAGAGTTATAAGAGGCATCAAAATTTCAGATGTGTTAAAATTCGGGAAATTAATTTCTAGAATTGCAGAAACAATAGGTGCTTATTTTAGTGCAGTTGTTCTCAAACTTGAATGTATTGTCAAGACCAGACCTGCCCTACAGGAAATACTCAAAACTGCATTATATGTGGATCAGCACAATAGTCACCCAGCAGAGTAAAGCTACCCAAAAGCTAAAGATCAGAGTTCATACAAAACAATAGTAAATAAGGAAAAACAGAGCAATAAGGTACTACCTAACAGGATGAACAGGACAGCATCCCATATATCAATTCTATCAATCAACATGAATGGTTTGAGTTGCCCACTCGAGAGACATAGGTTGGCTGAATGGATAAAAAAATACAAATCAAGTTTCTGCTGTCTCCAGCAAACACATCTAAGCCATAAGGACACATACATACTCAGAGTGAAGGGGTGGAGAAAAAATATTCCATGAAAATGGAAACCAAAAGAAAAGGTATAGCCATTTTCTTGTCAGATAAAATTGACTTTAAATTAACAATGGAAAAGAACGATGAAGATGGGCATTATATAATGGTAAAGGGAGCAATTCAACAAGAAGATAGAACAATCCTAAATATTTATGCACCTAACACAGGAGCAACCAGATTCATAACACAAACCCTCCTAGATCTAAGCAAAGAGATAAACAGCAGCATCCTAATACCTGGGGACTTCAACACCCCACTGACAGACCTAGACAGATCATTCAAGCAGAAAATAAACAAACACTGGATGTAAATTGGACTCTAGAATAAATGGGCCCAAAAGACATTTACAGAACATTTTACCCCCAAACTGCTGATTATACAGTCTTCTCATCAGCACATGGAAGATTCTCCAAGATTGATTATATTTTATGCCACAAATCATGGCTCAACAAATTGAAAAAAAATGAAATCATACCATGTATCTTCTCAGATCACAGTGGAATAAAACTAGAAATCAACACCAAGAGAAACACCCAATATTATACAAAGTCATGGAAATGAAACAACCTCAGGCCGATTATTGGATCAATGATGAAATTAAGATAGAAATTAAAAGATTCCTCATATTGAATGACAAAGGGGACATGAGCTATCAAAATCTGCAGGATTCAGCAAAAGCAGTCCTAAGGGGAAAATTCATAATCTTAAATGCATATAATAAAGAGACAAAAAGATTACAAATTCACAATCTAATGACAAGTCTCAAGAAACTAGAAAAGGAAGAACAAACCAAACCCAAAGCCAGTAGAAGAAAAGAAATAACTAAGGTCAGCACAGAACTAAATGAAATTTAAAACAAGAAAATAATACGGAAGATGAATGAAATAAAAATTGGTTCTTTGAAAAGATAAACAAAATAGATAGACTTCCTACAAGATTAACTAGGGATAGAAAAGAAAGGATCCAAATAAGCTCAATCAGAAATGAGAAAGGAAATATTACAACTGATACCAAAGAAATACAAAATACCATCTGTGAATACTATGAAAATCTCTATGCACATAAATTCGAAAATGTAGAGGAAATGGAAAAAATTCCTGAAATCACACAACCTCCTAAGACTCGATCAGGAAGAAACAGAATTCCTGACCAGACCAATAACTAGCAACGAGATTGAAGAAGCAATAAAAAATCTTCCAACAAAAAAAGCCCTGGACTAGATGGATTCACAGCCAAATTTTATCAGACCTACAAAAAAGAGTTGGTACCCATATGGCAGAAATTATTTCATAACATTAAGAAGGAGGGAATCATCCTCAGGTCATTCTATGAAGGCAGTATCACCTTGATACCAAAGCCAGAAAAGGACAATATAAAAAAAGAAAACTACAGACCAATATCCCTTATGAATACAGATGTGAAAATTCTCAGTAAAATACTAGCAAACCAAATTCAACAGCACATCAAAAAAATAATCCACCATGACCAAGTGGGCTTCATCCCAGGGATGCAAGGGTAGTTCGACATACATAAATCAATAAATGTGACCCACCAAATAAACAGAAGCAAAAACGAAGATTATATGATCATCTCAATAAATGCAGAAAAAGCATTCAATAAAATTTAGCACCCTTTCATGATAAAAACCCTCAACACACCAGGTATAGAAGGAACATATCTCAAACTTATCAAAGGCATATGTGACAAACCCACAGCCAACATGATACTGAATGGGGAAAAGCTGGAAGCATTGCCACTAAGAACTGGAATAAGACAAGGGTGCCCATTGTCACCACTTCTATTCAGCATAGCCAGAGTAATCAGGCAAGAGAAAGAAATTAAGGGTATCCAAATCAGGAAAGAGGAGGTCAAACTATTGCTTTTTGCTGACGATATGATCTTACATCTAGAAACCCCAAAAAATTCCACCAAGAGACTCCTGGAATTGATGAATAAATTCAGCAAAGTCTCAGGGTACAAAATCAAGGTACACAAATCAGTAGCATTCCTATACACCAATAGTCAAGCTGACAGTCAAATCAAAGACTCAATACCATTCACAATACCTACAAGAAAAATAAAATACCTAGGAATATACTTAACCAAGGAGATAAAAAATCTCTATAAAGAGAACTGTGAAACACCGAGGAAAGAAATCACAGATGATCCAAACAAATGGAAAAACATACCTGCTCATGGACTGGTAGAATCAACATTGCTAAAATATCCATACTACACAAAGTGGTTTACAGATTCCGTGCAATCCCTATCAAAATAAGAACATCGTATTTCACAGATCTAGAAAAAATAATTTTACACTTTGTTTGGAACCAGAATAGAGCCCAAATAGCCAAAGAAATCTTAAAAAAAGGAACAAATGTGGAGGCATCACATTACCAGACTTCAGATTATACTACAAGGTTATAGTAACTAAAACAGCAAGGTATTGGCACAAAAACAGACACATAGATCAATGGAAGAGAGCAGAAACTCAGATATAAAACCATCCACATACAGCCAATCAATCTGTGACAAAGCATACAACAATATACATTGGGGGAAAAAATCCCTTTTCAATAAATGGTGCTCAGAAAACTTGATAGCCACTTGCAGAAGAATGAAACAGGATCTATATCTCTCACTACTCACAAAATTAAGATGGATAAAAGACTTAAATGTAAGGCATGAAGCCATCAGAACACTAAATGAAAATGTAGGAAAAGCTTTTCTAGACATTGGCCTAGGCAAACAATTTCTGAGGAAGACCCCAAAGGCAATCACAACAACAACAAAAATAAACAAATCGGACCTGGTTAAGTTAAAAAGCTTCTGCGCAGCCAAGGAAATAATCAATATAGCAAATAGACAACCTACAGAATGAGAGAAAATATTTGCAAGCTATACATCTGAACTCAAGCAAATCAGCAAGAAAAAAAATCAAACCACTCCATCAAAAAGTGGGGAAAAGACATGAGCAGAAGCTTTTCAAAAGAATACAAATAAACAGGCCAATAAACATATGAAAAATGCTCAATGTCACTAATCATCAGGGAAATGCAAATTAAAACCACAATGAGATATCACCTTACCCCTGTTCAAATGGTTTTTATTAAAGAGTCAAAAATATTAATAATAGATGCTGGCATGGATGCACAGAGAAAGGAATGCTTCTACACTTTTGGTGGGACTGCAAATTAGTACAACCTCTATGGAAACAGTATGGAGAAACCTCAAAGAACTAAAAGTAGACCTACCATTTGATCCAGCAATCCCACTACTAGGTATTTACCCAAAGAAAATATGTCATTTTATCAAAAAGACAATTATACTAGAATGTTTATTGCAGCATATTTCACAATTGCAAAGATGTGGAATCAACCAAAGGGCCCATCAATTCATGAGTGGATTAACAAAATGTTTTCTACGTATACCGTGGAATACTACTCAGCCACGAAGAAGGATGACTTAATGCCTTTTGCAACAATTTGGGTGGAACTGGAGATCATCATCCTAAGTGTAGTAGCTAAAGAATGGAAAAAAAACACCACAGGTGCTCACTATTAAATTGGAACTAACCAATGAGCACACATGTGCATAGAGGGAAGTAAAACTCAACAAAGACCAAACAGGGGGGAGGGGGGAGGAGCAGATGGGGAATAACCTACTTAATGGATACAATGAATACTAACTGGGCGACACGCACACTTATAACCATGACTCAAGCACTATAAAACTGATCCATGTAACCAAAGATATTTGTACTCCAGTAATACTTGGCAATGAAAGAAAGAAAGAAAGAAAAGAAAGAAAGAAAGAAAAGAAAAGAAAAGAAAGAAAGAAAGAAAGAAAGAAAGAAAGAAAGAAAGAATCACCTGGCAAGATTTGAAACATGCCAATGCCCAAACTGCTTCCTAGACCAGGTGAATGTGAATCTCCAGGGGTAGATCCAGCCATCAGCACTTTTTAAAGCTCTGATGGTTCCAGTGAGTATCCATGTTTGAGAAGTACTATTTTAAAAAGTGCTTTCAGTCACTGTCAACAAATCTTTTTGTCTTTCACAAAGTTCCTTTCAGTATATAAGTAGTAGAAAGGGAGACTCTACCTGACTATTACAGGCTCTGGTGTCCAGAAGGAGAAAAGTAAATATTAAGCCATGTTCCTCATAAAATTCCTTCTAAATGAGTCTTAGATCTGTATTTTATATGCTCCTCTTGTTTAAAAACTTTTATGGTTTTCTTTTACCTGGAGATTAATGACCAAATCTCTCAGCATGGTACTCAAGATTCTTCATAATTTATCCCCAGTTTATCTTTTCAGACATTTCTGCTGCCCTTCTTCATATAACCTGAACTCTTGTCCCAATGGATTATAAAGAGTTCCTTACATAATCTATGTTCCTCTATGTTTGCATGTGGTCAATATTATTTTCTCCTGTTTTAAGTGATGTATCTTTTCCTTTCTTCCTGGCAAAAACATATTCATTCTTCAAACGCTTTTGAGACTCATATAATTATTTTCCTATAAAGCACTTTTTTCCTATTTTCACACAGGTACCAATTTTCAGGCAGAAAGAACTGTCACTTTTCTTAATTTCACAAAGCCAATACAATACCGTCTGTATAGAATAATAGTTACTTATATAACATTGAGTCTCCCTTATGATGTATGAGCTTATTTAGGAAATGGGCTGTAACTTATTTTTCACTGTATGTTTAGAGCTCAAGAGCTGAAACTATTTATGCAGCAACAATTCATAAATAAAGAAGTCCAATGAATTATATTGTCCCACCATTCTAGTTACATCTTCATTTCCCAACTCCAAATATCCACCAAAAGGCCTGTAGCACAACTAAGTTTTCTAATGACCAGAAAGGAATCCAATTTCACTAGAGAAGAGTAGTATGATAAAGTACCAGTTGCTTTGTGTTCCTACTTGTAAAGTATGGCTAAATGGTCTTATACATTATGATATATTCATGATTTTTGGAATAACGTATGCATGAAGAAATAGAAAAGTAATCCAGAAATATTAGAAATTTATTACACGCTGTTGTAATGGACAGATACGCCTATCATGTTCTGGTACCATGCTGTTTTAATTATTATAGCCTTGCACTATGTTTTAGTAATAGGTAAGAAGTATTCTATAATTACTATTTTCTTTTTCAAATACTGCCAGATTTTTTAGACTTATTTTTTCACACTAATTTAGAATCTGGAATTTCTATTTGAATTGATTAACCTGATACCTTGTTGGCTAACAGCAGGTTATATCTTTCAATTTATTCAAATCTTTGTTTGCTTGGTATAACTCTTACAGTTTTCTTGGTAATTTTATTTCTAAGGTTTTTTAAAAAAGCATTTTTTTCCATTATATAGGAAAAGTTTTCTTGATTATATTGTTTAACTGCTTGTTATCTGTACATAAAGCACACTTGTCTAAGGTAGTTTTTATCCAGATAATTCATTTATACTTTAGCAGTTTATATAATTTTTTCAGATACAATTTTTGATATTTTGAGGAATAAATTACAATGAATTCAGGGGCTTTTATTAAATGTGTATTCTAAACTTTTTTATCGATCAAATAATTGAAATGCATTTTGTTTTAGTATTATAATTTGTTTTAGTGTCTACATTTTTCAAGATCCACATATAAAGAGCGACATAGAATTTTAAAGCTGAAAAAGATCCCAGAGATTATCTGGCACAACAGAATCATCATGCGGATAAGGAAATGAGACCTAGAGTGGTCAAATAAATTGTTCAGGATCCCACATTTAGGTAAAAGCAAAGTTAACACTGGAACTACATCTCCATCTCCTGACTCCAAATCTAGTATTCCTTGCCCTACACAGTAGGAAATGTAGGGGAAAGGGGGCCAGAAAGGAACTAAAAGGGGGACTAAAATGGAAAATAAACCTCATTTCATACTCCCAGTGGTGGATTTCTTTAGAATATCGTAGAACAGATTTTAGTGTACTATACTATTAATATTTGGAGTAAAGTTAACAGTAAAATAAATATAATCCAAAATGTGTGGTTTAATCTATGTATGCAACTAAAAATGCATCTCAAAATATAGTTGGACCCTCATTAATTGTGGATTCTGTATTTCTAAATTTGCCTACTCCTAAAATTTACCTGTACCCCAAAATCAATACTGGTCGCACTCTTCTGGTCATGTGCAGACATGTGCAGAGCAGTGAAAAATTTTGTTGGTAATGTCACCGTTTAAAAAGCCCCAAGCATAGTGCTAAAGTACTCTTTAGCGTTTCTGAGGTGAGAAGGCTGTGATGTGACTTATGGAGAAGAATTTGTCTTAGATAAGCTTCAGTCAGACATGAGTTATAGTGCTATTTGCCACGAGTTCAATATTGATGAATGAATAATAAATATTAAACAAGATATTTTCAAACAAAAACACACATAAAACAAGGTTATGTATTGATTGGCGGATGAAAATGTGTGACCAAAGGCTCACAGGAGCCTAACTATAGTCCCCATAGGAGCTATTGTTCAGTATTCACTAATTCTGAGTTCACAGTAACTTTATAGACCATAATTAGTGCAAATAATGGGCACTGACTGTATTATTCCCATATCTTCATCTCATTGCTCAATTTGCATTTCATTGTTGCTGAAATTTAGTCACCATTTGGGAGAAAAGGATATTTGATCAAAACAATATATCGTTTTCTGGGCAAATTTTAAAACTAATTTGTTATAGGGTTAATAATTCATTCTACATATTTGCTACTTTTGAGCATTTTCAAACCCGAATCACTATTAACTTCCTTTCTTTTCTTTCACTGAATGCATGAAATTCCCTTGAAACTCCTAATTAAGGTTTAAAATGTGTGATAGTTTCAATAAAATACTTTGGTCATAAAATTTTAGTTTTTTTAATGGGGGCATGTTATTCAC
The DNA here is from genome assembly GCA_028533085.1 of Varecia variegata. Classification (NCBI taxonomy): domain Eukaryota; kingdom Metazoa; phylum Chordata; class Mammalia; order Primates; family Lemuridae; genus Varecia; species Varecia variegata. The sequence continues at coordinate 67,375,421 of CM052440.1, read as the reverse complement.
AAGTTAGAATAATTCATAATAAATTTTAAAAGCTACTTCCTATATTTTTTAAACCTTAAAATGAAATATTATGTCTTAGCACTTTTTATGCTTCTATCACAAAATACTGCAGATAGTCTCATCCTCTAAAATTTTATGAATCCAACACAAATCAACCATATCATCACACTTACAAAAAACAAGTAAATACCTATCAATTATTCATAGCTAAATATTTTATATTTTATGTAAACATTCTGTTGTTAAACCATTCAGTTGCTTCCTGAAATTAATATATTAAGAAGATACATAAGATTATTAATCTGGCTTCAAGTTACATGGGTCTATTTATTAGTTTATTTATTCAGTCAATGTTCACTAAGCAGAATGTACACTTTCTGGTAACTGGGGATTAAAAGATGAATTCACATACAGGCCTGCTCTCTAGGAGCGCTGAATCTGGTGGGACAAAAGAACAGATAATTATAATACACTGTTGTTAATTCAGCAATAGAGACTTGTATAGGATACTATGCAAGCACAGGAGGGAGACTCTTTTTTTTTTTTTTTTTTTTTTGAGACAGAGTCTCGCTTTGTTGCCCGGGTTAGAGTGAGTGCCGTAGCGTCAGCCTAGCTCACAGCAACCTCAAACTCCTGGGCTTAAGCGATCCTACTGCCTCAGCCTCCCGAGTAACTGGGACTTACAGGCATGTGCCACCATGCCCGGCTAATTTTTTCTATATATATATATTTTTTAGTTGGCCAGATAATTTCTTTCTATTTTTTAGTAGAGGCAGGGGGGG